>CM043697.1:29010000-29407500 GCA_023935145.1 Bretschneidera sinensis
TGTACTCTACTTATTCAACAAAGGAGAGTAGAGGAGAGGGTACGGACGTAGAGGAAAGTAGAGGATTTGGATGATTAGCATTCCTCTTGTTTAGATGCTTTTTATGAAAAAGTGTAAGGTACCCTCTCCGTCCTTATTTCTCCAATTTGGAGGAATTGAAAACAGGGGTCTTGATGGAATTTGAAGGGGCAAGTGTATCCCTCCAAATCATCTCATCTCATTTGAAAAAATTTGCAAACAGTGGGAGGGTACACACCCCACATTGTATTCTCTACTCTCTCCCCCTCCCCTTCCCCCCCCCCCCCCCCCCCCCCCCCCCCGCGTCCAAACATACTGTAAGATGAATCTTCATGTTTCAGTGTTTCACTTGTCTTTGATGTAGCCACATGGAGATCGATTCAACTGGAATGAAATAGCACCTCAGAATTATGAATTGGCAGAAGGATGCCTGAAAACCAACTACTATGGTGCAAAAAGAATGACTGAAGCAGTTCTCCCCCTCCTCCAGTTATCTGATTCAGCAAGGATTGTTAATGTTTCCTCTGGCCTGGGATCATTAAAGGTTTTTCTTAAATCATAATTATAAATTTTGGCAGATTAGACTGAAAAGAAAATTCATTTTTTCATATTGGAAATATCAAATATGTAGTTCTTCATTTAATACATTTTAATAAAGTAAATTTTATTGTCTGTCTCAGTATATACCAAGTGAAAGAATTAAAGGAGTGTTGAATGATGTTGAAAGTCTAACAGAGGAGAAAGTGGATGAGTTATTGTCTGAATTCCTAAAAGATTTCAAAGAGGGTATGTTAGAAACCAAAGGATATCCTACTTATCTGTCTGCATATACTCTCTCAAAAGCAGCCATGAATGCCTACACAAGAATTCTTGCCAAGAAATACCCAACTATCAGCACCAATGCTGTTGGACCTGGATATGTCAAGACTGATATCGTTGGCAATAATGGGATCCTAACTGCAGCTGAAGGAGCTGAAAATGCTGTGAGGTTGGCATTGCTGCCTAATGGAGGTCCTTCTGGCCTTTTCCTCGAAGAGAAAGAAGTGTCATGTTTTTGATTGAAAAATGATGGATCGATCACCAATCTTGATGATGATGGTGATGAATAAACTAAAAATGTACTTTCTCTTCTTTGTAGTGTTAAAGTCTTATTTAAGTTTGATTAACACTTTATTGGTAACAATGAGCTTAGTTCAGTAGTTATAGATTTTTACTTTTGAAAGTAATGTTCAGAATTCAATAAATTTAAATTTTGATGCAGCGTTAAGAAGGTTGTCACATTTATGATTTTTTTTAAATGACCACCTTCAACTCAAAAAATACATTTAAGAATTAATTTAAGTATTTGCTTTTTGTCTGAATTGAATTAATAATTTAATAATTATTACTATTTATTATTATTGTTGTTATTTAAATTAAAATATAAATATTCGATAGGGATACATCCAAACACAAGCTTCGTCGTATATTAAAAACAAAATGCTTAGCCCAATGTATTCACCTTTGAAAGCACAAATAACGACGAAAAGAAGTTTGTAGAGATAAGTCAAAAGCATATATCTCTCGTGAGCCATGAAGCAAGTAAAAATTCAACTAAAGTGTGCTGAGAATTTTTGGTGGACATCTGAGAGGAGGATTGGGAAATATTTTTTATTTGTTGGAAACTTAATTGATAATTTTTTAGAATTTTACTAGTAATATTAATTAAGTATGTATGTTATTAAACGTTACTAATGAAATTCTAAAAAATTATCAATCAAGTTTTCATCCGATGCAAAAATATTGTTTTGCATTCGATGCAGCCAAAAATCTCTTGAGGATTGGATGAAATAGAGAATAAGATATGCTTCAAAGCTAAGTGATTCCATTTGTCTAGCATGTTATAATTGAATGAGAATCTCTCTTATCTCATCATCTCTTTGTTTTATCCACAAAACATACTCAATGAATAAAAAACATTTTATCGTCTCTTCATCATGTTTGTCAAACACATTACTAGAATTTTTCAAATTGGTTGGCCGACTTGTTACTCCAAATAAAAAAAATATATGTTCAATGATTTTGTATTTATGAGGGATGTATAATTTAGTTGGTAAAATTAATTTTTATTATATGATAGATTTGAAATCAAATCTTATTGGGGTCAGGGAATAAGAAAAAGAGAGGGTCACCTCAGGAAAAAAGGATTTTGTATTTTGTTGGTGAACTAGTCCCAGTTGAGCATGGGCACCATGTCATACGAATGGATTGTTCAGAATTTAGGATCTTCTGTTTCACATTATGTGTGTGTTTAGTAGGAAAAAAGACTAAAAAAAAAAAAAAAAAAAAACTTCGAACTTTTTTATATCAATAAAAGTAAGAAAAAAAATTACAATATTTTATATGTGACATGATAATTGAAGTCTAAACCATACACAATAACATATTCACTAATGTTAAGACATTTGATTATCCGTGATCTAATAAGATTTGTTACATGAATTTTAGAAAGAAAATCAACAAAAGTGATGATACTGTCCAAACAAGATTTGGTAATACCATATATAGCAAAATTACTTTAAATGACATTTAATTTGATCATCTGAACACGATTTTTTTTTCTTTTATGTTATTTAGGGTTAGCTTCTCTCATTTGAACATGTGTAATTTGTCTTTCCGACAAACAATCGGAGCACTAGTTAATAATTATTGCCTTATTTGTACGACTTTTTTTTTTTTTATAAAAGAAATGTTTTATTGCAAAATTCTCTTTAAGTTTAAGATTAAGTAACAGTTTATTTTGTAAATTTGAAATAATTCAACTTATTTGTCTTATTACGACCAAGTTTCTGCTAAAAGATTATCAAAAAACTTGATTTATTTGTTAACTTGTTATGTTAGATGGTTAAGATTACTGAAAAAACTTAATATATTTGCCATCTGACGTGACAAGTTAACTAATATATAAGTTTTTCGGTAATCTTTTGGTCGGAATTTAGTTGGAATCAGGCTATTGGGTTAAATTGTTCTAAATTGACAAAGTCATGGGTTAAATTAACCTTTTTAAAAATTTAAGAGGCAAACTACTACTTAACCTAAACTTAAGAGTAATTTCGCAATTAAGCCAAAAAGAAAAGTGGCAGTCAAAGCTACAAATTAAAATCTGATTTCTCACTTAGGGTGGTAACTAGTATGGTTGACTGTTGAAGTAATGTATAAATTGGAAGTATGCCAATTATAGTTGCACTCAGGGTGCCTGTATTGCCCGGAAGTGTTTTCCAGTAATAATTTTAATGTTGGTTTTCCGAAGCCAATCAGTAGCATATAGATCCTGAGCTATATCTCTCTTGAAACAAATTGCATGCTATATATCTTCTTTGGGTTTTTTAAACTTACTATCTTGAAATTTTGTTTCAGAATGTAACAAATGAATCGGCTAAAGGAGTGTTAAGCGATGCTGAAAACCTTACAGAAGAGAGAGTGGATGAGGTATTGAACGGATTTCTAAAGGATTTTAAAGAGAGTTCGTTTGAAGCTAAAGACTGGCCTGCTTTTATAACTGCACACATACTCTCGAAAGCAGCTATGAATGCATACACGAGGATTATGGCCAAGAAGTACCCAACTTTTTGCAACAATTGCGTCTGCCCTGGTTTTGTCAAAACATGTATGACCCAAAACATTGGCATCTTAGCAGTTGAAGAAGGTGCTGAAAATCCTGTGAAGTTAGCGCTCCTGCCTATTGATGGCCCTTCTGGTCTCTATTTCGTTAGGAAGGAAGAATCACCATTTTGATTAGATATGACGAATTTCTGGATATGAAAGTTAAGCCTACATACAGCTTTAAAATTCTGTTCCCTTTTACGAATCGTTTAGATGTAATAACTAATGAGATTATTTGATAAATAAGTCCATGACATCTTTTGCATCATGTCATTATATGTTATGCGTATGGTTTCAGCATTCTGTGCAGAATTTGTGCACTCATGAATTTTACTGATGGGTGATTTGTTGACCAAAATGGATGTCTGGCAGGTGAGCTGAGTTCGGTTGAGCTCTTTAGCTGCGTATTCTTGATCAACCGAGTTGGTTTCAATGTTTTTGACAAGCTTGTACCGCTCAAATACTTTTTTCACTCATAAACACAAGCTTCTCAGTGCAAGTGAATAGACAGAGGCAGTTGTGTTTGTGAAGGTGTGGTTTACATGAATTAGGGATTAGTAGATCAAAATGGAGAGAGAGAGAGAGAGAGAATATTTAATTGGGTACGAAAGATTATTACTTAGACTTGGTTCATGAGATTTCTTTGAACTACAAGTACTTTTCACTTGCTCTATGTTTAGATTGAGGTGAATGGAGAAAAAAGAAGATGAAGGGTAAATATGCCTCTTCATAAAATTTTAAATTTAATGAAGAGATACATCATACAAGTACCAACCCTTTCTTTGTCCTCCATTTATCTCAATCCAAACATAAGGTGAGAGAAAGAGAAAATTAATTTATCCAACTTCTCTCTTCGTTTGAAGGTAAAATGTATCTTTTATCTAAGAAAATTTCATGGACAATGTCTAGATAAGAATTTTCCATTAAGTATAAAATATTATTTGTTTGTGAAGGGTTGGCATTGTCGATGGATAGAGAAAAGATATCAATATTCTTGCTTTTAAGGCAAGATTAGAGTTTCTATGGTAACGTATGGATAGATTAGAAACATGTGATTTTAAAAGTTTAATTTTCTTTTTAAGAATTTTGCTATTAATACCCCGTTCTTATCGTAAGCTGTTTAACGTATGGATAGATTAGGATGAAGGCTTGGCAATGTCTGTGGGTAGAGAATTGGATGCCCATTTTTTTTTTAAAGCAAGATTGGAGTGACCTTTATAACGCATGGATAGATTAACAACAAATGGCTTTAGCAACATCATTTCCTTCTTAAGAATCTTTCTATAATCACCTCGTTCTGATCGCAAGTCTTGTAACGTATGGATAGATTATAGAGGTTTGGCAATATCAGTAGGTGGAGAAAGGATATCAATTGTCTTACTTAGACAAGATTGGGGCATTAATTGTAACGTATAAATAGACTGAGAACACATGATTTTAGAAGAATCATTTCCTCCTTTAAGAATTTTTCTATTAATACCTCGTTTGCATCTCAATCCTTGTAACATATGGGTAGACTGGGGTGGAGGTTTGACATTGTCAGTGAGTGGAGAAATGATATCAATTTTTTTTTACTAAGGAGAGATTGGGACGCCCATTGTAACGTATGGACAGACAAATATCTATTTTCTTACTAAGGAAATATTATAATGCCCATTGTAACATATGGATAGACTATGAACACGTGGCCTTAGAAGTGTTTTTTCCTTCGTGAGAATTTCCCTATTAATACCTTATTCTCTTTGCAAGCTTTGGCCAAAGCAAAGAAATTTAGATTCTCGGTAATAGAATACTTAACTCTTATTATGTAGCTATAAGCTCATTGAATCACAACATGTATTTATGGTTTTTGCAATTCATTGTCTAATAAAGTTTTCTGCATTTATCAAGCTCAAACCTATGTAATAAATTATTCTTTTTGGTATTAGGTTTAGCTTATTGGATTTCATTTATAAAAATTTTATTGTCTAATTTGTTGGTTACATATATATGCTTATATTGAACTGTGCATATTATATTTTCTATTTGAATGATAGGAATACTTAAATTTTAATTGTGTTTTCAAAGAGATGGCAAAAACTCCCGCTTCAAGACAGACCCCAATGATCTCTCTTCTTTGTTCCCTCAGGACGAAGACAGGAATGATATTTAATTCTCTATCAGCTTCAGAGTTAAAGTCAAAGTTGGGGATTACATTCTCTAACCCAATACATGTAATGACATGGTCCCTTTGAGGGAAGTTTTGGATAAAGACAACGGAAATTGTATTCTCCATCCCAAACTTACCCATTGTCGTCTCCATAAATGTGAACCTCAAATTTTGTTTTGTTGGAACTATTCTTGCACCCAACAATTTGAAATATCCTGCATGTTCTCTTCTCATTTTTGTTGTCTTTTTTTGAATAACCAGTTTCAAGTACCTCCCAAACAAATACATATATGACTAAAGTGACGATGGAAAAGTAACATGACGGAAATGGACGACCTCTATCAACAATGCAGGAGCTGTAAAGAATTTGGACTTTATTGTTCAAACGAGGTATGCTTTGTTTTTAAAAAATTTCCAATTAATAATCAATTAGGGTTGAAATTTGTGAATCAATTAGGAACTTTATCTATCATTTAAAAAATTAATATTCTGTTTTTTTTTTCCTTTTTACTGGTAAAATATGTGATTGAATCTGAATCTCAATTGTGATAGCATATGGATAAAATGGTGAATTATATACCAATTAGATGATAAGAAAATTATAAATTTGTGGTTATCGGTTAGATTATGTCCAAATTTTCTTAGGATTGTAAAGTGCCATACAAATTATTCAAATTTTCTTCGATTTCAGCACGGTAATTAAGTGCATGTGCTTGTAATGATATATATATAAACATGCTCATTGTAAAAGTTTAGTCCGCAACATGAATTAAGTCTTTTACATGAAAAACTTGAAGGTTATCTAAGGATGTAATCAACAGCTAAAACAGACTCCAACAATCTTGCAGGCTTCTGGAACTATCTAAGGATGTAATCCTGGAATCGTTGAGGCTTCCTTATGTTCCTTATTGGCCTTGTTCTGTCATTGTTGCTATCCTCTATATTGGTTCTAGTAGCTGTGCCACTAACTGCATCATTACCATCCCCATCAAAAACCACTTTGTCCTTAAGGTGTAGATTACGATAGAGTTGTTTAAACGCTCTGGCATCCTCCCAGGAGGCATCCTCCACAGGCAGATCAGACCATTGAATCAAGTATTGACTCACCCCATTCCTCAAAAAATTTCGTTCAGCAATGATAGGAAGCGGTTGAAATTGAGTTCTTCCATTCCAACTGTCTAGGGGTAAAGGCAATGGAGGGACTGTGGAGTTACTACCATAACAAGGTTTCAACAAGGATGCATGGAACACAGGATGAATTTGAGATCCAGGGGGCAGTTCCAGATTATAAGCCACTGTCCTAATTTTCTTCAAAATTTTAGAAGGACCAAAATATCTTTTACTGAGTTTGTGAGAAGCTCTACTAGCCACAATCACCTGCCAAATACAACCTCAAATGGTGTTCTTCCTATGAAGGAATGAAAAGAGGTGTTGTAGTGAAATTCAGCTAAACTGAGAAATTTCAACCATTGATGAGGTTGGTCTGCAACATAAGCCTTCAAGTACATTTCTAAGCATCTGTTCACCACCCCAGTCTGTCCATCTATCTGAGGGTGATAAGCTGAACTCATCTTGAGTTAAGTGCCTTGTAATCTGTAAAGCTCCTTCCAAAACTTGCTTACAAAGATGAGATCCTTGTCACAGACCACTAACCTAGGGATTCCATGAAGAGTACAGACCATTTTCATGAACAAATCAGAAACCTTAATAGCAGTTAAATGAGTGGGAAGGGCACCAAAGTGTGCCTGCTTAGAAAGTCTGTCCACAATGACCAAAATAGCAGTCATACAACCTGAGGAGCGGGACCTGTGTTCATCCGGGATTCTTTAGATCTGGTCCCGTGAAGTATGCACCAACTCTAATAGAGAGATGCCAGATAAGTGAAATCTGCAACTGGCTCACCAGATAATCTAGACAAGTCATCAGCCATTGAGTTCTCCTTTCCTGGTTTGTATATGATCTCATAGGTATACCCTAACAGCTTAGCAAGATAATGTTGCTGTTCTAGGTTTGAATTGTTTGACTCATTAAGTGACTAAAGCTCTGCTGATCACTGAAGATAATAAATTTATTACCAAGAACATATGGTCCTTATTTTTTTCCTTGAAATCATTGCCAATATAATTTTTTTTTTTTAAAAAACAAGAGGAAATCAAAGGCCTGCCTGGAAAATTGTAACTGAAAGAGAATGCACCGTTTATAGGATTGTATTGCCATTGAATAAACAGTGTAAAATGTTAAACACGGTTTTAATATTGTTTTACCAAATAATGAACAATTTATTACTCCATTTTTTTTTTATCATTAACCGTTTCTACTGTTATAGGTCAAAGTACTCTAATATTTTATACTTATGTTATAACTCTCCATGTGTAATCCAAATGAATGGTAATGGGCTTACATGTGAACCGAAATGTAAGATGGTGATGCTTCTACAATTTTCTTTCTCGCTGTAGTTTAGACTTTAGAATTGTTGGATTTAATGATGATCCATGGTTGGAAGACTAAGGACTCGTTTAGTTGTGAAAAATATTTTTCTTAGTACTTTCTTCAACAGTTTGAATATTATTATCATAATTTGGAAAATAATATTTTTCTTTTTAAAATAATATTAAAAAAGTTGAGAAACTATTTTTTTCCCTAAGTTTTCCAAAATTATATTAGAAAGAGAAGTAGTATTGTTTTCCAAATTATTTTAAGAATGTCCATATTATTGATAAAAGTGTTAAAAAAAATAGAAATAAAAAATATTTTCCACAATGAAACGCATACTTTTTGTTCCAAAAACTTTAACTAATAGAAACATTACCAACTTTATATAGCATAGTTATTAGTATAAGGTTTGATCTTTTTACTTTTACACGAAGATGTGAAAAAGGTTTGAGGCAAAATGATTCAAAATTATGAGTTATAAGAAGAATGCCTGAAAATAAACTACTATGGTGTTAAGAGAACAACAAAAGCACTTATTCCCTTGCTGCAATTTACCGATTGGCCAAGGACTGTCAATATTTCTGCCTCCATGGGCATGTTAAGGGTGCTTAACTAAAGTCACAACCATTCTTTAAAACTAAATTATCGACACAATTTCTCAGCTTTCAAGATGAACTTTTTATAAGTTTAATTACATATATCACTCTATCTATAGTTTGGATGGATTTCTTTTTAAATTTTGAGTAATTTTTTGTGACAAATCGAACTCTGATATTTCATCTATTAGCAATTTAAACTTTGAAATTTGTGAAAATTGAAATTGAATGACGAGGATGGTGAGGTTGCTCAGTAGCCTCAACTATCATGTTAGACTGCTGCAATCTCGCCATTACAAGCCATTTAGTTCTTGTGAGGTTTTGATTTGTTAACGGATGAATTTAAAGATTCAAGATTCGATTTGTCGTGAAAAATTCTTTAAGTTTAAAACGAAATCCACATAGACCAGGTAAGCTTTTTCTTTTTTCTTTTTCCTTTTTTTAATATGTAATGCTCCACAGAAGGTTGGTATCAATTAGTCTTTCTTTGTCCTATTTTTTTTATTGCCAGCATATACCAAGTGAAAGGGTGAAAGGAGAGTTCAGTGATATCAAAGGCCTAACAGAAAAGAAGTGGATGAGTTATTGAGTGAGCTTCTAAAAGATTTCAAGGAGAATTCACTAGAAACTAAAGGGCGATCAACTTTCTTGTCTGTCTATACAGTCTCAAAGGTAGCTGTAAATGCCCTCACAAGAATTCTTGCCAACAAGTACTCTAATATTTTTTACTTATGTTATAACTCTTCACTTGTAATATGTTGGGAAATCACCTTGAGATGCCCAGGTGGTGATCTTCCAAACACCCAAGTCCAGAGTGACGTGTAATGAATCAGAAACAGAAACAGAAATCAAAGAAATTAAAGAACACAACAATTGTTATCGAGGTTCGGCAATAGCCTACATCCCCGTGAGCTTCTCTGAACTCTTTGCACTAAATCAATGGTTCTTTACAGAATACAGCAACACCCCTTCAAGAATCTCAAGTTCTTGATGAACCAAAGAAGAGAAGAAAGAAAGTGATAAGAACTATTACAAAGCCCTCTACCTAATCTATTCTACTATCTCTTTACAACCAGCCTCTCTTTTGAGATCTATTCTAGTGCCTCTCCTGTGTTTTGTGTCTTTGCACCTCACACTTGCACTTGAATTCTCTTGTATGATGATCACTTGTATGTCACACTTATGTTTAGATTGAAGCTAGGTGACCCTTTATATAGTGTACCAACTTCTTGACCAATCTTGAAGGTCAATATCCACCCTTATATCTTGAGGACCAATCAACCATAGCCCTTCATCAATTCTAAGTAATTCTATGCATTTTGATCGTGCATCACGCACATAACAAAAGGCTGAAAACATATATCTTAGTGTGCCTGGCGTCGTGGCCCAGAACAGGGCAGGCCGCGGCTAAAACCAGGGCACATATGCTTCACTTTCTGGGCATCGCGGCCTGGGGGAGGCTGAGCCGCAGCGCACACCTAGCCAGAAGCTCCTCCTTGCTGGGCACTGCGGCCTGGGAAGGCTGTGCCGAAAGTGCGACCTGATGCTGAACATGCTGAATTTCTTCTTTCTTGCGACTGTTTAATCCTTGGACAAAATACCAAAAATCTTTACCTTTGTCTAAGCGATTAAACCCGAACCTATTGTGCAGAGAACTCAGGATCCAAACTCATCTTGAGTCATCATATCAATCGATTCCAATCCTAAGAAGTCCAAGTCAATGATTGAATTTACTTAAAGGTAGAACCTTGGTGCCTAAATCTGCAGGATTTTCCTCCATGGCTACGTTGTCCACATGAATACATCATTCCGTAACATTTTCCTGAATGAAATGATACCGAACATCCATGAGCTTTGTCCTCTCATAGAACATCGGATTCTTACACAAGTGCAATGAACTTTGGCTATCCGAATACACCACCACCTGCTCTTTTAGGACCTTCAACTCTTCCAACAACCCTTTGCACCACATAGCCTCCTCAATGGCTTCCGTAGCCGCTATGTACTCTGCCTCCGTTGTTGAGAGTGCTACCACCAGCTGCAACTGAGCCTTCCAACTTATATAAAATCTGTTTAAGTTGAAGAAGTAAGAGGTAATCGATCTTCTTTTATCCCGGTCTGTTACATAGTCCGAATCCGCATAACCCTCAAGACAAATAGATTTACCCCTCTTCTCATAAATCTGCCCCACATATGGGCTTCCCTTCAAGTACCTCAGCAACCACTTCATCCCAAACCAATGCTCCTTTCTGGGATTACTCATAAACCTACTTAGAACACTTATTGCATGAGTAATGTCGGGTCTAGTGCTTACCATGGTGAACATAACTGAACTAACCGCACTAAAGTAAGGGACCTTTTTCCATTTTTTTCTTCTCTGCCTCCGATCTTGGACATTGATTGCTGGAGAACTTGAAATGACCAGCAAGAGGAACCTTTATTGGTTTGCTATCTTCCATAGAGAACTTAGATATCATCTTCTCTATGTAGGAAGTCTAAGAAATCTTGAATCTGTTTCTCTCCTTTTCCCGGATTATACACATCCCAAGGATCTTCTGTGCATGGCCAAGATCCTTCATCTCAAACTTTGAACTGAGTTGAGACTTCAATTCTTCTATCCTCTCCCTACTACTCCCAACCAGCAGTATATCATCAACATAGATGAGGATGATCACCACTTCCTCCACCTTGTGCCCTTTTGTAATACAACCATGAATCATAGTAGCTCCTCATGAAACCCAAGCTTGTTACAAAGGAATCGAACCTTTTATTCCATTACCAAGGTGATTGCTTCAGGCCATAGAGATATTTCTTCAATTTGCACACCAAGTCTCCCTGTCTTCCTTCATTATAGCCTTCGGGTTGCCTCATGTAGATGGTCTCATCAAGCTCTCCATGCAAGAATGTTGTCTTCACATCCATTTGCTCGATCTCCCAATCAAATTGGACCACCATTGCCAATACTATATGTATTGTCTTGTATTTCAGAACTGGTGAGAATATTTCGATGAAATCTATGTCTTCTCTTTGTGTGAACCCCTTCGCCACCAGCCTAGCTTTATACTAGACTTCATCCCCTGGAGTGTTCCCTTCTTTGATCTTGTAGATCCACCTACAATCCACAACTCTCTGTTTTTCTGGTTTGGGCACCAATTCCCAAGAGTTGTTCTTCCTCAAAGAATCCATTTCTTCCTCCATAGCTAGCTGTCACTTTAGCGAATTCTTACATTCCATGGCTTCCATGTAAGTTTCTAGTTTAACTATCCCTCCTTCTGTCCAAGGAGTTGCTACATTAGCATCCGCAAACCCATATCTCAAAAGTGATCTGACCGCCCTTCTTCTTCCTTGTGAGCTGGTTGTCATTTTGAGTTGCTATATCATCCTCTTCCAGTTCAGCCTCTTTTTGAGTATCACGAGCATGGCCTTCATCAATGGACTCTACCTGGAACGAACCCTCTTGCCTTCCTTGCTCTACCTGAACTGAATTTTCCTTGATGCGATGCTCTACAAATTTCGGACTGGTTTGCTCATTAGCCCCTGCAGGGTTAGTTTTCTCCAAATAGGGAAATAACAATTCATTAAAAATAACATCCCTACTTATTATGAGTTTCGTTCTTTTTGGTTCTAAAGACGACAACCTATACCCCTTAACCCCATCACCATACCCTAGAAATACACATTTTCTAGACCTTGGGCTAAATTTATCATCCTTTTGATGTGCAAACACAGCACACCCAAAAGTCCTAAGGTTGCTCAACTCAGGGGTTTTCCACTCCACATCTCTTCGGGAGTCTTGAGCTCTAAAGCTCTAGAGGGTGATCTATTAACCAAATATGCAGCAGTAGACATAGCTTCCCCCCAAAAATATTTTGGTAAACTGGACCCAATTAACATGCACCTAACCTTTTCCATAAGGGTCCTATTCATCCTCTCAGCAAATCCATTTTGCTGAGTTGTTTTTACAACCGTTCTATGTATTAGAATGCCATTTAACTCATAGAATTTATCAAAATTCTTATTGCAAAATTCTAAGCCATTATCGGTTCGTAAAGCCTTAACTACCCTATCTGTTTGAGTGTCCATCAACTTTTTCCACACCACAAATTTATTCAAAGCATCTGATTTATTTTTAAGCAAATAAACCAAAATCTTTCTAGAATAATCATCAATTAAAGATAGAAAGTAAAAGTCACCTCCCTGTGTTGGTGTTCTTGCTGGTCCCCAAAGGTCCGAATGAATATAGTCAAGAATGCCCTTAGACTTGTGCACTCTGGTATTGAAGCTGACCCGATGTTGCTTCCCAAGAACGCAGCACTCGTAGAAATCGAGTTTCTCTACTTTGTCACCACCAAGTAGACCATCCTTGCTGAGAACTTGCAGGCCTTTTTCGCTCATATGTCCCAGCGAGTGTGCCAAAAGGCTGCCCTATCCATCTCAGCTATCAAGCTTGCTGCTTGATCCTTGATTTTCATCTGTCCGATCATTTCATAGAGTCCATCTTTTATTGTTGCTTTGATCACTACCAAAGATCCATTGGTTACCTTAATCTTTCCTCCCTCTGCTTTGTGTGTATACCCCATAGAATCCAACTGCCCCAATGAGATCAAATTCTTTTTTTCAAATCTGAAAGATACCTCACATTCCGCAGCAGCCTTGTGACTCCATCAAACATCCTCAACTGGATGTCTCCTATCCCCCTCACTTGGCAAGAAATGTCATTCCCCAAGAAAACCTTTCCATCATTGGTTTCTTGGAATTTCTTGAACCAATCCTTGTAAGGGCACATGTGATAAGTGCACCCGGAATCCATGATCCATTTCTCGTTGCCTTGTCTCTTGCTCACATTTGAGCACACAACAAGAACATCATCTTGTTGTTCTCCTTTGGCAACCGAAGCCTCTCCATTATTGGTATGGCTTCTTCCTCTCTCATCCCACATCTTCTTCTTGCAATCTTTCTTGAAGTGGCCCTCCTTATTGCAGTAGAAATATCTCTTTCCTCCAAATCTTGGTTTGGAATGAGATCTCCCATGGCTCTGCCCTCTACCTCTTGATTTCTCCCGGTAGTTGCCATGAATACTACTGCCATTCCGAGTTGCTGGCCTTCCTCTAATGAACAACCCTTCCCCACTTGATGTTTCCCTCATCTTGGCTTTGAAATCATGAGCCCTTATGACATTGATCACAATATCCTTGGTTAAAGTATCTCTTCCATATTCAATTACATTAATAAAATTATCAAAACAATTCGGAAGAGAATTTAACAAAATAATAGCCAATTGTTCATCCGGGAATGTTATGCTACAGCTATTCAAATCTTGAACTAGCTTGTTAAACACATCAAGATTATCTTGCAACTCTTTATTAGGATCTATTTTAAAAGCAAAGATTCTTTTAAGAAGATAAATCTTTTTTTTATCAGTAAATAAAGCTTGTGTTAACCAAAAATGTACAAAAGAATCACTAGGCATACCCAGGAGATATACAGAGAGCAAGTACAGAATACAAAAATAAGCTTACAAAAGAAGCTTATACAAAAAGCTTACAAGAGAAGCCTAATCTGTGGGCAAAGAGCATACACAATTCTTTAAATTACAATCTGGATCTTCTTGACAAGGCTGGTAGCATAAGCAATGGCATGATCAAATAATTTGGCATTTCTAGCCATCCATATGTGGTACACCGTGCATGCTAGGGCAATCCTTTTAGCTATGGCTGGGGGGCCAGTTCCTCTAACTTTTTGGGACCACTTGATTGCACTTTCAATTGTGTTCATCTACCTTCTGCAGTCAAGCCACCTCTTGATGGCATCCCAGATTTCCTTGATGATCATGCATGAGAAGAAGATGTGCTCTCTTGATTCCTCTTGCTCTTTACATAGGGGGCATAGTTTGTCATCTCCTTCCAGCTGGAGTCTATCCTTAGTGAGAAGCCTGTTCTGAATGGCCAGCCAGAGGATAAATGAGTGTTTGGGGGGGGGGGGGGGGGGGAGGGGGCAGTGGCCATACCATACCAATGTGGCCCAGCAGACCATATTTCCTTTAAGTTTAATAGAGTTATAGACCTTCTTAATGCACAGATTATTCTGAACCCTCCATTCTATAAGTCTATCCCTGGCCTGCAGGGTGGAGGATGATTGGGCAATTAGGTCATCTCTGATTTTTAGGATTCTTTTCCAAATAGGGGAGTCATCCTTTCTTGCCATGATCTCCCAGATTGATCTGTTAATCAGATAATAGCGCTGAACCCACTGGATCAATAGTGAATCTTTCTTCATATGAATATTCCAAAGGACCCTGGTAAGGAGAGCCTTGTTCCAAGCTTTTAAGTCAACCAAGCCTAGACCTCCTTTAGATTTTGGTTTACATAAGTCTGCCCAGGTTATAAGAGCCTTCCTCATACCATTACTCTTACCATTCCAAAGAAAAGTTCTACACATCCTAACTATTTTCTCCAGGATATTGCCAGGGATTGGGAATATGACTAGCCAAAAACACTCCACACCTTGAAGCATTGATTTGATTAGCTCAGTTCTACTAGCATATGAAAGGGTAGAGCCAGCCCAAACATTTATGTACCCAGAAATTTTTTCAATAAGGGGAAAATAGTGAGTAGCATTTAATCTTGCTGAAGCCAAAGGCACCCCCAAATATTTGAAAGGGAAGGATCCATCCTCTATTCCAGTGATCCTTCTGATTTCCATTAACTCTACAGTCTAGACTCCAGCATGGAAGATGTTTGATTTGACCAGGCTTGCTTGCAACCCAAAGCACTCACTGAATTGGTTAACACACTTCATAATCTACCCAACAGATCTACCATCCCCCCTAGCAAAGTGAATAAGGTTATCAGCAAAAGTGAGGTGGGTGATCTTGAGTTTATCACACTTTGGATGGTATCTGAATCCATCCTCTTCCTTCAATCTCCCAAGGAGCCTGGACAAGTACTCCAAAATCAAGACAAACAGGTATGGGGAGAGGGGGCCTCCTTGTCTGAGGCATCTTTTACCAACAAAAAAACCATGCAAGCTCCCATTGATGGATAGAGAGAAGGCTGTTGTAGTAACACATTCCATAATCCATTTTCTAAACTTTTCAGGAAACCCAAGGCCCTCAATCAAACTGTTCAGAAAATCCCATTCCACAGTGTCATAAGCTTTTTTAAGGTCTATCTTGATCATACATCTTGGGGAGATTCTTTTCCTACAATACTTTCTGAGCAATTCTTGGACCAAGTATATGTTTTCAGCTATGCTTCTAGATTTGATGAAAGCAGCCTGGGCAGGGTTGACAATAAGGCTCAAACTGGGGGTTAATCTTGAGGTAAAGATCTTGGAGATGATCTTGTAAATCATATTGCAACAAGCTATAGGTCTGAAATCCTCCACTTTAGATACTTGTTTACCTTTAGGTATCAAGGCAAAGGATGTATGGTTTAGCTGTTTTAGAAGTCTCCCATTCTGGAAAAATTCCTGCACAGCCTCAATGACATCATGGTTTATCACATCCCAAGCCTTCTTGAAAAACCTTGATGAATAGCCATCAGGACCAGGGGACTTATCTTCCCCTATACTCCAAAGGGCTTCCTTGATCTCTTCCACTGTGACCTCCTTAATCATCGGATCAGCTTGGCTCTCTTGGATTGTAGGTCATTCTCTAATAATTTCCTATTCAATAGGCCTGCTCCTAGCAGAAGAGCCCAAGAGGTCCTTATAGAACTTTAAGAACTCTTCAACCACTTCAGCTTCAGAGGAGGTCTGAGACCCATTGGAGGACACCACTGCAGCAATGTGGTTTTTACTAGTCTTCCTTTTAACCAAACCATGGAAGAATTTTGAGCCCCTATTACTGTTCAAAAGGTATCTGCATTTGGCTTGCTAGGATAAGAAGCTTCTCTCAGCTTCAGCAAGTTTGAAGGCCTTCAACTTCTGATTAGCCACCATTGATTGGAGCTCAAGATCAGAGGGATTGTCATGAAGCTCTCCTTGGAGGCTGGACAGCTTTTTTGAAGCCTCAAGAGCTCTCTCTGAAATGTGACTGAAGTGTTTCGCATTGAGTAATTTGAGGTGAGTTTTAAGAGCATTCAGGTTTCTACATAGTTTGAACAGATTTGTCCCACCCAAGGTGCTGCCGCAGTGAGATTTTACAATGTCAAGGAACTTATCATGGTCAGCCCACATGTTGAAGAACTTGAAGGATCTTCTGCCCCCCCCCTAACTTCATCCAGCAAGTTAACAAGACAAGGGGAATGGTCAGAGAGGCAACCAGCAGGAAGGAATGTGGCCTGGGCTCTGAGCCCCTTGTGGAGCTAGGAATTATTCACCATCACTCTGTCCAGTTTACACCATATGTTGTTGTTAGACCAAGTGAACAGGCAACCTGTAGCACTTACATCAGTGAGGCCAGTTTTTCTACAACAAAATGAGGGATCCCTTAACTCATAGTCTGTTACAGGCAGCCTATTTGTTTTCTTATCAGCAGCAAAAACATTGTTAAAATCCCCCAGGATAAGCCATGGAGCTGGGTTCTCATGACTGAAATTACATAGGTTATCCCACATAGGTCTTTTAGCAACAATAGTATTAAAACCATATACAAAGCTGACTACAAATTTACAAGAGGAGATTAAACAAGAAACATTATAGTGAATAACTTAGGGACAAGCTTTAATTAAAGATAAATTGACCTTAGAAAGGTTCCACATCACTAAAATCCTACCAGCAGGGTAAACAGAAAAGTTGTTGATCTGTCTCAAAGAACTGAAGTTGTTGCCCATTATTTTAAGCAGCTTCTCTTTATCAAGCTTGGACTCTAAAATTCCATCACATCAACTCTATTACTTTTCATGAGGTGCAGCACCACATTGTGCTTCAGGGGTTTGTGAAAACCCCTGATATTCCAGCAGGCTACAATCATTTAGGGGTCTCAGAGGTTTTCTCTCCCTTCCCAACTGTATGGGGATCTTTCAGGCCTGCTTTCCCTTTTTTCTTCTTAGTGGTAGGAAGGCTTCTCCCCTTCTCTCCTAGCTCTATAGGCAGCTCACAATTGTCAGGAGGATCAGGGGGATAGATGGAATTTAACCCAGCAACCTATTAGACTGGAGCTAGAGTAGGCCCCTGGTCCCCCTCCACCCTAGTTTCTCTGGGTCTGAGATCCTCTCTTTCTAGTATATTCTCTACTTGGTCTGTATCTCTAGGCTCTTGGGCTGATCTTCCCCTGACTGGAGGACCTATGCATGGGCTATCCCCAACTATATCAGCCTGTTGGTTATTCACCCCTTTGTCATAGTCATTTGGAACTTTAGACCCTTCCTGCCTTTTTGTTTCTATCCCCTTTCCATTCTGCTTTCTACCCTTATCTGATTTTACATTAAGGTTGTAAGAGTGTAGGTCATGGCCTAGGACATTACACTTGGGGCAGTATTTAGGGAGGTTTTCATAAGATATCCTTTGTTCAAAAGTGTTCCCATTAGGGAAGCTAACAGGCACTGAGAATTTGATTTTCTTTGCTACATCAATCTTCACAAGCAGCCTAGCATATGAGATTCTTTCTTTGTTGTTTGTAAACTGGTCAGCATATAAGGGCTTTCCAAGTTGGGTACCTATCTTACTTAGGCAGTTTTCAATCCACAACTCAAGGGGCAATCCCTTCAGCTGAATCCATATTGAGATAGTACTTATTTCTTCATTTCCAAATTGAAAAAATTGAAAAAATTTAAGCATGGATTTCAAGAGTAAGGGTCTACCATATACTTGGTAGGGTCCTTCTTGCAATACATTCATACTAGCCTCAACATTCTCAAACTTGAAAACAATCCAGCCGCTATCCCGGAATTAAGTTAAGACTTTTACCTTCCAGGAGTCAGTGAGCATCTTCAAGGCAGCCCTCCTTGGGAATCTTCCAGCAAAGTAGCCAACCAAGCAGAAAGGATAGTCTTCAAACAACTCTTCAATGTCTTTCTCTATGACACAGACTGTATCCCCCTCACTTTCAATAGTGGAGAGTTGTAAGCCCTTACTTTGCTTCCTATTGTCTGCAAACAAACTCACCCAAGGAGCTTTCTTGCCTTTCTCCTGGGGAGTACTGCCATTGTTATCTTGGTCTTTGGCCTTTGATTTCACTTGGGCACCAGCTGGAGCTTTCTGCCTTAAAAGTGCCTCATTAGAAGAAGAACCAATGAGGGGGCCCATTCTTCAAGGGAGAGTGAGGCCTAGACTCTTTTCTTGCCTCTTCTTTTCCTTGCCTAGCTGCAACTGGTCCTCCATGAACAATAGCTTGGCAGCTGGGATCATCTTCTTCACTAAAAGAAAAGGATTCTGCTTGAACTGAGTCATCTTCATTCTCTTCAGAGGAGCTTGGGTTCTCATCCTCTAAGGCCTGAGACTCTACCTGCATTGCCTGCTTTGCCTCCTTAGCCTTAACTTGATTTTGGTTACTATTCACCATTGAAGCTCTGTGCAAGCTTCCTTCATTACCCGAGGCTGAGCCTTCCAACTCAAGCCTCATGGACTTAGACTCCTCCTCTCCCAAAGAGCAGGAAGAGCTTTCTGACTCTTTGCTTGAGCCTCTAGCCCCATTTTTGCTGTAGCTTGCTGGAATTTCTTCTCGCGAGATATCTACTGTAGCAGTTTTGTTTTTGAAATGATTCTTAACATAGTCTAGATCATTATGCTCTTGGACTGAAATTGGAGGCTTCCTACTAGGTTTTTTCTTTCCCATGCTAAGGATAGTAGTAGTTTTGACACAGAGAACAGGGAAGGGGGAGGAGAGAGGGGCGGGAAACCATGGACAAGCACTGTAGTAGTTGAGAGCTTCTCTCTCTAGCTTGCCCGGGTTGACTGAGGACTAAACTGAGAGCTCTTTTAAGAAGTTAAATCTTATTAGGGAGAGTCTTAGTAAGAAATAACTCATCTAGTTTCTTCCATATGACAGCTGGATCTTTCGAGTCTCCGTACTCCCTTTTGACATTATCCAATATGTGCAAGAAAATGGTGTTATAAGCCATTTTCTTCATCTCAGTAAGCTGGACTTCCGTGATACTTACTAGAAAAGTATCATCTTCTCCAATAGCCAAGTTTACTTTCTGTTGCATAAGAACAGTCTTGATCTTCCGCTTCCAAAAGGCAAAGTCTCCATTTCCATCAAACTTCTCAGCAATGAAGTTTAAAGTCATCTGGCAGAGAAAATCCCATATTTATGCAGCACCCACAATTGCTTTTCAACTTCTTTTAAATCTCAAGAATACGATCAGAGATTGATCTCAACACCGTTATTGAATTACCTTTAAGAACACGATCAGATCTTGATCTTTACTTCTTTCTTGAATCATCCAAGAAGTTGATCTTTGATTCTTAGAGTCTTGCTTCGATAACGTCCTGTTCTTGTTTTGATACCAGCCGTTCTTAGACTACAGCTCTGATACCACTGTTGTGGTATCTTCTCTAGCTCTGATACCATTGGGAAATCACCTTGAGATGCCTAGGTGGTGATCTTCCAAACACCCAAGTCTAGAGTGACTTGTAATGAATCAATAACAGAAATAGAAATCCAAGAAAAGAAAGAACACAACAATTGTTATCGAGGTTCGGCAATAGCCCACGTCCCCGTGAGTTCCTCTGAACTCTCTGCACTAAATCAATGGTTCTTTACAGAATACGGCAACACCTCTTCAAGAATCTCAAGTTCTTGAAGAACCAAAGAAGAGAAGAAAGAAAGTGATAAGAACTATTACAAAGCCCTCTACCCAATTTAAGAATAACTTGAATCGGGCTTACCCACTTACTGTCAGAAATAGGGTAGATGATGCCAACATCTAAGAGTTTCAATATCTCGGCCTTTACTACCTCTTTCATGTATAGGTTAAGTCTTCTTTGAGCGTCTCGCATGGGCCTTGCTTCATCCTCAAGGTATATATTATGCATGCATTTGGACGGACTTATTCCCTTAATGTCAGCAATGGTCCATCCAAAGGCGGATCTATACTCCCTTAAAACTCTTAATAATTTTTATTCTTCTCCAATACTCAAATTAGCAACCATAATTACAGGTAATGTTTTCTTCTCTCCCAAATAGGCATAAGTTAGATGTTCTGGCAGCTACTTTAATTCCAAAATTGGTGCCTGGACAGTAGAAAGAAGAAGAGTGGTATTAGTGGGCATGAGAGTTTCAAATGGAGGAGCATACATACTTTAATGCTTTGGGGAAGCCTCAAGAAAGTGCACAGTTTTCATTACGCAATTAGTGATATTTTTCGGTTCTTGCTCAATATCCACAGTTGTAAGGCTATGAGTAAGTGTAGTCTCCAAGGGATCAACATGTTGGACCTGAAAAACTTGCTTAACAAAATTATGTATCATACATACATTAAAGCAGTCCATATCATCTTGAAGTAATCTTAATGCATCAAATATTTTGAATTCTATTTTCTCCCCATTTACCTTCATACTTACTGTACCCTTTTTCACCCAAATTTTTGTATCAGCCGTTCTCATGAAGGGTCTTCCTAAAATGATGGGCGAGGATAATGGCATAGGGCATTCTTCCATATCTAACACAATAAAATATGCGGGTAGAATGAATTCACATACTTTTACTAGGACATCCTCAAGAATACCCCTAGGTCTTTTTACACTTCTATCTGCCAATTGCAAGGTAATGGAAGTAGGTTGTAGCTCCCCCAATCCTAGGGTTTCAAATACTGTATATGGTAGAAAATGTACACCCGCCCCTAAATCTAGTAACACTCGCTCAAATAACTGATCACCTATCCTACAGGGGATAGTAAAACTACCCAGATCTTTTATTTTAGGTGGGAGTTTTCTTAATAGCACAACACTTACCTCTTCAGTTAAGGCTACAGTCTCATGTTCTTGAAACTTTCTTTTATGAGTGCAACATTCCTTTAGAAATTTAGTATAAGCTGGGATATGTTGAATTGCATCTAACAAAGAAATGTTTATTTCACAAGGTTTCAAAAATATCAAGTAATTTATTCTCTTTCTTTTGTTTTACTAACCTCTGCGGGAAGGGTGGTGCATTCACCTTCTCCGTCTCCCTTACCTTTGATGCTATTGCAGATTCATTGGTCCTTATTACTTTACCATTTCTGAGGGTCGTGACAACTTTAAGTTGTTGATGTCCTCCAAGGTGTTGAGCTGGAATCTCCTTTTGCTTTCTGTTGCTCATCTCCTCAGCTAATTGTCTCATTTGTACTTCTAACCTTTAGATGGCTTGTTCATGTTTTGCTGTGGTTTGCCTTAGTTCGGTCTGGAACTGTCTTTCTTCTGCCATGAACTGGTCTTGTGACATCATGATTTGTTGCTGCTGAGTCGCTAGTTGCCTTATAAGGCTTTCGAGATCATTCTTCTTTGGTTCGGAAGCAGACTGGGCTATTGGTTGGAAATTTTTTTGCCGCCCTTGACTGTTTTGGTTGTTACTCCATGAGAAGTTCGGGTGATTCCACCATCCAGGGTTGTATGTGTTGGCATAGGGGTTAATCTTTGGTGGATAATTGTTTGGTCCCACAAAGTTAGCTTACTCATGATCTATAGATGAATATAAGGGACAAGCATTAGTATTATGATCAAATTGTGAGCAAATGGCACATATCTGTAGTGGTGCGGCCGATGGATTAGCTGAGGTGTTCTGGGTGGCCATGGCTTTACTAATAGGTTAAGTTTTCTTTCCACAACAGCCATTTGAGGAGATGATCCTCTGTTTAAGCTTACCTCATACATACCCTTATTTTTGGTTATGTGTCTACCTTGAGAGGAGAACTGTTGCATGTGTTCACTTAGGGTTTCGAAAAGTTCCATTGCCTCTTCGCTGCTCTTCTCCATTAGCACTCCTCTACAACCTGAATCAACAATATTTTTGTTAGAATCACCCAAACCCTCATAAAAGGCTTGTACCAGTTCGTCTTGGGGTAGGTTGTGGTGTGGGCACTTGAGTAGTAGCTCGTTGAAGTGTCCCCAGGCCTCGAAGAACAGATCTTCATCCTTCTGTTGGAAAGATTGTATTTCTTTCCTTATTTACCTTGTCTTCTGGGCTGGGAATAACTTCTTTAGAAATTTTCTCGCCAACTCCTCCCAAGTGTGGATAGAAATTGCAAGCAAAGAATTATACCGTAATTTAGCATTATCTTTCAAGGAAAAAGGGAAAAGAATTAACCTTATTTCTTCGTGGTCTAAGCCTCGGATGTGCTGGAATTTGCAGAGGTTGAAGAATTCTTGAAGATGCAAATGTGGATCCTTACTAGGTGTACCCCTAAAATGAGTCAGTGCACTGAGTATCTGCGGGGATATGTAATAATTTCCTTCCGCCTCAGGCTGATACGCAATGCACAAAGGTTGTTCTAGGTTCTGCGGGATGAAGGATTGCTTCATCGGCCTCCACTCAGGTGGTTGCTGTTCAGCTATTTGTTCTGCTATTGGTGGTGTCTCTTCCTCACTTCCTTCTCTTACCTCTTTCTAGTTATCCCTAAACCTTTGTCGGATAGATCTCTCAAGCTCGGGATCAAAGGGAAGGAATGCTGGATTCTTGGACCGTCGTCCGTGCATGAATCAGTGGCTGATATGTGAGTGTAGTAGTCAAACACTGTTGCTCCGATGACTCCCTGCCTCAATTGCGCTCAATCGCACAAGGGAGTGCGCTCGATCGCAAGTGGCACAGAAAGCTTCCTGGAGCACTTGAAACAGAAAAAGAATTTGATTAGGGTTTTTAATGAAATGAAATAAATAAGATAAAAATAGAATAAGAAATAATGGTAACTAAATGAGAAATTACTTCTAAAAGAAATTTTAGCACAATCCCCGGTAACAGCACCAAAAACTTGTTGGAGCGATTATCTACCTAAATAATTATGCAAATAATCGTTCTAGTTTTACTTGCAAGTGCACAAGGTCTGTGGTAGCATAGTGTGCAAGTGCGAGATCATTTCCACAGGGATTGGTGAATTTATATCTAGAACTAATTTCTTTAAGTTAAAAAGAGAAACAACAGTTGATTATGAGTGAATAACAATAATGAGAACATAGGGCTACGATATCCACCTCTAATTATACTCTCCCACTAACTAAGGTTTCAATGCTCTAGCCTTATCATGAATATCTAATGGTTGCCAACCTAAGGGCTTGGTCCACACCTTAGGCTATTGATCTCCCTATGCAACGAGTTAAGCATGGTGTATACTCTAACTCTTTTCTCTCTTAAGGGATTTAGCATGGGTGTATACTGAGTTGTTCCTTATGAGAGCATAAGGGCTGTGGAGATCGACAATCACACGGGACCTAGGGTTTGGTCTGCTTCTGATTTCCCATGTTGATTAACCCGAGAATCCGGTGTGGATATCCCTTGTTACTAATGTCGAACCCAGGACTCAGTCATCCAAATTGATTCGACTAACCTATCCATACCACATGCATACGTTGATCAGACACATACATATGAGGAATGTAAATATAAACAGGTATTAATCAAGTTAAATATTCTAACAAGGCAATAGCAAAGATAATCAATGAATAAATGTGTGGTAAAGCATAACTAGGGCTTCTATCGAGCCCTATAGGAGTTAAGTTACACATACTAAGTAAAGTAAACATGCTAAACATAATTGAATAAAAACAGAAAATTAAAATCGAAGAAGACTCGGGAGACGAGTCGTCAATTCCTCTCCTAAGCTCTCTACTTCGAATCTCAAACAGAAGGTGTGTGTTATGTGTTTTATAGGACTATTTATAGGGTCTTCATAGTGTCTCGAAACCTTAATTCCTTTTTGGAGTCGGAAGACTTCTTTCCAATTCTGGCTCTGCTACCTCTAGAGTAATTGTGCTCGAGCGTATGCGGGATTCACTCGATCGCATGTGTGCGCTCGAGCCTTCTTCAAGTGCGCTTGTGTGCTTGTGTGCTCGATCACAAGGGAGATGCACTCGAGTGCACCTTGCTAGAAGGCAGAACTTAATTTTTGCTTCTAAAAGCTCCATTTTGTTATCTTTTTGTCCAAGACCTGTGTTTTTCATAAAACACAAAAGTGAAGTATAATCTACTAAAATAGATAAGTAAAGAGTCTAACAAGTGTAAATTAAGGGGCTTAAATATGATTATTTAAGCACTTATCAGAGGCAACTTAGTTACTTCGAGGAGTAAGAAGCATAAGGTAGTAGCACTGTCTAGTGTAGAAGCTGAGTTTAAAGGAATGACCAAAGGGCTTTGTGAACTTCTTTGGTTAAAGGAGTTACTTACTGAGAATGGTTACACACTTGTTTCTATGATGAGTTTATTTTGTGACAACAAGGTGACCATAGACATTGCTTATAATCCAGTTCAACATGACCGCACAAAACATGTTGAGGTGGATCGATATTTCATTAAGCAGAAACTCGAGGCCAAGATAGTCCAGTTCTCATTTGTTAAATCTGAAGACCAATTGGCAGATATACTAACGAAGGTTATGTCCAGTAAAATATTCTACAACTCACTCGACAAGTTGGTCATTAGAGATATCTACGCACCAACTTGAGGGAGAGTGTTGGCGAGAGTTGTCAATCAAGAATATTATAGAGTGATTGTGGGAGATTACACTTACCTTAGCTGTATTAGACTCCACAGATTGTGGGTTAATCCTAATCATAGCCTAGATTAGTGTACAACCGTGAATGGCTCCTTATAATTTCGTCTTGTATAGGCTATAAATATATGTATTCTTTGTACAAACAAATTACAATGAAATGAAAAAAAGAAAATCTTAGTATATCTATTGTTATTAGAGTGCTTAACTAAAGTCACAACCCTTCTTCAAAACTAAATTATCGGCTCAATTTCTCAGCTTTCAAGATGAACTTTTTATAAGTTTAATTACATATATCACTCTATAGTTTTGATGGATTTATTTTTAAATTTTGAGTAATTTTTTTGTGACAAATCGAACTCTTATATTTCGTCTATTAGCAATTTAAACCTCGAAAATTGTGGAAATCGAAATTGAATGACTACGATGATGAGGTTGCTCAGTAGCCTCAACCATCGTGTTAGACTGCAGCAATCTCGCCATTACAAGTCATTTAGTTCTTGTTAGGTTTTGATTTGTTAATGGATGAAACCTAAAGATTCAAGACGAAATCCACCTAAACCAATTAAGCTTTTTCTTTTTTCTTTTTTCTTTTTTCTTTTTTTATATGTAATGCTCCATAGAAGGTTGGTATCAATTAGTCTTTCTTTGTTATGTTTTTTTTATTGCCAGCATATACCAAGTGAAATGGTGAAAGGAGAGTTCAGTGATATCAAAGGCCTAATAGAAGAGAAAGTGGATGAGTTATTGAGTGAGTTTCTAAAAGATTTCAAGGAGATTTCACTAGAAACTAAAGGGTGGCCAGCTTTCTTGTCTGTCTATACATTCTAAAAGGTAGCTGTAAATGCCCTCACAAGAATTCTTGCCAACAAGCACTCAAACTTCTGCATCAATTGCGCTTGCCCTGGTTTTGTCAAAATGGATATAAACTACAATACATGTATCTTATCTCTTGAAGAATGTGCTGCAACACCTGTGAGGCTGGCTTTGCTACCCAATGGGGGTCATTCTGGTCTCTTCTTCGTTAATTGTGAAGTTCATGCTTTTGAATGAAAATTAATGATCCCGTTGATAACTTGTCTCATTGATGAAGATTGTACTCATGCTTAGAGCAGGAAAGTTGCATGCAAACTAGGAGTGAGCATGGAACCCAGTTGATCCGCGAACCCGACTCAAACCGATATAATGGGTTGGGTTGGGTTGTATCTTTTTAGAGATTGGGTTGGGTTGAGTTGAAAATATTTTGAACCCGGTGGGTTGGGTTGGGTCATGGGTTCAAAATTTTCAACTCGACCCAAACCGATAACCCGGGCAAATATATAATTATATATTTTATATTTATAGAATATAAAATAGTGTATAAATAATTATAGTATAATTGTAAAATATATAATCATAAAATATTCATTCTGATTACTATTAGTGTGTAAAACTATATGTAGCAAGTACTTCAATGTCCAAACAAGTCTCATATTTTCAAATTACCCAGATTTTAGTTTCAAATATTTACACTAGAAACAAATATTGATTTCAAGTTTTGAAATAGTTTTTATAATTATTCTTAAGCATAACTTCAATCAGAATAAATTAATGCATAATTAACTATGCTAACAAAATTTTGATTTCTTGTATCGTTGTAACTATAAAACAAACAAAAAAAAATTAACACTCTAACCTACAAGATTCCAGTCAAGATCAATGTATGCATATAAACTTATATTCCAAAAAATATGTACCGTAATGTTGATGGAAGAAATGTTGAATGTATGATAAAGCTTAGTAATACCAACTTGCTGAAAACCTTTCATGCAAACATTATTGAACCATTCAATTTGCCTCTCTGTGACATTTTAAGAACCCCCATGTCGCTTCCAAGTGCATTAAAGCATAGTCCAAAAATTAGATTAATTAGTGAGAAAGCACTAGTACGGCAACAAATACTGAGTTACTAAAATATATTATTAGCAACTGTCCAGAAATCCAAATTTTCTTTGTAATTGAACAATCTTCTAAAGTAAGTTAAATTCATGTCAACTAAAGCAGTTCCTAGCACAATATTCAGATGAAGATTGTGTTTTGTAATATAACGATGAATCCATATTCTAACATCAAAGGCTCAAGGTTGTGAGCATGCAGATAAGCAATTGACCGTTGTCACTTCATCACGCTCTATATTACTCGTTTGCATTTCATGAAACAATGCCAAAGCATCCTTACCAAGTTTGGCTTCAACGTAGCCTTCAACTATGGCATTCCATGGCACAACATCCTTCTCTTGCATGTCATCAAAAAATTTCTTAGCAGAATCCAAAAAACCAAATTTAGCATAGACTACAACCATTGTAGTCCATGAGACAATTGTTCTCTTTTCCATGTTATCAAATATTCTTTGTGCTGTCAGACATATATTTTACTTGTAATATGAATGGATTTAGTTTTGGATTTAATAGAATATTTTTTTGTTATGTAATATGTATGGTTTAATTATTTAGTAAGAAAAATATATCAACCCGGTGACCCAATCCGATTAGAATGGGTTGGGTTGAGTTGAGGTTGGATGGGTTCATGGGTTGGGTTGGGTTGAGATTTTTCCAACCTGGTATGAATGGGTTGGGTTGAAATTTTAAGATAACTCGACCCAAACCAACCCATGCTCACCTCTAATGCAAACATTATCAAAAAGAGCTAAGAGCAAAAGCCTTGAGAAACATCAGAAGGAGTAAGACCTTCTGAATGTTTGGGTTGGAGAACCATTAGTTTAGTGTATAGCAGTTGCTATTGTTTTTATTTATTAATAATCTATGGAAATGTGAAGAGTTGTCGGATTCTCATCAGATTTTTGGAGTTCTTTTTTCCATGTGGAAACATGTGCGTTATTTAAATTCCAAATACCTCTTGATCTGAAATGCTGAAATGGATTCACTTCCATTCAGCATGAATCTTTTAAGCAAAGCAGTTTGGTTGTCTCTCTTAAAATTGCAAAGAAGTTCTCTAAGGCCATATCTTTTCTTCAAGGACTTAGATTTTCATATTAAACGTGACGACCCCATGGTTGGCTAATCTTATAACTAGTGAGTAATATTCAATTTGTGTTGTCATGGACAAGAATTTTGTATTATGATTTTTTTTTATTAGTAAGGTGTAATCCTTTGAAATGGTATTGATTTCTCTTTTGAGCTTCTCAGTGTCTAAACAAAAGATGTCGATTTAGTTATCTGATTTTGTTTTTATATATTTTTTTATCTCAATCCAAGAAATAGTAAAATAAAACATTATTTGTTTATGAAGGTTTTACATTGTCAGTGGGTAAAGAAATTATATAAATATTCTTTCTTTTAAGGCAAGATTAGGGCACCCATGATAACGCATAGATAGACTAGGAACACATGGTTTTTGAAGCATCGGTTTCGTCCTAAGAATTTCCCTATCAACTACCTCGTTCTTGTCGCAAGTCTTGTAACGCATGGATAGCTCAAAACGTTCTCATCCCAATTTTCTTGCTTTTAAGGCATGTGGCTTGAGCAACATCATTTCTTTCATAAGAATTTCTCTTTTAATACCTCGTTCTCATTGAAAGTATTGTAATGTATGGATAGACTAGCGTAGAGGTTTGGCTTTATGCGTGGGTGGAGAAAGGATACCATTTTCTTTTTACTTTTTAAGGGAAGATTGGGGCTAGCCTATTGTAACGTATGGACAAAGTTGGAACACGTGGTTTTAGAAGCATCCTTTCCTTTGAAAGAATTACCCTATTAATACCTAGTTCTCATTCCAAGCCTTAGCCAAAGCAAAGACAAAGTAGAAGAGATTTTTTAATTGATATCGTAGTAGAGCATCGTTCTACGATATGGCGTATGAGAGTCCATCAGAGCCTCCCGATCGTTGGAATTCGGTCATTGAAAATCAAAAGGATGTGTCGAGATTCTCAGTAATGGAATACTTAACTCTTATTATTTAGCTATAATCTCAAAGGTTTACAACACTTATTTGGAATCTATCAGTTTACAATCTATTCAAGTTATTTGCTTCAAGCGGAGACTTGTGTAATAAATTATACTTTTTAATGGTTGTTTTAGCTTATTGGATTTCATTTATGTAAATTTTGTTGTCAAGTTTATTGGTTAATTATATGATTATATTGAATGAATGTTAGAAATATTGAATTTTTAGTTGTGTTTTCATTAAAGATAGCAAAAATTGAAGGTCCCCGCAATCTCCCAAAGAGGAAGGGGATTTTCTCCCCTTGGAGCAGAGATGAGATGAAATATAATTCTTTATTGAGTTCGGAGTTGGGGATTTTATTCCCTATCTCTAGTGGGTAGACATGGAGAGGAGAGGGATTTATGTCAATCTTTTTATTTTGAAGCATCTTGTCTATTCTCTTCTCATTTTTTTATTTCTTTTTTGAATTACATGTATGGCTAAAGAAACACTGGGAAAGTACCTTGACCGAAATAGAGAAACTTTATCAACGCTGCAGCAACTGTAAAGAATTTGGACTTTATTGTTCAAATAAGATATGCTTTGTTTGCCATTTTTTTTTCATTAATAATCAATTACAGTTGAAATTTGTGAATCAATTAGGAATTTTATCTAAAATCAATTAAGAACTTTATTTTAATGTTAATTTATTTCTTACCTTTTTCCTCTTCTTCCTTTAATTGATCTATTAATTTCATTTTCATATGTAACAGTGGAGAATATATCTATTCTCTGATTTGGGTATGGAGGGTAAGTGCAGGCAAAAACCGATCAAAGATCCCGTATCCAAGGTTCAATCAATATCTGTGCTTCCATTTTTTAATTGCAATTACTGATAATTTTTCTTGATAAAATTTCATGTCAAATGGTGAAAATTAATACTATTTTATTTTCTACAGACACTACCAGGTGAGGCATGGCAAAAGGGTGTGCTGCAAGAAAACACGTGGAAAGGAACTTGAGTTCCTTTTCAAAATTTAGAGAATCGGAATCTCAATATAGGAGATCACACCCATCCTCACCCGACCCGCCATCAGAACTCTCTCGCGGGTAGCACCCGAAACAAGCTGGCAACGATTTAAAAACCCGCCACCAGCAATGACTGTGGCCCCACAAAACATTACCAACCCCTCATTGCCATCAGTTAGAATGACTCTGTGAGGTTGGCTCTCCTGCCCAATGAGGGCCCTTCTGGTCTCTTTTTCGTTAGGAAGGAAGAATCACCATTTTGATTAGATTATGACCAATTTCTGGATATGAAGGTTAAAGACTACATACAGCTTTAAAATTCTGTGCCCTTTTCCGAATTGTTTGGATGTAAAAACTAATGAGACTACTTGATAAATAAGTTCATGACCTCTTTTGCATCATGTCATTATATGTTATGCGTATGGTTTCAACATTCTGTGCAGAATTTCTGCTCTCATGAATTTAACTGATGGGTGATCTGCTGACCAAAATGGATGTCTAACTGGTGAGCTGAGTTTAGTTGAGCTCTTTAGTTGCGTATTCTTGATCAACCGAGTTGGTTTAGATGTTTTTGACAAGCTTGTACCGCTCACATACTTTTTTCACTCATAAACACAAGCTTCTCAGTGCAAGTGAATACACAGAGGGAGTTGTATTTGAGTGCAAATAATTCTCTAAGCGTCACACCCGATTATAATCTGGTACATGTGAAGGTGCTGTTTACATGTGTCAGGGATTACTCTGATCAAAATGCTTGGATGATCTCATCATAAAGGACAAGAGAGAGAGAGAATATTCAATTGGGTACGAAAGATTATTACTTAGACTTGGTTCATGAGATTTCCTTCAATTAAAGGTATTTTTCACTAACACTATGTTTGGATTGAGAGAAATGGAGAGTGTTGAAAATCACCTTTAGAATCTTAGGTTGTGACCTTCAAACACCCAAATCCAGAATGATTTAGACCAAACAAGAATCAAACCACAAAAGAGAAAACACAAGCAATTGTTATTGAGGTTCGGCAAATTGCCTACGTCCTCGTGAGCTCCTTCGAGCTCTCTACGGTAAATCAATGGAGTTCTTACAATTACAACAACACCTCTTCAAGAACCATGTGTTCTTGATGGATGAGAGAAAAGAAAAGAAAGAGATAAGAACTAAGTGTTTCCCTGGAATTTTCCCCAAGAAAATCCCAATTACAAAGCCCTACAACCCCAATTTTGAATACTCTCTCTCACTAGAAACACCTCTTAAGATTTGAGAGTCTTTCTCTCTAAACACCAACTTGAAGCCAATCTCAACCCTTAGATCTTGAGAATCAAACAATCATGGCCCTCTATGTGGTCTAAGTGAACCTGTGCGTTTTAACCAAAACCAACGCACCAGTTGAAAAAGCTAAAAAACAGGTGTCAGGTGTACTTTGCGCCGCGGTGCAGAATAGGACGTGTCGCAGCGTGCTCTAGGGGGAAAGCCCCCACTTGCTGGTGGCCGCGGCACATCTGGTCAATGCCATGGCATGCTCCAGGAGGATGACAAGTCCTCCTTATGGGTGGCCACGACGCACCAAGCCTGCGCCGTAGCTCAGAGGCTTGAAGTTGAAAAACTTCAGCCTTTAATTCTTAGACAAAATCCCAACAAACTCTACCTTTGTCTAAGCAATTAAGCCCAAACCAATTGTGCAGATAAGTCAGGATCCAAACTCAACATGAATTACCACATCATCCGATTCCAATTCTAAGAAGTTCAAGGCAATGATTGAACTTGCTTAGAGTTAGAACTTTAATGCCTAAATCTGCTGGATTTTCTTCCATTGTCACTTTGTCCACATAAATGCTTCCTTCTGTAACATTTTCCTGAATGAAATGATACCGAACATCCATATGCTTAGTCCTATCATGGAACACCAGATTCTTACACAAATGTAACGCACTTTGGCTATCCAAATACACCACCACCTGCTCTTTTAAGATCTTCAACTCTTCCAACAACTCTTTACACCACATAGCCTCCTTAATGGCTTCCGTTGCTGCTATGCACTCTTCTTCGGTTATTGAGAGTGCTACCACCAGTTGCAACTGAGCCTTCCAACTTATACAACATACGTTTAAGTTGAAGAAGTATGAGGTAATCGATCTTCTCTTATCCCGGTCTGCTCCATAGTCTAAATCAGCATAACCTTCTAACCAGATAGACTTACCCCTCTTCTCGTAAACAATCCCCACATCTGAGCTTCCCTTCAAATACCTCAGCAACCACTTCATCCCAAGCAAATGCTCCTTTCTGGGATTACTCATAAACCTACTGAGAACGGTAACAACATGAGAAATGTCGGGTCTAGTGCTTACCATCATAAACATGACTGATCCAACCGCACTAGAGGAAGGGTCCTTTTCCATTTTCTTCTTCTCCTCATCCGATCTAGGACATTGATCACTGGAGAACTTGAAATGACCAGCAAAGTGAATCTTTACTGGTTTACTATCTTCCATAGAGAATTTAGATATCATCTTTTCTATGTAAGAAGTATGAGAAACCTTCAACCTGTTTCTCTCTCTTTCTCGGATTATACTCATCCCAAGGATCTTTTGAGCATGACCAAGATCCTTCATCTCAAACTCTGAACTGAGTTGAGACTTTAACATTTCTATCCTCTCATTTCTGCTATCACCAACATAGATGAGGATAATCACTATTTCCTCCACCTTGTGACCTTTGTAGTACAAGCACTAATCATAGTAGCTCCTCATGAAATCCAAGCTAGTTACAAAGGAATCGAACCTCTTCTTCCATTGCCGAGGTGATTGCTTCAGGCCATAGAGAGATTTCTTCAATTTGCACAACAAATCCCCCTACCTTCATTTCTCAAAGCCCTTGGGTTGTCTCATCTAGATGGTCTCATCAAGCTCTCTACGTAAGAACGCTGTCTTCACATCCATTTGCTCATTCTCCCAATTAAATTGGACCACCGTAGGTAACACTATCCTTATCATCTTGTATTTCACAACTAGTGAGAAAATTTCTGTGAAATCTATACTTTCTCTTTGTGTGAACCCCTTCGCCACTAGCTAGCCTTATACCAGAATTTATCTCCTAGAGTGTTTCCTTATTTGATCTTGTAATTCCACTTACAATCCACAACTCTCTGTTTTTCTGGTTTAGACACCAATTCCTAAGAGTTGTTCTTCCTCAAAGAATGCATTTCCTCCTCCATAACTAGCTTCCATCTTGACGAATCCTTACATCCCATGGCATCAATGTAAGTTTCTGGTTCATAGTTGATTATCCCTCTTTCTGAATAAGGAGCCGCTGCACTAACATTCGCAAAACCATATCTCAAAGGTGGTCTGATCTGCCTCATTTCTCGGTCTCTTGTGAGCTGATAATCATTCTGATTTGCTGTATCATCTCTTCTAGTTCAGCCTCCTCTTAAATGTCTTAAGCTTGGCCTTCATCAATGGGCTCTACCTAATCCGAACCCTCTTGCCTTCCGTGTTCTACCTGAACCGAATTTTATTTGATGCTATACTACCCACATAAACCAGGCTGGTTTGCTCACTTTCCCTTGCAGAGTTAGTTTTCTCCAAATAGGGAAATAATAGCTAATTAAAAATGACATCCCTACTTATTATGAGTTTAGTTCCTTTTGGCTTTAAGGGCCACAACCTATACCCCTTAACCCCTTCACCATATCCTAGAAACACACACTTTATAGACATTGGGCTAATTTTATCATCCTTTTAATGTGCAAACACAGCACATCCAAAAGTCCTAAGGTTGCTTAACTCAAGGGGTTTTCCACTCCATATCTCCTCAGGAGTCTTAAGATCAGAAGCTCTAGAGGGTGATCTATTAACCAAAAACGCAGCAGTAGACACAGTTTCCCCCCAAAAACATTTGAGTAAACCGGAGCCAATAATCATGCACCTAACCTTTTTCAAAAAGGGTCTTATTCATCCTCTCAGCAGCTCCATTTTGCTGAGGGGTTTTCACAACCGTTCTATGTCTTAGAATCCCATTTAGCTCACAAAATTTGTCAAAATCCTGATTGCAAAATTCTAAGCCATTATCGGTTCTCAAAACCTTAACTACCTTGCCCGTTTGAGTTTCCAGCAACTTTTTCCACACCACAAACATATTCAAAGCATCTGATTTATTTTTAAACAAATAAACCTAAACCTTTCTAGAATAGTCATCAATCAAAGAAAGAAAGTAAAGATTTCCTTCTTGTGTTGGTGTTCTTGATGGTCCCCAAAGATCGACATGAATGTAGTTAAGAATACCCTTTGATTTGTGCACTCCGGTGTTGAAACTAACCCGATGTTGCTTCCCAAGAACACAACTCTCACAAAAATCAAGTTTTTCTACCTTGTCACCATCAAACCATCAAACCATCCTTTATTGCTACTTTGATCACCACCAAGGCTCAATTGGTTATCTTGATCTTTCCTCCTTCTGCTTTGTATGTGTACCCCATGGAATCTAGCTGCTCCAACGAGATCAAATTTCTTCTCAAATCCAAAATATATCTCACATTCTGCAGTAGCCTTGTAACTCTATCAAACATCCTCAATTGGATGTCTCTCATGCCCTTCACTTAGCAAGAGTATTGTTCCCCAAGAAAACCTTTCTTTCATTGGTTTCCTTGAAATTCTTGAATCAATCACGATGAGGACACATATTATAAGTGCACCAGAAATCCAAGATCGATTTCTTGCTGCTTTACCTTTTGCTCACATTTAAGCACACAACAAGAACATCATCATCTTGCTGTTCTCCCTTGGCAATCGAAGCCTCTCCATTTTTTGTATGGCCTCTTCCTTTCTCATCCCTTATCATTTTCTTGCAATCTCTCTTGAAATGGCCCCCTTTTTTGCAGTAGTAGTTTCAATTTCCTCCAAACTTAGGTTTAGAATGCGATCTTCCATGACTTTGACCTCTACCCTTTGGTTTGTCCCGATAGTTTCCATAGTTGTTGCTGCCATTCCGAGTTGCAGGCTTTCCTCTAATGAACAGACCTGCTCCACTTGATCTTTCCCTCATCTTAGCTTTGAAATCATGAGCCTTTATAGCATTAATACAATTTCTTTGGTTAATGTATCTCTTCCATATTCAATAGCATTAATCAAGCTTTCAAAACAATCGGGAAGAGAATTTAACAATATAACAGCCAATTGTTCATCCAGAAATTTTATACTACAACTTGTCAAATCTTAAACTAGTTTATTAAACACATCAAGATTGTCTTGCAACTCTTTATCTGGATCCATTTTAAAAGCAAAGATACATTTTAGAAGATAGATTTTATTAGGGAGAATTTTGGTAAGAAACAACTCATCTAATTTCTTCCAAATGACAGCTGGATCTTCCGAATCTCCACATTCCTTTGTCACACTATCCGACAAGTGCAGAAAGATAGTGTTACATGCCATCTTCTTCATCTCATTCTGCTGGAGCTCCGTGATACTTGCTGAAATATTGTCATATTCTCCAATCGCTAAGTCCACCTTTCATTGCATAAGAACCGCCTTGATTTTCCGCTTCCAAAGGACAAAGTCTCCATTTCCATCAAACTTCTCAACAATGAAGTTTGAACCCATTTTGCAGGAAAAAATCCCAAGATTTATGTAGCACCCACAATTGCTTTTCAAACCTCTTCTCTCCAACTTCTAAACCTCAAGAACTCGATCAAATCTTGATCCCAACACCGCTCTTGAATCACCCATTTCCTTTGATTCTTGAAGTCTTGCAATGATACCACTGTTGAAAATCACCTTCAGAATCCCTGGTTGTGTAACGACCCATCCCGGGTTGGCAACCCCCGAGACGGTGTCATCACATTTTGAAAATCTCAGCATGACACATATATGCAACAAAGAAAATAAACAACACCAAAAGAAATTGTTACATCATAAATCATCAACCCTCAACAAGGGAGTTACATTAATCTGATATTTAAACATTCCATACAACGTAAAATGCATGAATATTTACAAATAAATTTTTATTTTCTTTTCTCATTAGTCTGAGGATGTTGACACGTACATGGCTTACAGATGATGGTTTCGTTTGAACCTCAACTCATCAAACTATTTGTCGTGCCTGCTACCTGAAATCATTGTACAATGAGGAGTGAGCTTCACAAGCTCAGTAAATTAAATTTACTAAAAGTATTCAGTTTGCATAATAGCCATTTTTATATTTAATCATTTATATTTTACATAACTTGATGATAACTTTCTACTATCACTACACATGTTATAAGATTCATTCTCTATCAATCTCTTCTTTTCATTCATTGGTTCACCGTAAAACCATCAATTATCTCATAATTACCTCGAAATAAGGTTCACATCATAGAGTCCACCATTTAGATGGTTCTTCTCATTCTCTGTTTCTTTCTCACCATAATTGGATAATAGCATAATGTCTAACATTTAAATAATCACCATATTATCATATTTCTATTTCTTTTTCTCTTATTCTTACTGTAATTGTCTTTCTCTGGGAGACTCATCCATCTATAAATAAATTCACAATATTCACAACATTTCAGAAATAAAATATTAACATGAAAAGCAAATGCAATGCATGAATGATTATGATGGGAACGTCTTCCCACCTGTTGACAGGTTATTATTATCTTAGACCGGCCCCTTCCCGGTTCTTTACAGCTTATCCCGGCTGTCACGGAATTTATTTCCAGCATATATCAGCTGTCACGGTGTCCCTTTTATTTCCAGCATATACCGACTGTCACGGTTGTTCCATTAGACCGGCCCCTTCCCGGTTCTTTCGGTTATATTATTAAATACATATGCACATGAAAAATGATATGAAATATGCACATAAATAATAAAATAAAAGCAAGCATGTATTCAGACTTGCTATCTTTATTTTCCTCAATTTATATAAAAATTTCCACTAAATTTCTCTCATCCCAAATTACATTAAATTATTCATTAAAGCTTGTCAAGATCCACTAATTTCATCCCAAATCACATCAAATCATCCATCAAAGTTTGTCAAGATCCATTAAATTTCATCTCCTCATAAATCGTATCAAAACATCAACCATAACTCATCAAGAATTTATTTATCACCATCATTATTAAATCAACTTATTATTCTAATAATATTTCTTCTCACATAATAATTTTTTCTACGTGTCCAATATTCATAACATATCTGTCAACCAAATCTTTATCTATTACCAAAACATACACTAATAATTAAATTTAATATTATCACTAAATATTTTATTTTTTATTTAGACTACTTAAAGTAAATCCAACTCACCACGTAGCACTTAAAGCTACCCGTGGATCACTTCCTTGCAATTCTTGTTTCTCTCAGAAATTCCTTCGGATGTAGATCGTCAACACCTGACATCGTATTTATATTAAATTTATAATTTATTCTTCAATTTGTTATAAACCACACACTTTGAAAATTCTCACTTTGAATTCAGGGAAACTTCATAAATGTCAGAAATTCAAAAATAAATATTATGTTATTACCTTTTATTTTTCTGATAGCTTCTCATGATTCTCTATGAAATTCTGCAATAAACCTCTTTAAAATTTTGTTATTTCAATATTTCTTTGAGTCTCTAAGTGTTTAAAGAAATAAAATATTTGAAAGAAAATTTAAGTGAAAACGGTAGGTATTACTAAAATTTACCGTAAGTATATATATATATATATATATATATATATATATATATATATATATATATTACACTTTGAAACAACACATCAGCTTGCATAATTTCATTCCACGAATTGCCTTGGTGGAAGGTATGCATTTTTCAACTTTTACACTTGTTCATCATGCACATAATTTGGTAGCAGGTCATGTTTTGTTTTTTTTTTTTTACTTCTTTTCTTCTTTCTTTTTTTTTCACTATAACTAATTTTTAATTTAATATTTTTTTTCTATCTTTCTTTTCATTTTTTTTGTATATATATATATATATATATATATATTACACTTTGAAACAACACATCAGCTTGCATAATTTCATTCCACGAATTGCCTTGGTGGAAGGTATGCATTTTTCAACTTTTACACTTGTTCATCATGCACATAATTTGGTAGCAGGTCATGTTTTGTTTTTTTTTTTTACTTCTTTTCTTCTTTTTTTTTTTTTTTTTCACTATAACTAATTTTTAATTTAATATTTTTTTTCTTTTCTTTCATTTCTGGACGTCTTGCACGTCCGTTTTTTTTTAAAAATATAATTATATTTTTTTTCTATCTTTCTTTTCATTTTTTTTGTAACTACGTTTCAAAAGAATTATTTTATTTAATACTAAATCTTTTGCTTAAATATATTATTTAAATTTCATATCATATTATTAAATTAATTTTTTACTCTTACTTTACGATTTCGGGTATTACAATTCTACCTACCTTACAAAAATTTTATCCCTGAAATTTCCTTACCTAAAATCGAGAAAAGAGTTGGGGGTAATCCTTCCTCATTCTTGCTTCATGCTCCCACATGACTTCTTCAACATCTTTATTTTGCCATAATACTTGAATCAACATAATGACTTTATTGCACAAGATTTGTTTCTTTATGTCTAGGATTTTGACCGGTACTTACATAAAAGTCAAATCTTCCTGAATTTCTATCGCCTGATTCGAGATACTATGGGATTCATCGTGTAAGTATTTTATCAACATTGACACTTGAAATACATTATGTTGTTGCTTTAATTCCGGAGGCAAATCCAATTGATATGTTACTGGCCCAATTCTCTCAATCACCTCATAGGGCCCCACAAATCTAGAGCTCAACTTTCCCTTCTTTTTAAATCTCAACACTCCCTTCCACGGAGATATCTTCAAAACTACTCAATCACCAACTTGGAACTCGAGAGGTCTTCTACTATTATCAGTATAACTATTCGGTCTACTCTATGTTGCTTTACTATTGCTTTACGGTTCTCTCTAACCAATTTGATCATCTCAGTTGTTAACTCAATAATTTATGGACCAGATATATTCTTCTTTCCCGTTTCTTCCCAACATCTAAGAGCTCCTACCATACAATGTCTCAATCAGTGCCATCCTAATATTAGTTTGATACTAATTATTATAAACAATTTCAATTGATGGCATGTAAGCATCCCAACTTACTGAAAAACTCATCACCTTTGCCTTTAACATATCTTCTAGTACTTTAATAATCATTTCTGTCTAAGCATGAAAAATTATAATAAGTTGCAACTATGTACCCGTGGCTTTCTAAAAGCCTCTCCAAAACCAAAATATAAATCCAGTATCTCTATTTAACACTATTCTTCATGGTGCTCCATACAACCTCACAATCTCAGCTACATCCTACTTTTCAATCCTAACCACTAGAAATTTTGTCTCAATCTTCTATACTTCTTATTGTTACTTGGTTGTATCGAATCTTCATCATCATGTACCCTTCTCAATATCTTCTTTCTCAACTCTGCTTAAATGGGAACACAATCCATGTTCCAATACCAAAATATCCTCATTTCAAATTTTGAACTCATATTGCTCTCTAATAAGCACTCAATGCTTAATCTTTTCTATCTCTTCATTTCTACTTTACATCTTCTAAAGCATTTTACTATGGGTGACTGTACAACCATATTATTTAACCATGATCCTCTATCATTGATATTCAACTTCATTCTTATCTCTTTTAAATCTATCATCAATTTCACATCAGGACTCCCAATAGCAGACAATCTTCTTGTAGACTTTCTACTCAATGCATCAGCTATCACCTTCTCATTTTTTAGATGATAGCGAATTATACAATCATCGTTATTAATCAATTCCATCTATCATCTTTGCCTCAAATTCAACTCTTTCTGGGTAGGTACGTATGTCAAACTCTTATAATTCACGAATATCTCACAAGTGGCTCCATATAGATGATGTCTCAAATCTTTAAAGTAAACACTATAGCAGCCAATTCTAAGTCATGAATAGGGAAAATACTATCATGAATACTCAATCGCCTAGAAGTATGGGCCACTGCTTTCTTATGTTACACATATCCCAATCATTGATGTGATGCATCACTATACACCACAAATCCTTTATCACCAAAAGGAAACACCAATACTGGAACTGTAATCGATTTCTCCTTTAGAAATTGGAAATTTTTCTCACACTTCCATCACCACACAAATCTCACCTTCTTCCTGGTCAGTCTATTCAATAGTATTACGATAATAGTAAATTCTGAAAGAATCTTCTATAGTAACCAGCTAACCCTAAGAAGATTATAATCTTAATCACATTAATTGGTCTCTCCCAACTTAACATTACCTCTACCTTTTGTGGATCAACTATTATACCATTTCCCGATATTATATGTTTCAAGAAAATTATTTCATTCAGCCAACACTCACACTTAGGAAACTTTGCATATAATTTCTCTCTCCTCAGAATCTCCAACACACTGTCTAATGTCTCACATGTTATTTTTCCTTCTTAGAATATATCAGAATGTCATTACTAAACACAACCACAAGATTATCAAGAAATGGTTCAGATATTTTATTCATCAAGTCCATGAATGTTTTTGGAACATTAGTCAATCCAAATGACATCACAAAAACTTATGACCATAACATGTCCTAAAAACAGTCTTAGGCACGTCTCCCTTCTCTATCCTCAACTGGTGATAACCTGATCTTAGGTTTATCTTAGAAAATACTCCCACTCATTGCAACTGCTCAAAAAATTTATTTATCCTAGGTAAAAGATATTTGTTCTTATTCAACTATCTGTAATCTATACACAAACTCACCGTTCCATTTTCCTCCTTCATGAACAATACATGGGTTTCCCAAATATATTAGGTTCGATAAATTGTTTATTTAAAAATTCTTGAACCTTCAACTCTCTTAACTCATTGAGCATCACTCTATAGAATGCTATTAAAAATATATGTGATGATCCTGGTATTACATCAATAGAGAATTTAATCTCCCTACTTGGAAGCAACCTTGACAACTTATCAGGAATTACATAAGAAAAATCTTTCACCACTAAGATTTATTCTAACTTCCTATTTTCCTTTTTAGAATCCATTATGTATGCCAAATACTCCTCATAACCCATCTCCAACAATCTCCTAGTGGTCAAAGCAAAATGAGATAGTTCGAGAGTATTTTATGTTCTCTCTGAAATTAAACTTCTTATGTCTATATCTAGAACACTATCTTCTTTCTGGAACAATCAAACCAATCGTACTACGTCGACAGCCAATTCTTTCCCAAAATTGAATGAAGATCTATCATATTCAAAAGTAATAAATCAGCTTCAGATTTTTCTATCACTGATATGAATCACATAACCCTTGTAAGCATTTATGATTATCACTATCTCTAGTGGGAATTTCAACAAAAATATTTTGCATCCAATGACTAATACATACTTCAATAAACTTCATTTGAATACTGGATGTAACAGAATGGGTTGCACCAAGATCAACCAACATTGATATGTCCATCTTCTCTATATACAAAGCACCTCAAATTGGAACAATTATATGATAAATATCTTATCGGATTACATCCATAACACATTCTAATATTTCTATTACATTATCACATCTTCTAAGTAGTACACTCCCACATTTACTATAATTTTCAGTTCCCATAACCCATCTCCTAAATCTAAGGGTCCCACCAATATTACTCTGAGCCACAGAAGTAACAGATCCTGCTTGCCTCTGACTCTGTACTACATTTTCTTGTGACAAGGAACGCCTCTTCTGGGTGGTCTCCCACCCTACACACTCATACTGGTACCACCTATGGGTTCTTCAAATCTAGAACTCTTCCGTCGATTCCTTCTACCTCTAATTTTAATCACATCCTTCTCAATCTAAAGTGTTGTATCCACCAATTTAACATAATTCATATGCCTCATGTAAGATAGTTTTGATAAATTCTTAAAACATAGTTCATCTATGAACCTCTTACACTTATTCTCCTCTAGGTCTACCATTTTCGGTACAAACCTCAATAAAGCCACAAATCTTTTATCATGCTGAGTCACAGTCAACCTATTTGCCTCAAATAAATAAAATCTCTATCTTGTTGGGCTCTAAAGGTCTAAGGACACTTTCTTTCTTTTTATGCAGTCTACATAATCATAGAACCTAATGCTCTGATACCAAAATTGTAACGAGTTGGCCACCCCCGAGACGGTGTTATCACATTTTGAAAATCCCAGCACGACACATATATGCAACAAAGAAAATAAACAACACCAAAAGAAATTGTTACATCATAAATCCTCAACCCTCAACAGGGTAGTTACATTAATATGATATTTAAACATTCTATACAACGTAAAATGCATGAATAATTACAAATAAATTTTTTTTTTATCATTAGTCTGAGGACGTTGGACACGTACATAGCTTACAGATAATGGTTTCGTCTGAACCTCAACTCATCAAACTATTTGTCATGCCTGCTACCTGAAATCATTGTACAATGAGGGGTGAGCTTCACAAGCTCAGTGAATTAAATTTACTAAAAGTATTCAGTTTGCATAATAGCCCATTTTATATTTAATCATTTATATTTTACATAACTTGATGATAATTTTCTATTATCACTACACATGTCATAAGATTCATTCTCTATCAATCTCTTCTTCTCATTCATTGGTTCACCTTAAAACCATCAATTATCTCATAATTACCTCGAAATGAGGTTCACATCATAGAGTCCACCATTTAGATGGTTCTTATCATTCTCTATTTCTTTCTCACCATAACTGGATAATAGCATAATATCTAACATTTAAATAATCACCATATTATCATATTTCTATGTCTTTTTCTCAGCTTCTCACTGTAACTGTCTTTCTCTGTAAGACTCATCCATCTATAAATAAATTCACAATATTCACAACATTTCAGAAATAAAATATTAACATGAAAAGCAGATGCAATGCATGAATGATTATGATGGGAACGTCTTCCCACCTGTCGACAGGTTATTATTATCTTAGACCAGTCCCTTCCCGGTTCTTTATAGCTTATCTCGGCTGTCACGGAATTTATTTCCAGCATATACCGGCCGTCACGATGTCACTTTTATTTCCTGCATATACTGGCTGTCACGGTTGTTCCATTAGACCGGCCTCTTCCTGGTTCTTTTGGTTATATTATTAAATGCATATGCACATGAACAATGATATGAAATATGCACATAAATAATAAAATAAAAACAAGCATGTATTCACACTTGCTATCCTTATTTTTCTCAATTTATATAAAAATTTCCACTAAATTCCTCTTATTCTAAATTATATCAAACCATTCATTAAAGCTTGTCAAGATCCACTAATTTCATCCCAAATCATCCATCAAAGTTTGTCAAGATTCACTAAATTTCATCTCCTCATAAACCGTATCAAAACATCAACCATAACTCATCAAGAATTTTTTTATCGCCATCATTATTAAATCAACTTACTATTCTAATAATATTTCTTCTCATATAATAATTTTTTCTACATGTCCAATATTCATAACATGTCTGTCAACCAAATATTATCTATTACCAAAACATATGCTAATAATTAAATTTAATATTATCACTAGATATTTCATTTTTTATTTAGACTACTTAAAATAAATCTAATTCACCACGTGGCACTTAAAACTACCCGTTGATTACTTCCTTACCTTTCCTATTTCTCTCAGAAATTCCTCCAGATGTAGATCATCAACACCTGACATCGTATTTATATTAAATTTATAATTTATTCTTCAATTTGTTATAAACCACACACTTTGAAAATTGCTACTTTGAATTTAGGGAAACTTCATAAATGTCAGAAATTCAAAAATAAACATTATGTTATTACCTTCTATTTTTCTGATAGCTTCTCATGATTCTCTATGAAATTCTGCAATAAACCTCTTCAAAATTTTGCTATTTCAATATTTCTTTGAGTCCCTAAGTGTCTAAAGAAACAAAGTGTTTGAAAGAAAATTTAAGCGAAAACGGTAGGTATTACTAAAATTTACCGTAAGTATAATATATATATATATATATATATATATATATATATATATATATATATTTTACACTTTAAAACAACACATCAGCTTGCATAATTTCATTCCATGAATTGCCTTGGTGGAAGGCATGCATTTTTCAACTTTTACAGTTGTTGATCATGCACATAATTTGGCAGCAAGGGTGCCACCACCTGCTGCCGCATGTTTTTTTTTTTTTTGCCACTTTTATTCTTTCTTTTTTTTCATTATAATTAATTTTTAATTTAATATTCTTTTTCCTTCCTTTCATTTTTGGACATCTTGCACGTCCGTTTTTTTTTTAATATAATTATATTTTTTTTTCCATCTTTCTTTTCATTTTTTTGTAACTACGTTCTCCACGTGTCTTTTTTTTCAAAAGAATTATTTTATTTAATACTAAATCTTTTTCTTAAATATATTATTTAAATTTCATATCATATTATTAAATTACTTTTTTACACTTTCGGGTATTAGAGGTTGTGACCTTCAAATACCTAAATCCATAATGATTTGGACCAAACAAGAATCAAACCACAAAAGAGAAAACATAAGCAATTGTTATCGAGGTTCGGCAAATTGTCTTCGTCCCCGTGAGCTCTTCCGAGCTCTCTGCACTAAATCAATGGAGTTCTAATAATTACAGCAACACCTCTCAAGAACCATGTGTTATTGATGAATGAGAGATGAGAAAAGAAAGAGATAAGAACTAAGTGTTTCCCTGGAATTTTCCCCAAAAAAATCCCAATTACAAAGCCCTACAACCCCAATCTTGAATACTCTCTCTTACTAGAAACACCTCTTAAGATTTGAGAGTCTTTCTCTCTAAACACCAACCACTCTTGGAATGAGAAGAGCACTTCTTGTTGTTCTGTTTTTGCTCTTGTGTATCTTGTGTTTCTTCCTTGTTGTTATTGCTCCTAGAAAACCCTTTTATATATAGCAATAACTACCATAAACAACTTGAAGCCAATCTCAACCCTTAGATCTTGAGAACCAAACAATCATGGCCCTCTAAGTGGTCTAAGTGAACCTGTGCGTTTTAAACAAAACCAACGCACCAGCTGAAAAAGCTGAAAAACAGGTGTCAGGTGTACTTCGCGCTGCGGCGCACTCCAGGGGGAAAGCCCCCACTTGTTGGTGGCTGTGGCGCTGCTGGTCAGTGTCACGGCACGTTCCAAGAGGATGACAAGTCCTCCTTGTGGGTGGCCGCGGTGTGCCAAGCCTACGCCGCAGCTCAATGGCCTGAAGCTGAAAAACTTGAACCTTTAATTCTTAGAAAAAATCCCAACAGAGAATTTTGCTATTAATACTTCGTTCTTATCGTAAGTCTTTTAACGTATGGTTGAGAATTGGATGCCAATTTTCTTACTTTTAAAGCAAGATTGGAGTGACCATTGTAAAGTATGGATAGATTAAGAACACGTGGCTTTAGAAGCATTAGTTCCTTCTTAAGAATTTTTCTATAATTATATTGTTCTGATCGTGAGCCTTGTAACGTATGGAGAGACTATGGAGGTTTAGTAACATCAGTGGGTGTGTTGGAAAATCACCTTCTTGCGAAATCCCAGGTTGTGATCTTTCCAAACACTCAAGTCTACAATGACTTGTAATAAACCAAAACAGAACAGAAATCAAACCAATCAAAGAAAGAACACAAGCAATTGTTGTCGAGGTTCGACAATGTGTCTACATCCTCGAGAGCTCCTCCGAGCTCTCTGTACTAAATCAATAGAGTTCTTTCAATTACAGCAACACCTCTTCAAGACCCATCTTGTTCTTGAAGAATGAAAGAAGAGAAAAAGAAAGTGATAAGGACTAGTGTTTCCCTGGAATTTTCCCCAAGAAAATTCCAATTACAAAGCCCTTGAATCCTCAATCTATACTACTATCTCTCTAAACAATCAGCCTCTCTTGAATGAGTCTCTCCTGTGTGTTTTGTGTCTTTGCACTCTCACACACCATGTGTTCTATTTCACATACATACCCACATGTCATTCACCTCTCTTGTTGAGATGATATCTTCATTTGTTGTTAGAAGACCTTTTATATAGAGCAATGACTGCCTCATCCATTCTTTGAGATCAATCTCAACCCTTAGATCTCAAGAATCAAATACCCATGGCTCTCTAAGAGTCTAAATAATCCTGTGCATTTTAACCAAGTCTCATGCATCTTTCAACATGTAGAAAACCATGCTGGAACAAGGCATGCTACGGCTCAAAAGTGGGAACACTTGCTGTCATTCTAGAGGCCACAGCTTGGTTGGGCTATGCCGTGGTGCACAGGGACGTGCCACAGCGCACACACCTTGAGCCGTGGCATACATCATCATCCTCAACTTCTGCACTCACTATTGGCCGCAGCACACAAGGCTGGGCCGCGGCGCACACCTCCAAGCCTGCTGTTGAATCTTCAACCTGTTTAATCCTTAGACAAATACCAACAGGGTGGAGAAAAGATATCAATTTCCTTACTTAGGCAAGATTGGGGCGTTAATTGTAACGATAAATAGGCTGAGAATAATGGCTTTAAAAGCATCATTTCCTCCTTTAAGATTTTTTCTATTAATACCTTGTTTTCATCGCAAGCCTTATAACATATGGGTAGACTGGAGTGGAGGTTTGGCATTGTCAGTGAGCGGAGAAAGGATATCAATTTTTTTACTAAGGAGAGATTGGGACGCCCATTGTAATGTATGGATAGACAAATATCTACTTTCTTACTAAGGAAATATTATAGCGCCCAATGTAACGTATGGATAGACTATGAATACGTGGCCTTAGAAGTGTTATTTCCTTCATGAGAATTTCCCTATTAATACTTTTTTCTGTTTGCAAGCTTTGGCCAAAGAAAATATAAAGTAGAAGAAATTTTTTAATAAGTAATATTGCAGTAAAGCATCATTATGTGATATGGCGTATAAGAGTCCATCGAAGCCTCTTGATCATTGGAATTCGGTCATCAAAAATAAAAATAAAAAAGTATCTAGATTCTCGGTAATAGAATACTTAACTCTTATTATGTAGCTATAATCTCATAAAATCACAATATGTATTTGTGGTTTTTGCAATTCATTGCCTAGTCAAGTTTTTTGCATGTATCAAGCTCAAACTTGTGTAATAAATTATTCTTTTTGGTGGTAGGTTTAGTTGATTGGATTTCATTTATAAAATTTTTGTTGTCTAATTTGTTGGTTATATATATGCTTATATTGAAGTGTGCATATTTCATTTTCTATTTGGATGTTAGGAATACTTAAATTTTAATTGTGTTTTCAATAGAGATGACAAAAACTCCTGTTCCGAGATGGACCCCGGTGATTTCCCCTTTTTGTCCCCTCCGTATGGAGACAAGGATGATATTTAATTCTCTATCGGGTTTGGAGTCAAAGTCAAAATTGGGGATTACATTCTTTACCCCAATACATATAATGACATGGTCCCTTTGAGGGAAGTTTTGGATAAAGACAATGGAAAATGTATTCTCCATCCCAAACTTGCTCATTGTTGTCTCAATGAATGTGAACCTCAAATTTTGTTTTGTTGGAACTATTCTTGCACCCAACAATTTGAAATATCCTACATGTTCCCTTCTCATTTTTGTTGTCCTTTTTTGAATTACCAGTCTCAGGTACCTCCCAAACAAATACATATATGGCTAAAGAGACGATGGAAAAGTAACATGATCGAAATGGACGACCTCAATCAACGCTGCAGGAGCTGTAAAGAATTTGGACTTTATTGTTCAAACGAACTATGCTTTGCTTTTAAAAATATTTCCAATTAATAATCAATTACAGTTGAAATTTGTGAATCAATTAAGAACTTCATCTATCATTTAAAAAATTAATATTCTATTTTTTTACAGAAATTATTACTCGATGGCAAAGAGCCGAAATCCCACCACCCGCAATGACTCGATGGCCCCATAAAATATCGCCAACCCTTCTTTGCCATCGCCCGACATTGGTTTGAGCTCGGTTTGGCTTGGCTTTAGCTCAATAACAAACGCGCATATTTGAGCTTGAACTTGAACCTGAACCTTGGATTATCCATTCAAGCTCGAGCCTATACTCTAATTTTATTAAATTAAAATATTTACATCAATATAAATATTGACTCGAGCTCGATTCAAGTTCGGCTCAACTCGAACTCGACAATACCTTATCAAACTATTGACCCTTATCTAATTTTAATAATGACAAAACACTGCTCTAATTGTACTAATAGTTTTATCTAAGTGTTTAATCGGTAAAAGCTTTTAACAATGAAACAAGATGCAAGAACTCAACCAGTTTCAGACGCCAAAACAAGACAGAAGATATAGAATAAGCATTAAGGTATAGAAACCAACTGTAAATCTCTTATGTTCAAGTATTTAGTTTGCCTTATGGCTTTTTTTTACAGAAAGATTTTGACAAAACCTTTAATTCAAATACTTACAAATCAAAAACAGTTTTATTATATGAAAAATTGAGTTGAAGGGCAATCCAGTCGACTGGCTCAATATACCAGTCGACTGGGGTATGGGACAGAATGTCCCCAGTGGATTGGGTGCTCTATACCAGTCGACTGGCATCTAGGACAATGACTTCCCAACCGATTGGTGCTTAGGACCCAGTCGACTGGTACTCTCCCACGGCCTAAAAGTGAGATTTCTCACTTGAAAGAGATTCCTTGATAAGAGTGAACGTAGGGTCGGAAGGAATCTGATATTGCCGAACTACTATAAACTGAGTTTGCACTTTCTCTTCCTTAAACTTTTTTACTTAAAGCACATTACTTGTTTGTATGCTTGTGTATTTAATTATTTTTTATAAACTTGCAAGTAATTAGCAAAAGTTTAAAAAAAAAAAAACTCAATTCACCCCCCCTCTTAGGTTAGAACCCCAGTCTACAATTGGTATCAGAGCCTCGTTCTCAATTTCAGGCTTAAAATCCTTGAGTTGATCTGATGGCATCAAATAGCTATTCTGAAGGATATTCCTACACTAGGCCTCCCTTGTTCAATGGCTCCAACTATAACTATTGGAAAAACAGGATGAAAATCTTTATCGAATAACAAGATTACAATCTATAGAGAGTCATTGAGGAAGGACCTAGAATTCCTACAAAGGAAATAACTATTGGAGAAATCAATTATACAATGCCTAAACTCAAATATGAGTTCAATGAAAAGGATTGCAAAATGATGTCCCTAAATAGTATAGCTTGGACTATGCTTGTGAAGCAGGAGCCCACTGCACTGCAATCCTTCAAAGTGGTGCTTGTTACTAATCCATCACTGTCAAGAGTCACTGTGACTATGCTGTTAACAGCTATTTCCATAAGAAGGGTCAGGTTGTTGGTAGTTGTGATTTTGCAACCACTACCAACACTAGTGCCAATCCTCCTACAAGTAACAAGTTCCATCATAAACCCTCTTCTCTTTGGAAGAATACTAATTTATTTTATTTTATTTTTTGTTGTAAGGATTGGTCTTGATTCTGCCTTTTTTATTTATTTTCTGTGTAATTTGCAGTTATTGCCAATAGGTGCACCTATGCTTCAAGTGCCTAGTATGCTTATTAGATTCAACCTTCAATCAGCTTTTATTGAAGTCATTTTCCTATCTGATGAGAGAATTGCTTTCCCATGATGATCAAGTGAAGCTTTTTTCGATTTGTTTGAACTTTGTAGTGAGAAATCTCTGTTTGAAGCTTAAATTTCATTTTTTCTTGGATCCTTTCAAGCTCTCACATGTGGTAGTTTGGTTCCTTTTTTTTTATGGTCATGAGCCTTATCCTTCTATTAATCCATACAAAATTGCAACATGGTTTATTATGTTGGAGTTTGTCTAAGATTTAAATGGAAAAAAGGAAGGAAGAAAAATCAGCATGTTCAGCAAGGGGTGCACACTAGTGTGCGCCGCTGCCCAGCCTTGTCCAGGCCATGGCGCCCAACAAAGAAGAGTGCTGGAGAGAGGAGCAAGCCAAGGCACTGCCTTCCCCAGGCCACAACGCCCAGAGAGGCAGCAAGTGTGCCCAGCTCCAGGCCGTAAAGCGCCCTGTTCTAGGCCGCAGCGCTAGGCACACTGATGCACACATATTTCAGCCTTTAGTTGAGTTTGTGAGACATGCTCAAAATGCATAGGATCACTAAGGATTGATAGAAGGCCATGGTTAATTGGTCATCAAGATCTAAGGGTGGAGATTGACCCTCAAGATTGAACAAGAAGTTGGTGCACTATATAAAGGGTCACCTAGCTTCAATCCCTAACAACTAGAGACACAATTGTGAATACAAGTGATCATCATACAAGAGAGTTAAAATGCAAGTGTGAGAGTGCAAAGACATAAAACACAGAGAGAGGCACTAGAATAGATCTCAAAAGAAATGTTGGTTGTAAAGAGAGAAGTAGTATGATTGTGGGTAGAGTGCTTTTGTAATAGTTCTATCACTTTCTTTCTTCTCTTCTTGGTTCTTCAAGAACTTGGGTCTCTTGGAGAGGGTTTTTGTATTTTGTAAAAAACTACTTTGATAAGATAGTGCAGAGAACTCGGAGGAGCTCACGGGGACGTAGGCATATTGCCGAACCTCGATAACAAATTGTTTGTGTTCTTTTTCTTTCTTGCTTTCGTTTGCTGTTTCATTTCATTACAAGTCATTCTAGACTTGGGTGTTTGGAAGATCACCACCTAGGCATCTTGTCAAGGTGATTTCCAACAGTGGTATCAGAGTCGGAGGAGCTTTGGACAGCTGGGTATCGGAGCAAAAACAGAAAGTATCAGAGCAAGACTCCAAGAATCAAAGAACAAACTTCTTGGGTGATTCAAGAACAGAGTAAAGATCAAGATCAGATAGCGTTCTTGAGGTTGATTCAAGAATGATATTTAGATCAATCTTCGATCATGTTCTTGAAGTTTAGAAGAAATTGGAAAGCATTTATGGGTGCTGCACATATCTGGGATCATCTCCGCAAGATGGGTCAAATTTCATTACTGAAAAGTTTGATGGAAAGGATGATTTTTCCCTGCGGAAGCGAAAGATCAAGGCTATTCTTATGCAACAGAACATGGACTTGGTTATTGGAGAAGATGATATTTTTCCAGCAAGTATCATAGAGGACTACCAGATTGAGATGAAGAAGATGGCTTACAGCACCATTTTCTTGCACATGCCGGATAGTGTCACAAGGGAGTGCAGAGACTCGGAAGATCCCGTTGTCATATGAAAGAAACTAGATGAGTTGTTTCTTACCAAAACTCTCCCTAACAAGATTTATCTTCTTAAAAGAATCTTTGCTTTTAAAATGGATCCTAGTAAAGAGTTGCAAGATAATCTTGATGTCTTTAATAAACTAGTTCAAGATTTGGCTAGTTGTAGTATTAAATTCCTGGATGAACAATTGGCTGTTATATTATTAAATTCTCTTCCTGATTGTTTTGATAGTTTAATTAATGCAATTGAATATGGAAGAGATACACTAACCAAAGAAATTGTGGTCAATGCTATAAAGGCTCATGATTTCAAAGCCAAGAGTAGAAAGGCATCAAGTGGAGAAGAGTTATTCATTAGAGGAAGGCCAGCAACTCGAAATGGCAGTAGCAACCATGGCAACTACCGAGAAAAATCAAAAGGTAGAGGGCAGAGCCATGGGAGATCTCATTCCAAATCAAGATTTGGAGGAAAGAGGTGCTTCTACTGCAACAAGGAGGGTCACTTCAAGAAAGATTGCAAGAAGAGGTTGTGGGATGAGAGAGGGAGAAGCCATACCAATAATAGAGAAGCTTTGGTGGCCAAAGGAGAACACCAAGATGATATTCTTGTTGTGTGCTCAAATGTGAGCAGGAGGCAAGGCAGCGAGAAATGGATCCTGGATTTCGGGTGCACTTATCACATGTGCCCTTACAAGGAATGGTTCAAGAACTTCAAGGAGACCAATGATGGAAGGGTCTTCTTGGGTAATGACAATTCTTACTAAGTGAGGGGGATTGGAGACATCCAGTTGAGGATATTTGATGGAGTCACAAGGCTGCTACGAAATGTGAAGTATTTTCCGGATTTGAAGAGGAATTTGACTTCATTAGGGCAGCTGGATTCCATGGGCTACACATGCAAAGTAGTAGGAGACAAAGTAGAGAAACTTGATTTTTTCGAGTGTTGCGTTCTTGGGAAGCAACACCGAGTCAGCTTCAACATCGGAGTGCACAAGTCTAAAGGGATTCTTGACTACATTCATTCGGACCTTTGGGGACCAGTAAGAACACCAACACAGGGAGGTAACTTTTACTTTCTGTCTTTAATTAATGATTATTCAAGAAAGATTTGGGTTTATTTGATTAAAAATAAATCAGATGCTTTGAATAAATTTGTGGTGTGGAAAAGATTGTTGGAGACTAAAATGGGTAGGGTAGTTAAGGCTTTACAAACCGATAATGGCTTAGAATTTTGTAATAAGGATTTTGATAAATTCTTTGAGTTAAATGGCATTCTAAGGCATAGAATGTTTGTAAAAACACCTTAGCAAAATGGAGTTGCTGAGAGGATGAATAGAACCTTTATGGAAAAAGTTAGGTGCATGTTAATTGGGTTCGGTTTACCAAAATATTTTTGGGGAGAAGCTATGTGTACAACTGTATAATTGGTTAATAGATCTCCCTCTAGGGCTTTAGACCTTAAGACTCCCATGGAGATGTGGAGTGGAAAACCCCCTGAGTTGAACAACCTTAGGACTTTTGGATGTGTTGCATATGCACATCAAAAGGATGATAAACTTAACCCAAGGTCTAGAAAATGTGTGTTTCTAGCATATGGTGATGGGGTTAAGGGATATAGGTTGTGGTCCTCAGAACCAAAAGGAACGAAACTCATTATAAGTAGGGATGTTATTTTTAATGAATTGTTATTTCCCTACTTGAAGAAAACTAACCTTGCAGAGGCTAGTGAGCAAACCAGTCCGAAATTTGTGGAGCATCACATCAAAGAGAATTTGGTTCAGGTAGAGCAAGGAAGGCAAGAGGGTTCTGACCAAGTAGAGCCCATTGATTAAGGCTAAGTTTAAGAAACCCAAGAGGAGGCTGAACTGGAAGGGGATGATGCAGCAAGTCAGAATGACTACCAGCTCACAAGGGATCGGGAAAGGAGGGTGGTTAGACCACCTTTGAGATATGGTTTTGTGGATACTAATGTAGCAGCTCCTTGGACAGAATGAGGGATGGTTGAACTAGAAACTTACATGGATGCCATGGAGTGTAAGGATTCGTCAAAGTGGCAGCTAGCTATGGAGGAAGAAATGGATTCTTTGAGGAAGAACAACTTTTGGGTATTGGTGCCCAAACCAGAAAAACAAAGAGTTGTGGATTGTAGATAGATCTACAAGATCAAAGAAGGGAACACTCCAAGGGATGAAGTCCGGTATAAAGCTAGGCTGGTGGCGAAGGGGTTCACACAAAAGGAAGGCATAGACTTCACCGAAATCTTCTCACCGATTGTAAAATACAAGACAATCAGGATAGTATTAGCATTGGTGGTCCAATTCAATTGGAAAATCGAGCAAATGAATATGAAGACAACATTCTTACATGGAGGGCTTGATGAGACCATTTACATGAGGCAACCCAAAGGCTATGAGGAAGAAAGGCAGGGATATTTGGTGTGCCAACTGAAGAAATCTCTATATGGCCTGAAGCAATCACCTCGGCAATGGAATAAGAGGTTTCATTCATTTGTAACCAGCCTCAGTTTCATGAGGAGCTACTACGATTCGTGCTTGTATTACAAGAGGAACAATGTGGAGAAAGTGGTGATCATCCTGATCTATGTTGATGATATGTTACTGGTTGGGAGCAGCATGGAGAGAATAAGAAAATTGAAGTCTCAACTCAATGAGGAGTTTGAGATGAACGATCTTGTTCATGCACAGAAGATCCTTGGGATGAATATAATCCGGGAAAGGGAGAGAAACAGATTGTAAATTTCTCAAACTTCCTACATAGAGAAGATGATATCTAAGTTCTCTATGGAAGATAGCAAACCAGTGAAGGTTCCCCTTGCTGGTCATTTCAAGTTCTCCAGCGATCAATGTCCAAGATCAAATGAGGAGAAGAAGGAAATGGAAAAGGTCCCCTACTCTAGTGCGGTTGGTTCTGTCAAGTTCATGATGGTAAGCACTAGACCTGACATTGCTCATGCAATGAGTGTTCTCAGCAGGTTTATGAGTAATCCTGGAAATGAGCATTAGCTAGGGATGAAGTGGTTGCTAAGGTACTTGAAGGGAAGCCCAGAGTGGGGCTGATTTATGAGAAGAGGGGTAAGTTCATCTGCCTTGAGGGTTATGCGGATTCGGACTATGGAGCAAACCGGGATAAAAGGAGATCGATTACTTCCTACTTCTTCAACTTAAAAGGATGTTGTGTAAGTTGGAAGGCTCAGTTGCAGCCTGTGAAAGCACTCTCAACAACCGAAGCTGAGTACATAGCGGCTACGGAAGCCATCAAGGAGGCTATGTGGTGCAAAGAGTTGCTAGAAGAGTTGAAGGTACTAGAGGAGCAGGTTGTGGTGTATTCGGATAGCCAAAGTGCATTATATTTGTGCAAGAATCTGGTGTTCCATGAAAGGACAAAGCACATGGATGTTCGGTACCATTTCATTTGGGAAAATGTTACGAAATGATGCATCCATATGGACAAGGTAGCCACGGAAGAAAACCCTGCGGATTTAGGTACTAAAGTTCTACCTCTAAGCAAGTTCAATCATTGCCTTGGACTTCTTAGGATTGGAGTCGGTTGATATGATGACTCAATATGAGTTTGGATACTAAGTTCTCTGCACATTGGGTTCGGGTTAAATGCTTAGACAAAGGTAGAGATTGTTGGAGTTTGTCTAAGATTTAAACGGAAAAATGAAGGAAGAAAAATCAGCAAGTTCAGCAAGGGGTGCACACCAGTGTGCGTCGTGGCCCAGCCTTGTCCAGGCCACGGCACCCAGTAAGGAGGAGTGCTAGAGGAAAGAGCAAGTCGCGGCGCTGCCTTCCCTAGGCCATGGCGCCCAGAGGGCAGCAAGTGTGCCCAGCTCCAGGCCGCAACGCGCCCTGTTCTAGGCCGCGGCGCTAGGCACACTAATGCACACATATTTCAACCTTTAGTTGAGTTCGTGAAACATGCTCAAAATGCATAGGATCACTAAGGATTGATAGAGGGCCATGGTTAATTGGTCATCAAGATCTAAGGGTGGAGATTGACCTCAAGATTGAACAAGAAGTTTGTGCACTATATAAAGGGTCACCTAGCTTCAATCCCTAACAACTAGAGACACAATTTTGAATACAAGTGATCATCATACAAAAGAGTTAAAGTGCAAGTGTGAGAGTGCAAAGACACAAAACACAGAGAGAGGCACTAGAATAGATCTCAAAACAAAGACTGGTTGTAAAGAGAGAAGTAGTATAGATTGTGGGTAAAATGCTTTTGTAATAGCTTTATCACTTTCTTTTTTCTCTTCTTGGTTCTTCAAGAACTTGAGTTTCTAGGAGAGGGTTGCTATATTTTGTAAAGAACTCCTTTGATAAGATAGTGCAGAGAGCTCGGAGGAGCTCACGGGGACGTAGGTATATTGCCGAACCTCGATAACAAATTGCTTGTGTTGTTTTTCTTTCTTGCTTTCGTTTGTTGTTTCATTTCATTACAAGTCATTCTAGACTTGGGTATTTGGAAGATCACTACTTGGGCATCATGTCAAGGTAATTTCCAACATATTATTTATCGCTTTTTTCCTGGTCTCTATTTTTTGAGGATAAAATACAAATTTTCAATAAAAGATATTTCAACAAAAGAAAAAATGAGCATACTAAAGGAAAATAAAAATCGAGCAATATCGACGAAAGACACATGCTTTTTATTTTGCCAAATACCAAATAGACATGCTAATCAAGAATTTAATGGGAATTAAAGCCATTTTACAAAAGCTTATTAAATTAATTAAATTGATTTTAGTCCATAAAAAAATAAAGTTGATTTTAGTATTGCGAACATGATAATATATACACAAAATTCCTTTACTAAGCAAATCCTAAGTCTCGTCTTATCCGAAGAAAACAAATTTAATGTAAAATTATATATTCATCTTATTTTGGTTTAGCAGGTTTCTTTAACTTTTTTTTATATAAAAAGAAAAAAAAATTTTATCGAATAAAATTTTTATCTAACTGTGTCACCACATATACACGACAGAAGGGCATCACACCTTTTTTTCCTTCTTTCCATAATGGAACTTGAAACTATACCCGACAAGGACTCGATACTAGTTTGGCAATAAGAAAAACGGAAGTCAAGGCTACAATTTATCCGATAAATACAGGACACTGAAAACTCATTTTATTCCTCGGTTCTCACTTCAGGTAAAATCTGGCCATTATCAATGGCAGAGGCAACAAAGAGGTACCTCTCTCTTCTCTCTGTTGGTCTTTACAGTTTTGAACTTCGCTTGCATAACACTTTAGCTTCTTTTCTTTTTCATTTTGATAAACTTTTCTTCTTCTTTTTTGGGTTCTTTTTCAGGTATGCAGTGGTTACAGGGGCAAATAAAGGGATTGGGTTTGAGATTTGTAGGCAGTTGGCATCTAATGGGATTGTGGTGGTTTTAACTGCTAGAGATGAGAAAAGGGGTCTTGAAGCTGTTGAGAAACTGAATGAGTCTAGTCTCTCTGATGATCATCTAGTTTTTCACAAACTTGATGTAGCTGACCCAGCTAGTATTGCTTCTCTTGCTGATTTTATCAAAACCTGTTGAATAATTATGCCTTGAATTAGTGGTAGACCAAAAATTGTCTAAAGTTGAGTCCACTTCTTGCATAATTTGTGGCTTTTGTTTGTGGGTCAAAAGTATCTTCTACTTTAGGCCATGGTGGAAGACAAAGTTCACTTTGGTATAAATGGAGAACAAAATGATGAGCAACAAAATGATGAGCATTCATTGTTGTTTGTCCTTTGGAAATTTTGTGAGCCTATAAAAGGCATTCCAATTTGAAGCATTCCATCATCAAGTAACATCAAGAATCATCAAGTAAAAGAGAAGTTAAGAGAGAAATTGTGAGATTGTGTGTATTGGCTAAAGCCAATTTTGTAAACACTCTTTGTATATTTTCTCACTATAATGAAATTTGCCTGTTGGCCTCTGCCCGTGGACGTAGGCTTTAAGCCGAACCACGTAAATTTGTTGTCTCCATATTTATCTTACTTTATTGTTTTGTCATTATTACTCGATCAATTTACGATCCTGTCACGATCCATTTCTAACAAACTGGTATCAGAGCTTGCAGGTGGTAAATTTCTGTCTGTTTTTCTGCGAGTTTATTGTTCATGTGAATAGTAAATTTTATGAATAGTAAAATTTTGTTCATGATCATTTTGTTCGATCGAGATGTCAACAATGAAGTTTAATATTGAGAATTTTGATGGAAACAGCAGTTTCAGTCTATGGCAAGTTCGTATGTTAGTCATTCTAACCCAAAATAGCTTGAAGAAAGCACAACTGGGGAAAGCCAAGATGCCTACCGGCATGAGGGATGAAGATTGGGATGACCTGGATGACAAGGCTCTATCCGCAATCCAACTGAGTCTTTCAAATGATGTCTTACAATAAGTTCTGTCAGAGAAGATTTCTGCAGACTTATGGGCCAAGCTAGAGGAGTTGTACTTGACTAAATCCTTGGCCAACAGGTTGGTTTTAAAGCAAAGCCTTTATGGTCTCCGCATGACGGAAGGTTTCTCTCTCAAGTCCAATATCAGTGAGTTTATCTCAATTATTAATGATTTGAAAAATCTTGAAGTTATTATTGGGTCTGAAGATCAAGCTCTCTTATTATTATGTTCATTACCACTCTCATATAAAAATTTTAGAGACACTATAATTTATAGTAGGGAAGAATTAAATTTTGATGATGTAATATCTTCCCTTATGAGTAAGGAGAAATTAGATAATGAACTTTTGTCTAGTAAGTCTGATGATCAGGGCTCTAGTCTTGTTGCAAGAGGCAGATCCAATGACAGAGGCTTTGATGGTGGCAAGAATAGAAGAAGATCAAAGTCAAGAGGAAAGCACAAAAATTTGACTTGCAATTATTGCAAGAAGAAGGGACACATCGTAGCAGAATGCTACAAGCTGCAGAACAAAAAGAAGAATGAATGGCAAAATGACAAGGGCAAGCAGAAGGAAGAAACAGCTGATGCTGATGTAGCAGAAGAAAAAAGTGATGATGTTCTATTTGCAACCAACAAGTCCAGATCCAATGACGAGTGGATTCTTGATTCTGGATGTTCTTAGCATATGTGCCCCAATAGAGATTGGTTCTCTACATATGATTCTATTGAATGTGGAGTTGTGCTAATGGGCAATAATGCCAATTGCAAAACTGTTGGTGTAGGCACAGTAAAAATCAAGATGCATGATGGAGTTGTCAGGACATTGACTGATGTCAGACATGTACCTGATTTGAAGAAAAATCTTATTTCTTTGGGCATTCTAGATGCCAATGGCTGCAAATCTGTGATTAAGTCTGGGAACATAAAGATTTCTCGTGGTGTTCTCGTTCTCATGAAAGGAAAGAAGTCTGGCAGTCTATACACCTTATTGGGTTCAACAGTTACAGGCTCTGCAGCAGTTTCCTCATCCATGTCAGATTCAGACTCTACCAAGTTGTAGCATATGCGTCTAGGGCATATGAGTGAGCAGGGATTAGCTGTACTTAGTAAAAGAGGTATTCTGCCTGAAAGAAAGATTGGGAAGCTGGATTTTTGTGAGCATTGTGTCTTTGGAAAGCAGAAAAGAGTCAGCTTCAACACTGCAATTCACATAACCAAAGGTACTCTTGATTACATTCATTCTGATCTATGGGGGCCTTCTCATGAAATTTCCAAATGAGGAGCCAGATACTTGCTAACGATTATTGATGATTTTTCTAGAAAGACTTGGGTCTATTTTCTCAGGCACAAGAATGAGGTATTTGGCATTTTCAAGCAATGGAAGACCTTATTGGAGAAGCAGATCAGGAAGCTAGTCAAGAGACTCAGAACAGATAATGGTCTTGAGTTTTGTGATTCAGAGTTTAATCAATTCTGCAAAGATGAAGGCATTGTCAGACATCGGACGGTGAGAAAGACACCACAGCAGAATGGTGTCGCAGAGAGGATGAATCGAACACTGTTAGAAAGAGCTCGATGTATACTTTCTAACGCAGGTTTTAGCAAAGAATTTTGGGCAGAAGCAGTCAATTTGGCATGCCATTTGGTGAATCGCTCTCCTCACAGATCACTTGAACTTAAGACACCTGAAGAGGTATGGTCAGGTAGCCCTCCTGATTACTCTAACTTAAGAATATTTGGTTGCACTGCATATGCTCATGTGAATGAAGGAAAATTAGAGCCTAGGGCGAAGAAATGTATTTTTCTTGGTTATGCTTCTGGTGTTAAGGGTTTTCGCTTATGGTGTCATGATACTCATAAGTTTATGATTAGCAGAGATGTTACTTTTGATGAATCTGCTATGCTTCACCCTAGAAAAGAATTGCCTGTTCAGTGTGATACAGGAAAGAAGAATGCACAAGAGAAGGTGGAGCTTGAGGTTGATACCTCATCATCTGCAAATCCTAATCCTATTCAGCCAGGAAGTTCGTCTCCAGGTGGAGAGACACACCATGAAGCTGAGCATCACACTCTAGCTGGTGGAAGACAAAGGAGGCAGATAAAACCACCCCAACGGTATAGTTTTGAAGATATGTTGGCTTATGCATTAAATGTTGCAGAAACCATTGATGTCGCCGATCCAACCTCATACTCTGAGGCCATCAGTTCATCTGATTCAGACAAATGGCTCGTTGCGATGCATGAAGAGATGGAATCTCTAAAGAAAAATGACACCTGAAAATTGGTCGAACCACCTAATGGTAAGAAAATTATCGGGTGTAAATGGATATTTAAGAAGAAGGAAGGAGTCACTGGTGTTGAAGACACCAAGTATAAGGCACGATTAGTAGCGAAAGGCTACAGCCAGGTGGAGGGAGTTGATTTTAATGATGTTTTCTCTCTAGTTGTTAGACATACTTCTATTCGTGTCTTACTTGCTCTAGTTGCAATGCATAATTTGGAGTTGGAGCAACTTGATGTGAAAACAGCCTTTCTTCATGGTGATCTTGATGAACAAATCTATATACAGCAACCAGAAGGTTTTGAAGTTGAAGGCAAGGAAGATCATGTTTGTCTTCTAAAGAAATCCTTGTATGGACTCAAGCAGTCTCCACGCCTGTGGTATCGAAGGTTTGACTCTTTTATGCTGAGTATTGGATTTTCTAGATGCAAGTATGATAGTTGTGTCTACTATCAAAGACTTGATGATGGTACTTTCGTATATTTGTTGCTATATGTTGATGACATGTTGATTGCAGCAAAGAACATATATGAAATTAATAAATTGAAATCTCAGCTAAATGATGAATTTGAGATGAAAGACCTAGGTGCAGCAAAGAAAATTTTGGGAATGAAGATCAACAGAGACAGAGGTGCAGGTAGATTATTTCTGTCACAACAGAAATATATTGAGAAAGTCCTGAAACGTTTTGGTATGCATGATGCTAAACCTGTGAGTACTCCTTTAGCTTATCACTTTAGATTATCAGCATCCATGTCACCACAGTCAGAAGAAGAGATAATGAATATGTCTAGAGTTCCTTATTCTAGTGCAGTGGGAAGTATTATGTATGCAATGGTTTGCACTCGACTAGATATCTCACATGCTGTCAGTGTAGTTAGCAGATATTTGTCCTGTCCAGGAAAAACTCATTGGCAAGCTGTCAAGTGGATTTTGAGATATTTGAAGGGTACTTCTACTGCTTGTTTGGAATTCGGTAAAACTTTTGACAATCTAGCTGGATATGTGGATTCAGATTTTGCAGGTGATTTGGACAGGAGAAGATCAATTACAGGTTATGTATTACTATTGGGACTTGTGCAGTCAGTTTGAAAGCTACCTTGCAGCTGACAGTTGCATTGTCTACTACAGAGGCAGAATTTATGGCTGTTACAGAAGCTGCCAAAGAAGCCATTTGGTTAAGAGGTATACTTAATGAACTCAGTTTGGAAACAAATAAAACTGTAGTTTATTGTGACAGTCAGAGTGCTATATATTTGACGAAGGATCAGATGCATCATGAGAGAACTAAACACATTGATGTGAAGTATCACTTTATTCGGGATATTGTGGCTCAAGGTGATGTTATTGTAAGAAAGATTGGCACTCTGAATAATCCAGCTGATATGCTGACAAAATCTCTTCCCATTACCAAGTTCACACACTGCATGGACTTGGTTGGTGTTTCACAGCATTTGCATTAGACCCTTCGGGGTTGTTTGGCAGAGGTTGAAGCTTTTATTTTCACTATTGTCAAATTCAAGTCAAAGTGGAGATTTGTTGAATAATTATGCCTTGAATTAGTGGTGGACCAAAAATTGTCTAAAGTTGAGTCCACTTCTTGCATAATTTGTGGCTTTTGTTTGTGGGTCAAAAACATCTTCTACTTTAGGCCATGGTGGAAGACAAAGTTCACTTTGGTATAAGTGGAGAACAAAATGATGAGCATTCATTGTTGTTTGTCCTTTGGAACTTTTGTGAGCCTATAAAAGGCATTCCAATTTGAAGCATTCCATCATCAAGTAACATCAAGAATCATCAAGTGAAAGAGAAGTTAAAAGAGAAATTGTGAGATTGTGTGTATTGGCTAAAGCCAATTTTGTAAACACTCTTTGTATATTTTCTCACTATAGTGAAATTTGCCTGTTGGCTTCTGCCCGTGGACGTAGGCTTTAAGCCGAACCACGTAAATTTGTTGTCTCCATATTTATCTTACTTTATTGTTTTGTCATTATTACTCGATCAATTTACGATCCTGTCACGATCCATTTCTAACAAAACCAAATTTGGAAAGCTTGATATCTTGGTATGATTATTTTCAGTTTTTTTTCTTATCAATAGAATAGCTGATATTCAGTTACTTGAAAATTGCTCTGCTTTTTTTACCCCTCTGGTGGATCATGGTTATATCCAGTTACCCATTTGGAAAGATATATAGTTTTGAAAATGATTTAGGTAGGAAAAAAAAAGTATAACTTTGAATTAACTATAGAAAGTGCTTTGAGTTGCTATTTTCCTACGCTTAATCAGCCAGAAATGACACCAAACGAAGATGGAAAAAAAATCATCAGGCAGAATTGAATTGCAATCAGTTTACTCAAATAGTCAATTTCTTTGAAACTTTCTTATGGTAATTCTATATGTTCTAAAATCTGTGTATTGAATGAATTAGCGTAAGTTCATTGATTAGTAAAAACCCAAAAACTGCAGATGGAAATTAGTAAATTTGGCTTTTCATATTTAATTTTCTGGCTCCGGAATAAATTGGTTCCTGGTATACTTGTTTACCCACTGGTTGGACAAACAGAAGTCCCTTTGTTGTTGGCTTGCAGTTCGATTCACCAAATTTGAACTTAGTACTTAGTCCTTGTACAAAGGCCTTTACTGATGTTCTCCTTAGTAGTTTTCCTTAATATTTTCGTTAACCTACTGATAACATTAATGCTAGTACTTTGTTTGTAGTTTCTTGTATCTTCTTCCTCAATTTATGTTGTTTTATTTAATTTTCCATGGTGCCATCATCTTCTTGAGTCTCATCATAGTCATATCCACTTGAGAAGGTAGAGTTAGATTAGTCTGATTCTCAGTTAATTTAACCGGTAAGGAGAATTGGAAAATTTCTGATGTGTATCGTAGTGGTTACTCATGAAGGGATGGAACATCTCTTGAATACTAAAGGATCTTTTAATTCTCTTGTTTGCGGAAATATAAAGTGAACACGGGGAGATGTTTGAATTTTTGCAGGTGAATAATGCAGGGATTCGTGGGTACGAGATAAAGGGTGATTTAAGAGCTGCAGTATTTGTTGAGGTAATGTTCTCTAAGTATGATTTATTTGTTTATTTGCCACAGCTCATAGAAGGTCGTGATTAAATTTTATCAGCATGCCTAAGCATCATGGTTGTACCATTCCTAACAAATTAAGGAGAATTATGCGTGCTAATTTGCCAATGCTGATAACAAGGATGCATTTTTTTCCTTCTTTTCCAGCTGAGGGCTTGTCTGGAATTCATAAATGAGTAATCTGTGAAATAGCCTAATAAAATGCATAGAAGAAAACTTTTGTTTTTCAGTGGCGTATAATCTTTTTTTTCTGTTTATTGGAAAGAAAAACGGCATAGAATCATTTTTAATGTCACTTAAATAATAAATGGCTTTGGAACTCTCACTCTGTTTGATAAATGACCTTCAATATTAAGTTCCTCACACAAGACGAAGTAAGATATTCAAATAGTCTCAACTTTTCTAAGTAAATTATTGTGGCGCATATATATATATATATATATATATATATATATATATTGAGAATAATTGTGCCATAGTTAACCATAGACAAATTGAAATTGTAATTTGTTTACTGTGTTGCATAGATTAAACTTACTATGGAGTAACATATAGATTTTTCCTAGTTTGGTGCGGGATGAAACTTTATAGTCTGATTAACTTTCTACTGTAGGCTTCAAACTATCCATCCCAGTCACCAGAAAGATTTTCTTTTTGATCATTGCAGGAAGGTGCAAAAATCAATTATGGTGAAATATTGACTGAAACATATGAGTTAGCTGAAGAAAGCCTTAAAACTAACTACTATGGCGCCAAGAGAATGTGTGAATCATTTATTCCCCTCCTTCAGTTATCTGATTCACCAAGAATTGTTAATGTTTCCTCCTCAATTGGACAGTTAAAGGTAAAACAATATCGCCACCCTTTGCCAGAAATAACTTGTTCGCACCTCCATTAAGAACTTGTCAAGTTTGATGCTGAATACTATCTTAGTTCGAGAGTCAGCTTTGTTTTACAAAAAGTAAATGACTTGAACTAGAGAAGAAAATAGGAAAAGATGAAAAAATAAGAAAATTGATCATCTTGTGTTTGGTAAAAATGACGGAGAAGTGAAAGAAAAGAAGAAAATGACAAAATAGGTTAGTTTATTTTAGCTTTCAGTTCCTAATGAGCCCAATTTGAAAATGTTGTGATTTGTTCATATGGGAAGAAAACATTAATCCTCTCAATTTTCTTTCATACCAAATGATGGACAAGTGCTCTCTACTCCACTTTTTTTCCTCTCCCTCTTCCGTTCTCCCACTTTTCCTCCCAACTAATTATAACCTAAATGCCTTAGTCTCCTAATTATTTCACTTCAGGTCAGATTTTTAAGATGAAAAATAAATATTGAAATGGAAAGATTGCTGTTGGTCAAAGGTGGTCCTCTCTCCAATGAACTGTGATCATTTGTGGCAGTGAAGGTGGTAACTATTATTTTTTACTGTTGAAGTAATGTATAAATTGGGAGTATGCCAAGTATAGTTGTACTTAGATTGCCTGTATTGCCCGGAGCCAATCAGTAGCATATGGATCGTGAGCTATATCTTGAAACAAATTGCAGGCTATATCTCTTCTTCGGGTTTTTTTTTCAAAGTTTACCATCTTTAAATTTTGTTTCAGAATTTTACAAATGAATGGGCTAAAGAAGTGTTAAGTGATGCTGAAAACCTTACAGAAGAGAGAGTGGATGAGGTATTGAACGAATTTCTAAAGGATTTTAAAGAGGGTTCATTTGAAGCTAAAGGCTGGCCTGCTTTTATGCCTGCGTACACACTCTCAAAAGCAGCTGTGACTGCATACACGAGGATTCTGGCCAAGAAGTACCCCTCTTTTTGCATCAATTGTCTGCCCTGGTTTTGTCAAAACAGATATGAACCAAAACATTGGCATCTTGCCTGTTGAAGAAGGTGCTGAAAGTGCTGTGAGGTTGGTGCTCCTGCCCAATGATGGCCCTTCTGGTCTCTTTTTCTGTAGGAAGGAAGAATCATCATTTTGATTAGATATGGCCAATTTCTGGATATGAAAGTTAAAGCCTACGTACAGCTTGAAAATTCTGTGCCCTTTTCGTTGTATAATTTGTGAATTGTTTGGATGTAGTAACTAATGAGTCTACTTGAAAAAACTAGTGTGACACATATCCTAAATCAGTGTTAGTATGTTGATAAATAAGTTCATGACATCTTTCCCATGATGTCATTATATGGTATGCATATGGTTTTGTTATTCTATGCAGAATTTGTGCTCTCATGAATTGAACTGATGGGTGATCTGTTGACCGAAATGGATGTCTGGCTGGTGAGCTAGTTCGGTTGAGCTCTTTAGCTGAGAATTCTTGATCAACTGAGTTGGTTTAGATGTTTTTGACAAGCTTGTACCGTGCACTTGTACTTCTTTCATGAATGATTCGAAATCTGTCAATCACACGAATTATAAGCAAAAAGAAAATGAGAATAAATATATCCAAATTCATCCCACCCGATCAGAAATTTCACTATAATCAACCTCACAAATCTATCGTTACGATGTGTGCTCAGTACAGAGTATTTATAAGCAACTTAAGACGTATAATCAACCTTACAAATCTCTCGTTATGATGTGCGTTCAGAACAGAGTATTTGTAATCAACTTAAGACGCCCTAATTAGGGTTTTCGCCTTGCTACAAAACCATGGCTATTCATGAAACCAAGCCCAAACTGTCAAGCAAAAAACTAGACCCAAAATATGTATAGACTTTAAAATTTTCAGAGCACTGCCCCCTAACTCCGCACGCTCACCAAGGATCGGGACTACATGATTATCAGGGGTTTTATAGATCTAAACCCGTGAAATATGCATCAACTCTAACATTTCACACGTTAACACAAGCTTCTAAGTGCAAGTGAATAGAGAAAGGGAGTTGTGTTTGAGTGTAAATAACTCTCTAAGTGTCACACCTGATGCATGTTGATGTGTGATTTACATGTATCATATATTAGTTAATCAAAATGTATGGATTTTCTCGTCATAAAGGACAAAAGAGAGAATATTCAATTGGATAGGAGATTTTTACTTAGACTCATGAGATTTTCCTTTAATTAAAGCGTTTTTCACTTATTCTATGCTTGGATCGAGAGAATGAAAGAAAAAGAAAATTAAGAATACATATATCTTTTCATAAAATTTTAAATTTAATGAAAACGTACATCATATATGTACCTTTTTTTTTTCTCACTCTCCATTTACCTCGATCCAAACATAAGGTTAGAGAGAGAAAATTAATTTATCTAACTTCTCTTTTAATCTGAAGATAAATTGTATCCTTAATTTAAGAAAATTTCATGAATCAAGTCTAGATAAGAATTTTTCATTGTATATGAAATGTTTTTGCTTAAACTTGATTAATGAGATTTTCTTGCATCTATTGTCTTCAAGTGACTAACATTCTTTTTGAAACAAATGAATTTTATAGTTTTTATAGAATTCATTTTGAATTCTGTAGTTGTCATGTTTAAAAAAATTTATAGAATTCATGCCGAAATGAATTCACTATGAAATTAAGTTAACTTGTTGAAATTCTATCAAAATTGACAGAATTTATAAATGAGTTCTACAAATTAAAAAATAAAAAAGTTATGTCGATTAAAATACTCATTTTCTCTCTCAAATTTCCTCCTTCTCCCTTCTCTTTTCCTCTCGCTCTATTCTCTTTTTAATTTTTTTTATTTATTTTAAACATTTTAAACGTGAAAATTGAAATAAATTCTATAATTTAAAATAAAAAATTAAACATAAAAATTTATTTTTAAATAAATTGTATTTTCAAACGAACAAAAAAAAAAGTTTCATAGGAGAGAGTAATGGACAAGTAAAGGGCTGCTGAGGAAGTTGCCAAAGGCCCTACAGGATTGGGAGAAATTTCCTTCCAAAGTAGGTCCAATTTCATTTCAATTTCCTTTCTCTTTGTAATGTTACTCCAGTCTCTATCCACATGGGGCTGGTTTCTTAACATAGTAGCAAAGTGGTCCTCTCAATATAATAATTTTTTATTTATTTTTTTTTTTTTTATCTCAAGAAAAGTCGTCTATTGTAGGTGTGGATATAATAGATTTGATTTTGTAAGAGATTTTATGAAATTAAAAAATTCATTGATAATTATAAAAAAAATTGATATTTAAATTAATTTTTTAAATTTTTTAAAACAAATATTATTCAATTGAATCATAATTTCTAATAAACTTTCTAGATTTTATAATAATTCTAAATTTTAAAACCACGACATGTATTTTTTTAACACAATTTTATTAATACAAGATATCGTAATATCAAGGTTTGTTACTTTTGGTTATTATTTTATTTAAAAAATCAAGCACGAGGGAGAAAAATAACATATAAATCTTACCACGTCAACTTCCAAAAAATTATTATATATATATATATACACACACTATCTTTCATTTTTCAATGCAGCTTTTGAATCTGCAAGACTTGTTTTCAATTAATTTCAAGCGATTCTTTGATTTGCATTCTTCAATTTTGTCACAGCTTCAATGGCTATGAGAAAACCTGGATTGATTGCTTTGTTCGATGTCGATGGGCCTCTCACGGCTCCAAGAAAGGTATCAATTTCTCCTTTTGCAATCGGTTAATATGAATTATTAAGGTAGTGACATTGTCCAGCAAATTATTTAAGGTATTGACATTGTCTCTAATGTATTAAATCAATGCAAGGTGGCTGCTCCGAAAATGTTAGAGTTCATGCGGCAACTACGAAAGGTAAGTGATTAATTAGCCTTGTTTAAGCGTAATCTTATTTTTAGGGTTTAGTGTTTTATATTACTGTTTGATTAGTTTGTGAAGATACTTTCTTGAATTATAGGTTGTTACAGTTGGGGTTGTGGGTGGATCCGACCTTATTAAAATATCGGAGCAGCTTGGGACAACAGGTTTGTGATAAACTACATCTTAATTTGTCTGTGTAGTAGTGAAAAATAACTAAAATTGCTTTTGGTTGAAGTAGGAATAATAACAAAGATTTTGCTTGTGAGTTGATTGTGAGGGACATGTTTGTGTTACTAATGTATACCTGTTTGGTTTCTTCTTTGATTTCACCAAGGATTTGCATTTTAATTGAACATTTATGAGTTGCTTGAGATATGTCTCACTATCTTTGATGTAGATCCATTAGCGATACTGGTTTCAAGAGGGTGGTTCTATTCCTCATGAATATTTATTTGAATTCAGAGAAGATCATTTATATCTCTACTGTCTTTCAAATCAAGTTCAATGAGTTTCTTGATATTCTTATTTTATCTACTGTGTTCTTATGAGTCATTGAAAGGTGCCATGTAGAGTACGAGCTTATTCGAATCGCTTGAAATTGATTTTCATGAATGAATGTAGTTTTACTTTATTCTTTCTAATGGTATAATATAGACAACGTTTGAGACCATAAATGGTGAAACCTCAGTTAATCTTATGAGTGTGAATTATATAATTTAGTATATAAGTGTATGTTGCAGAGTTGAGTTGAAACTGTGTGGTTCCACCTGATATAGGATTCTTTGTTCTCTTTAATCTATAACTAAATACACTTGAATATTGCTAAATATACAGCTCTCTATTTTATTGCCTTGAAAATCTACATGGTTTCATCTGTTAACCATATTTTTCATATGCAGTTATTAATGACTATGATTATGTCTTTTCTGAGAATGGTCTCGTTGCTTATAAAGATGGGAAACTCATTGGCACCCAGGTATGTTGACAACATAAACCGAAAAACTTAGGCTGGGTGTTAGATATATGTTGCCATGGTCCCAGTAGGCTATCGCTATCTATGATATATGCATAGTTCCAACTGATAAGCATCAACATGTAGTGATTTAGTATGTATCGTAAGAATCAAATAGCCGTGGATGATGCTCTGATATGATAGATTTTGTTTGTTTTCTTGTTCACCTAATATATGTCTTGTATGGAAGCAAAGCACCGTAATATTCTATATGTTTGCATAGTATGTAATGAAGTATATAGTCAGTTTTGCAGATATGAACCTTCTTGTAGTAGCCAAAAGTGGACACCACTGTTATAGCATTCCTAAAAAGCGTTCTAGGGTTACAATCACAACCTTTTGGTGCAGAAGGAAAATTAAAGTCATTTAGCTTTGGGGAAGGCAACTTAACAATTGGATGATTGGGAGATGAAGGGAACTAGAGAATGTTGGGCATACTGAAAAGGAAATGATTGTTGTATACCTTAGAATCATAACATTTGTTTGGCATGCTATTATCTTGTTCCTTTTTCTGTACTCCTTTGATGATTTGTGTATTTTCTTTTGTCCAGAGTTTGAAATCATTTCTTGGAGAGGAAAAGCTCAAGGCAAGATCTTTCCCCATCATTTGTGATAACTTTGATTAAATGTTTAGGAAGAAAAAAAGGAAATAGAAGGCCAATATATCATGTTGCTGGGAGGATACCAAAGATGTCTGCTAGCAACATGCTCTAACATGTTTTTATGCTTGTGAAAATAATTTTAAGTGATAGTCTGATAGGTTCAAAATCTGCAAGTTCAAAGAACTTACTGGCATATGTAATTTAGCTTTTGTTCTGATAGATTGAAAGCGATTATGCAGGAATTTATAAACTTTACACTTCATTATATTGCTGACCTGGATATCCCAATAAAAAGGCGAGTTGATTGGAAGCCTGAACATCAATTTTCATGGAAGTCAAGTTCAACTCCATGTATTTGTTTATTAGTAGAGCCAAATAAGACCTTTTCTTTACTACTTGTTTCTCTAGGGGAACATTTATAGAATTTCGAAGTGGGATGCTCAATGTATCACCAATAGGGCGAAACTGCAGCCAGAAAGAAAGGGATGAATTCGAAAAGTATGACAAGGTAGAAACTAAAGTTTCTACCTTCCAAAAGACTATTTCCAGTTATCTTATTATAATGTAGATTTTGTGTTTGGCTGGTGCATATGCTGACAGTATATATACAACTGTGGTTTCAGGTTCACAACGTACGCACAAAAATGGTTGTCGTGCTTCGTGAGAAGTTTACCCACCTTAACCTGACATTTTCAATAGGTGGACAAATAAGCTTTGATGTGAGTGATATTACATATTGTTCCATGATTCTTGAATCGATTAAATACGAGGCAAGTTGGAAAGATAGCCACTGAATCTTTTATGTTGCATGATGCTTGTAACAGGTTTTCCCACAAGGTTGGGACAAGACATACTGCTTGAAATACCTCAATGATTTTCCAGAAATCCACTTTTTTGGTGACAAAACTTACAAGGTCAGCCCCTAATCACTTATCTAATTTTTCCATGCTTTCCAGTATGCACCACTCACTACTTATATTCCTACTTTTGAGGAAAATTTTCTCATCCATGTATTTGAAGCCATCAATCATTATTTTACCTATCAACCCTTTTCTAGTCTAGTGACTTTTCAAACATCAGTCTCTACTGGGCTTCAAGCCTATAATAACTTGACCCTGCTATCATATGAAACACCCTCATGGTGGCAAAAATACTGCTTGTTCCGGTAGGAAATGAGTTATGTCTAGAGTCAATTTAATTTATCCAGAAGATGAGGTAAAATCTCAAAAGGATAACTCATCAAAAGAAAAATCTCAAACAGGTAACTACGTTATCTAGGATAAATTTTCTCTTCGGACTTGGGTTTCGTCCTTTGACTTGTACACTACTTGATTCACTGTAAGAGTCTTTAATCTGAAGAGGCGTGGTGGTAAATCATGTGGTTTTTTTTGACTAATTTTGGGTTCCCTGTTGGGATTAATGAGAGAATTTGGGCATTTTGTTTGAGCAGGGAGGCAACGATCATGAAATTTATGAATCAGAGAGAACAGTGGGCCATACAGGTCAGTTCTATATTATAGCTTAGCTATATAGGCTTTTTTAATTTTTAATTGTAACTCTTTATCTTCAATAGTATTTAGATGCTCAAAACCATCATAAGAATCAGCATCATTACGTCATAAAATGAGGTCCAAAACCAATACTAAAATGAAAGGTTGTAATGCCGCAACAATCTTTGGAAATTTTAAATATGTCTGAGATGACAACTGGTTTCATAAGCGATATAGAATGAAATGATTTGTTTCATAGACAGTGAAACAGGATCCAACAATTTCATTCCTATTAAATGTTAAAAAAATCCCCTGAACGAATATCCATGCCAGCAATCATTTTGATTTTACTTTTCATGGAAGCATAACCTTCTGTATTGTGTTCCTTTTTGGCAGTTACCAGCCCTGAAGAGACAATGGAGCAATGTAGAGCTCTCTTCTTAGTAAATCCCTGAGATTTAAGGATCTTGTTGTTGTCAATTGTATGCTATTTGTACTATATATTTTTCCATATCAGAGAATATAAACACTAAAGCAGAAATTCCTGCTCAAATATGTAATTTTTGGATAAATTTAAATTAATGAACGGTAATTTCTCTAAGCTTGCTTTAATCTAGTAGGACAGGACCGCTTTGCGTTTACATTGTTCATAGCTAGTCCCATCCTCATTTTGGTTTGATCTCATAAAAAGTATTAGTGCATAACTCATTATTCTGGAATAAGATTGGGAAAGAAGTGGAGATTGAAGATCATCCAAGAAGCGGTGAATAAAACGGTGGTATACTGAATACTCTTGGGAATTTTGCCTCGTCAATTTTGTAGGTGTGGCTCATTGTGGCAGAACATAGGTTGTTGGCTTTGCCATTTGGTTACTCAAGATTTCAAGCCCAAATTGATCAGTGAAATAAAGATTTGTCTAGTAGGCTTCTGCTGGGTGTTAAACGGACGGGTCTTCTATAAATCCCATTTACAAGCTACAAGTTTAGTGGTCAGGTCTGAATTTTTCATATAAAAGACGTAAGTTCGATCCCTCTTTCTACTATTGTACCCGTGCATACAAAGGTCAAACCCTAATGCCAACATAAATTCAAAAACCAACTTTGTACAAGAAGGATCACATTGTTTTATTTGGCACTGCCAGATATTTGTTGAGAATAATAGAGCAGAACCCCAAATCAAAGAGCTGCCAGAACCTACAAGAAACAGACCATATACCTGAAAGGAGGCTCTCTTCATGTTGCATTCATTCATCTTACCATATGTAGAAGTGAAAGATAAACTTTTACTGCTAGCATAACATATAAGAGGTGCTTACAGGTCTTTAGACTAATTCACATAAGATTATTTAACAATTTACCATACACGTAGGGCTCCTAAGTACAACATAAAATTAGTGTCATATAAACCTCACTGAGTATAGTATTAAATTCCTGCCTAACAAAAGCCTTTCAACTTTTCTGAAGATCTCTCGTTTTGATTTTTAAAACAGCAGACAAGCCATAATGGTGAAACAGGTATATGACTCTCCCAAGGATAAAATAGGAGCTCAAACTAAGACAAAATGCCATCTCCCCAGTAAAGTCAAGTTGAATGATTTATTTTGCTCATTCCAACAGTATTCTAAAAAATCTCACAGATCTCATTGGAAGTTGTGTCCCCTCTTTGCTGAGCTTAGAGTATTGTACAGAAGCATTGCTATTGTCATTGGTCCAACTCCCCCAGGAACTGGGGTGATAGCAGAAGCAACCTTGCAGGCCTAATCATAACAAACATCTCCAACCAACCGATAGCATCAATGGCTTTCTGCATCCTGTCACCCATGCAGAACACAAAAAACTGGTCAGTGACCTGAAAACAAGAACTGAAAAAAAGGTATTACTTTGCAAACCAAATGGCGTTCCTCATTCCTTCAAAATAATTACACACATACATCCAACCACTGATTTCGTTCCAACTTGAGAAATTTCGTCATCTTCAAATTGAAGGATCATACACCAAAACGAGGGAGAAGAAGACCTAAAAAGTAAAATTAGAAGTATGAAGTCACAGACTCCTCAAAAGTCCACTCACCTCTACTGGATTTATTCCGATATTAATGATAACTGCACCAGGCTTTATACAGCTTCCCCTAACCATGTTTGGTTGCCCTACAGCTGAAATTAGGATGTCTGCTTGTCTTCTGATCTCCTCAGAGTTCTTGGTTCTAGAACGGACAATACTAATGGTTGCATCTTCCCTCTACCAAAATTAGAACATCTAGTAATGTTAATGTGATGAGAAATTAACAAATAAAAAAAATACTCACCCACAAACCACGAAATGATTTTTGTTTTTGATTGATAAAACTCACACACATCTCATACCCCCAGCCACTTAGTGTGCAGGAAAATGTCCTTACCAACGCTAAAAAGCGAAAAGGAAACAAAGCATGAAATTATTAAACTAGCGTATGAAGAATAATACAAATATTTGGACAAAATATATTACTTCCAGCAGCAGAGCAGCAGGTATTCCAACAATATTGCCCTGGCCAATCACAAAGCCCTCTTTCCTTTGATTTCAACTCCATATCTATGCAACAACTCTATGCGTCCTTTGGGTGTACATGGAATAAACAAGGGTTCTCTGTCTCACATGGCCAAACGGCCAATGTTTAGTGGGTGAAAGCCATCCACGTCTTTCTCAATGCTAACAGCATTCAATATTTTCTGCTCATTCATAATGCTGGAAGAGAGCCAATGATTTATAATAATTTTCTCAATGTTTCATGAGATGATGCCATTGCAATAAAAGAAAATTCCGCTATCACTCTTCTAAATCTGGCATGATTTGCCAAAGAAAAAATGGTATTCAAATTTAGAAGCATACGGAAGGAAGAGGCAACTGCACAAGGATGCCATGAACTGAAGCATCATCATTGAAGCCTGAGATAAATTTGAGTACTTATCGTTCTGTGGAGTCCTCAGGTAAATGCACTTCAAAAGAATTTATCCTCACAGCTTCACAAGCTTTCTTGTTGTGTGCATAAGTTGCAGAATCCTTCCTATCCCCAACAAGAATAACTGCTAGCCCAGGAACAACACCAATTGCATCCTTCGTCCTGGAGACTTCAGCAGTTATCTCATCTCTAATTTTCTTTGCCACTGATTTTCCATCAATAACCTTAGCAGAGGCCTCAATAGTCATTGCTGCTGCTGTAACAGAAATATAATGAATCATGGGAATCAAATTTTGATTCATTATCACATACCATCCAAACTCGTATTTATAAGTACACTCAGCTTGCAATTCAAAACTAAGATTAACATCAAACCAATTCCAAGCAGTGAAACACTTCACAAAAGCAAATAACCAAATAGTTCATGAAGTGGTATGGTTGATTCCGAATAAAATGATGAGCTACTGAAACTACTATACTCTTTTTGATAGGATACTGAAAGTAATTATACTTACTGTCTCATTAAGCAATAAGCCTTGCAACATCTGAATTAAGACAGCATGGAGAAAAGCATCTTGAGTTCTTTCAAGGCTTTGTCTACCTCCGACCACTGGACCCATTAGCTATACCACAAGATGAAAACCTCCAAAATGACCATTCATTTTGCATAGACAGTGGAGAATCACAGATTCACAATACCACCCTTCAATAAATCAGGAATATGATGATCAAATTCCTCAACCAATGAAGTTCAAAAGAATTAATTCGAACAATTTGATCAGATTCTTCATGCAGGGTACCCTTAAATCCCATTGATACCGATTTCTTTTGCTGTAGACAAAAGATCCCAGCGTAATGATAAAATTAGAGGAACAATATGCATTCCGAATCCAAAGTTCACAAAGTAACACAACTCAAAACTAAAATGACCGGTTAAAACAATATTTAGTTATTATCGCATTGAAAACAAATTTTAGCATAATTCACATCAAACAGTTATATGCAAGGCATTAACTTAAAAGGAGTATATATGTTTGACAAGATGCATCATGAAAATGAAACGATCAAATTACTAGACACTGTTCAGGATAATTAACAATAATGATCACAAAATTCACTGTTTGGATGTGTTGGGAAACCACCTCAAGATGCCCAGGTGGTGATCTTCCAAACACTCAAGTCTAGAGTGACTTGTAATACAACAAAAACAAAACAGGAATCAAAACCAATCAAAAAAAAGACACCAGCAATTGTTATCGAGCTTCGGCAATAGCCTACGTCCCCGTGAGTTCCTCCGAACTCTATGCACTAAATCAATGGTTCTTTATAAATACAGCAACCTCTCTTCAAGAATCTCAAGTTCTTGAAGAACGAAAGAAGAGAAAAAATAAAGTGATAAGGTCTTGAGTTACCCTGAAACTTTCCTCCTTGGAAACTCCACTTACAAATCCCTTGAATCCCCTCTCTATGCTACTCTCTCTCTCTCTAAACAACCAGCCTCTCCAATGAGTCTCTCTTGTGTTTAGTGCCTTTGCACTCTCACACATCATGTGTTCTATTTCACACACACTCCCATGTCATGTCACCACATCACTCTTGTTGAGATTGAAGCTAGGTAACCCTTTATATAGTGCACCAACTTCTTGACCAATCTTGAAGGTCATTCTCCACCCTTAGATCTTGAGGACCAATCAATCATAGCCCTTCATCAATCTCAAGTGATCCTGTGCGTTTTGATCATGCCTCACGCACCATTTGAAAGGCTGAAACATGTGTGCATCAGTGTGCCTGGCGCCACGGCCTAGAACAGGGCAAGCCGCGGCCCAGGGCAAGGCACACTTCTTCAAACTTCTGGGCGCCGCAGCCTGGGGAGGTTGAGCTGCGGCGCGGCCTGGAGGCTGGACTTCTTGGAGCTGCTGTGGGTCGTAGCGCACAAGGCCAGGCCGCGGCGCACACCCTCCACCTAATGCTGAATTTTTCCCCCTTTTTGCAACCATTTAATCCTTTAACAAACTCCAACAATCTCTACCTTTGTCTAAGCGATTAAACCCGAACCTTTGTGCAGAAAACTCAGGATCCAAACTCAACTTGAGTCACCATTCATCCGACTCCAATCCTGAGAAGTCCAAGGCAATGATTAAACCTTGGTGCCTAAATCTGCAGGATTTTCTTCTTGTCCACATGAATGCATCCTTCCAAAACATTTTCCCGAATGAAATGATACCGAACATCCATGTGCTTTGTCCTCTCATGGAACACCGAATTCTTACACAAGTGCCACGCACTTTGGCTATCCAAAGACACCACCACCTGCTCTTTTAGGACCTTCCACTCGTCCAACAACCCTTTGCACCACATAACCTCCTTTATGGCTTCCGTAGCTGCTATGTACTCAGCCTCAGTTGTTAAGAGTGCTACCACCGGCTCCAACTGAGCCTTCACGTACCTAAGCAACCACTTCATCCCAAGCCAAAGCTCCTTTCCGGGATTACTCACAAATCTACTGAGAAGACCCATTGCCAGAGAACTGTCGGGTCTAGTGCTTATCATCATGAACATGGCTGATCCAACCGCACTAAAGTAAGGGACCTTATCCATTTCCTTCTTCTCTTCATCCATTCCAAGACATTGTTTGCTGGAGAACTTGAAATAACCAGCAAGGGGAATCTTCACTGGTTTACTATCTTCCATAGAAAACTTGTACAGCACCTTTTCTATGTAGAAAGACCGAGAAACCTTCAACCTGTTTCTCTCCCTTTCCCGAATTCTTCTCATCCCAAGGATCTTTTGTGTAAGGACAAAATCCTTCCTCTCGAACTCCTCACTGAGTTGAGATGTCAACCTTTCCATCCTCTCCCTACTGTTCTGACCCAACAGCATATCATCGACATAGACGAGGATAATCACCACTTCATCCACCTTGTGTCCAGGTGAGAAGGTTTCTGTGAAATCTACGCCTCCTCTTTTCATGAACCCCTTCACCACCAGCCTAGCCTTATACCGGACTTCATCCCCTAGAGGGTTCCCTTCTTTGACCTTGTAAGTGCACTTACAATCCATAACTCTCTGTTTTTCCGGAATGTGCACCAATTCTCAAGAGCTGTTCTTCCTCAAAGAATTCATTTCTTCCTCCATAGCTAGCTGCCATCTTGACGAATCCTTACATCCCATGGAATCAATGTAAGTCTCTGGTTCAACCATCCCTCCTTCTGTCCAAGGAGTTGCTACATTAGCATCCGCAAAACTATATCTCGAAGGTGGTCTGACCAGCCTTCTTTTTCGGTCCCTTGTGAGTTGATAGTCATTCTGACTTGCTGCATTATCCCCTTCTAGTTCAGCCTCCTCATGAGTGCCCTGAGCTTGGCATTCATCAATGGGCTCTACCTGGTCCGAAACCCCTTACCTTCCTTGCTCTACCTAAACTGAATATTCCTTGATGCTATGCTCCACAAATACCGAACTGGTTTGCTCGCTAGCCCCTGCAGGGTTAGTTTTCTCCAAATAGGAAAATAATAATTCATTAAAAATGACATCCCTACTTATTATGAGTTTCAATCCTTTTTCTTCTAAGGACCACAACCTATACCTCTTAGCCCCTTCCCCATATCCTAAAAACACACATTTTCTAGATCCTGGGCTAAGTCTATCATTCTTTTGATGTGCAAACGCAGCACACCCAAAAGTTCTAAGGTTGTCCAACTCAGGGGGTTTACCACTCCACATCTCCAATGGAGTCTTAAGGTCCACAACCCTAGAGGGTGATCTATTAACCAAATACGCAGCAGTAGACACTATTTCCCCCAAAAAACATTTGGGTAATCCGGATCCTCTAACCATGCAACTAAACTTTTCCATAAGGGTCTTATTCATCCTCTCAGCAACTCCACTTTGCTGAGGGGTTTTCACAACCGTTCTATGTCTTAGAATGCCATTTAACTTACAAAATTGATCAAGTTCCTTGTTAAAAAATTCTAAGCCATTATCAATTCTTAACACCTTAACTACCCTGCCCGTTTGAGTTTCTTCCAGCTTTTTCCACACCACTAATTTATTCAAAGTATCTGATTTATTTTTAAGCAAATAAACCAAAACTTTTCTTGAATAATCATCAATTAAAGACAGAAAGTAAAAATTACCTCTCTGTGTTGGTGTTCTTGCTAGCCCCCAAAGATCCGCATGAATGTAGTCAAGAATGCCCTTAGACTTGTGCACTCCGGTGTTAAAGCTAACCCGATGTTGTTTCCCAAGAACACAACATTCACAGAAATCAAGTTCCTCTACTTTGTCACCACCAAATAGACTATCCTTGCTGAGAACTTGCAAGCCCTTTTCGCTCATATGTCCCAAGCGAGTGTGCCAAAGGGCTGCCTTATCCATATTAGCCATCAAGCTTACTGTTTGATCCTTGATCTCCGTGTCTCCGATCATCTCATAGAGACCATCCTTCATTGTTGCTTTGATCACTATCAAAGATCCCTTAGTTACCTTGATCTTTCTTCCCTCTGCTTTGTATGTGTACCCCATAGAATCTAGCTGCCCTAATGAGATCAAATTCCTTTTCAACTCCGGAAGATAACTCACGTTCCTCAGCAGCCTCGTCATTCCATCAAACATCCTCAACTGGATATCTCGTATCCCCCTCACTTGATAAGAAGTTTCATTCCCCAGGAAAACCTTTCCATCATTGGTTTCCTTGAAATTCTTGAACCAATCCCGGTGAGGGCACATATGATGAGTGCACCCAGTATCCAAGATCCATTTCCCGCTGCTTTGGTGCCCCCTGCTCACACTTGAGCACACAACAAGAACATCATCATCTTGTTGTTCTTCCTTGGCAACCGAAGTCTCTCCATTCTTAGTATGGCTTCTTCCCTCATCCCTCATCTTCTCCTTGCAATCTTTCTTGAAATGACCCTCCTTATGGTAGTAGAAGCATCTCTTCCCTCCAAATCTCGATTTGGAATGCGTTCTCCCATGGCTTTATCCTCTACCTCTATCCCGGTAGTAGCCATGTATGTTACTGTGCGCTCTCCCATGGCTTTCTCCTCTACCTCTGTCCCGGTAGTAGCCATGTATGTTATTGTGTGCTCTCCCATGGCTTTTTGCTCTATCTCTGTCCCGGTAGTAGCCATGTATGTTACTGTCATACCGAGTTGCTGGCCTTCCTTTAACGAACTGCCTTCTCCATTTGATACACTCCTTATCTTGGCATCAAGATTATCTTACAACTTTTTATTAGAATCCGTTTTAAAAGCAAAGATTCATTTACGAAGATACCTCTTATTAGGGAGAGTCTTGACAAGAAACAACTCATCTAGTTTCTTCCAAATGAAAGCTGGATCTTCCAAGTCTCCGCACTCCCTTGTGACATTATCTGACATGTGCAGAAGGATGGTGTTGTACACCATCTTCTTCATCTTATTCCGCTTGACCTCCGTGATACTTGCTGGAAAAGCGTCATCTTCTCCAATCGCCAAGTCCACTTTTTATTGCATAAGAACCGCCTTGATCTTCTGCTTCCAAAAGGTAAAGTCTCATTTTCCATCAAACTTCTCAACAATGAAGTTTGAAGCCATCTTGCGAAGAAAATCCTAGATTTATGCAACACCCACAATTGCTTTCCGACTTCTTCTAAACCTCAAGAACACGATCGAAGATTGATCTCAATACCTTTCTTGAATCACCCTTAAGAACACGATCAGATCTTGATCTTTAATCCGTTCTTGAATCACCCAAGAAGTTGATTTTTGATTCTTGGAGTCTTGCTCCAATACCTTCTGTTCTTGCTCTGATACTTGCTGTTCTTGGACCACAGCTCTGATACCACTGTTGTGGTATCTCCTCTAGCTCTGATACCACTGTTGAGAAACCACCTCAAGATGCCCTGGTGGTGATATTCCAAACACTCAAGTCTAGAGTGACTTGTAATACAACCGAAACAAAACAGGAATCAAAACCAATCAAAGAAAAGGCACCAGCAATTGTTATTGAGATTCAGCAATAGCCTACGTCCCCGTGAGTTCCTCCGAACTCTCTGCACTAAATCAACGGTTCTTTACAAATACAGCAATCCTTCTTCAAGAATCTCAAGTTCTTGAAGAATAAAAGAATAGAGAAAAGAAAGTGATAAGGTCTTGAGTTACTCTGGAACTTCCCCCCTTGGAAATTCCACTTACAAGTCCCTTGAATCCCCTCTTTATACTACTCTCTCTCTCTAAACAACCAGCCTCTCCAATGAGTCTCTCTTGTGTTTAGTGTCTTTGCACTCTCACACACCATGTGTTCTATTTCACACACACTCCCATGTCATGTCACCACATTACTCTTGTTGAGATTGAAGCTAAGTGACCTTTTATATAGTGCACCAACTTTTTGACCAATCTTAAAGGTCATTCTCCACCCTTAGATCTTGAGGACTAATCAATCATAGCTCTTCATCAATCTCAAGTGATCCTGTGTGTTTTGATCATGCCTCACGAACAATTTGAAATGCTGAAACATGTGTGCATCAGTGTGCCGCGGCCCAGAACAGGACAGGCTGCGGCCCAGGGCAGGGCACACTTCTTCAAGCTTCTGGACGCTGCGGCTTGGGGAAGCTGAGCCACAGGGCGGCCTGGAGGCTGGACTTCCTAGAGCTGCTGTGGGCCGCAGCACACACCCTCCACCTGATGCTGAATTTTTCCCCCTTCTTGCATGCAACCGTTTAATCTTTTGACAAACTCCAACAGGATGTTGAGAAAAAATAGAAAAACAGAAGAACTAAAAAGTATAGTCCTTTGAATTTATACTTCAGTTTCAATGTACGCAATAAATCAATAATTATAGAAGTACTTGAAACAAGCTGATAGAAACAAGTATTTTAGTTCTTAAAATTCAAGTTTCCTCTTCGTTTTTCCCGCCCTTTGTCAGGAACCAAACGGATGTTAAGGAACTCACGTACCAGTGATGACAGGTGATGAAGAAGTGATCGATCGTGCTAACAGAGAGCGTCCTAGGAGAACTAAAATTTGCGGGTCCCACACAGAGAGGACACAGAAACCGGTGAATAAAAACGACGCCGTTGTTGCTCAGTCCGTCACGGCTAAATGGGACGAACCAAGCCGTGGCGGATGATGAACAGTCCCTGAATATCATCGATGCCATTTTATGCTTCACCAAACAGTACTGTAGTAGCTTAACGTCGTCATGGCAACTACGGTTTACGGTTCAGTAGAGACTAGAGAGAGAGAGCTTCTGCTGCCTTTTTTGGCTGCTTATATGCCGTCGAACCGTAGTTTTAGAGGGAAAAGGGTGGGTGTAGGTGTGGAACGGTGCGTTTTAGTACGCGTTGTCGACCTCCACAGTTCTCTTTTCTTCGTGGATCAAAAGTTTCAAGACAATATTGTGCTGAGTCCAAAATGGATAAACTATTAATTCTTATTGGGCTAGGATGATAATGAAGAGAAGGCCTAAGTTTGGGCTGATCTTGATATATGGTTGAATCAGCCCCTTCGTTTTTTATTCTCCCTCTTACTAAAGAAACTAGGAAAGGAATACTTGTTAAAAGGGTTAAATTACCGATTTGGTCTTCAAGGATCAAGATTGGTTTCAATTCGGTCTCCAACAATTCAACATTTTAATTTGAATACTCAACATTTTATTGAATTGAATTGAATGCTTATAATTGTATAGAAAAATAATATTTTTATGGATGAAGTTAAATATTAAAAATAACTTATAAAATTGAACAAAAATAATAACATGAACAAATAACTTAAAAATTACACATGCGGCACTGGTTTGGGAGTGTAGATCTTTGATGTACAAAGATTGGACATGTACCTTGCATCGTCGTCTAAGGGAAGGCAATTTTTGTACTTGGCAAAAATATGGAGCTAGCATGGATCAAGACCCGATGAGCTCTACCACCTGGAATAGCCTTAAGGCTACACACTGATGCTACTAGGGTTTGTTTTCCATATGGTATACATGGCATTGGTTTTGCTTTTGTTTTTCTCATTATTTCATTACAAAAAAAAAAAATACAACAAAAATCTTTCAAATAAATAACTTACATAAACAACAACATATAAAATAAACAAGAAATATTAAATGACTTACAAATGAGTGAGATATAAAAAACAACTTAAAAATTAAAAAAAAAATAGAAAGATAAAAAAGTGTGATTTTAGATGAATTTGATTTATTTATGAATTAGTACGTGCCATTATAAAAGAATAAAGTAATATTTTTTTTCCACCATCCTAAAATATCAAATTCATCACCATCTAATTTTTCTTGACTCATTATTCTAGACGCATAAAATTATATATAATTTTGAATTTTATTAGATATTATGGTCAAGTTGGGTCGTGCCGTGTTGGGTCTCGTATTGTGTCATATGCCTCAAAAGCTAGGTCCAGTACGACCCATGCAACAGTACCTTGCTAGTCACGACATAACCCGTGAAAGTATCGGTCGTGCAAAATAGTGCCTCATTTGTTCTAGGCCGTGCTGGGCCGCAGATCGACCCGGCCTATTGCCACCCTTAGGTTTAATCAGCACCTTCTTTTTTATCCCCCTTCTTATCAAGAAAAGGAATAGTTATTAAAGGGTTAAATTACTAATTTGGTCTTCAATGATCTAGATTGGTTTCAATTTGATCTCCAACAATTCAACATTTTAATTTTAAGACTCAACGTTTTATTCTGTTATCAATATGGAACTTCATCGTTAATTCCATTAAAAAAATAGATGAAAATACACTTGGCAATCACTTTAGTTATATTTAAACATTTATTTACCTTAGAATATTCGTGATAAATCTTCTCAATTATTTTTAAACTTCCATTTACCATAAAATAATTATATTAAAAAATAGAAGAGAAAGGGAAAAAATAGGATCTTGAAAAAATTTAGTTTTAAATATAACTAAAGTTGTTTCCATGCAGATTTCTATTCACTTTTCTTTACAAAATTAGTAAGGAAAATCAACGTTGATAATAGAATAAAATATTGAGTCTTAAAATTAAAGTATTTAATGGTTGATGTCATATTAAAACTCATCCTAATTCTTGAGGACCAAATTAATAATTTAGCCATTGTTAAATTAATGAAAAGGTTAGTCAAGTGAAGCAAAAGGGGTTAATATCTTCTTGTTCGTGAGTTGGAAGTTTTATCAAGAATAATAAAATAAAATAAAGAGTTTGTCATGTAGTAGAGTTTGGAGTGTAAGCCTCCAAAACCTTTTTTTTTCTTTACTAAAGAAAACTATAACCCTCTCCCAAACATTGAAATTCTTGTTTGGATTGGACGTAAAATCTTATTTTTGTAACGAGTTCGAAACTTCACTTATAATTGTTAATTAACTTCATTAGTAATATGAATGGTAATTACACAGACATTACCAATAAAGTTATCTAAATTTATCGATAAAATTTTTACCTAATGTAAAAATAAAGTTTTACACCTGATGCAAGTAGGTATTTCTTCAAACACTAGAGCCACACAAGACAAGAAATGGATGCTTGGTTGCTCGCTGGATGGAATTTTTCCACCTACTAACACAATTTAGAAACCTGTTGTAAAGTTTACCCAACTCCAGTCCTCTGGAAAGCAATGCCAAACGCAAGCACAAAACAATCTGATCCATAGCTTGCACCATTATGAGTGTAAAATATTGCTTATAACTCGATATAGTATTCCCATTGCTACCAATGAACACCAGTTAAATAAAATAAAGCTAAGACAACAGGTGAAAATGCTTAATCATGGTGAATTACGTAAATCTTAAAGCAGCATGGCAACAGAATCATTAAGTATGCACATAAATGTAAAAAAAAGATTTGGATCCTTTTATTGGAATATAAGTAAAGGTTACGGTAAGATTAAAGAGTAAAATTTGGATTTAGACATTCAATCTTACAATAAATTTGATTTCGTTTCGATTTTCAAATAAAGAGAATCCAACCTCCAATCTTAAGAATCAAACATCGATTACCCCAAATAAAACCTTTCAACTAGTTACAAACCGATTGACTTAAAATAGTTTTTAGTAATACAATTGAATAAATTGAAAGATGTCACAATCAAATTAACTTGCAAGTACAGATCTGTTCCTCAGGAAATTAAAAAAGGCCAAGTACTAAAGAAGAAAGATGTTCTGTTAAGATCCCTAGGTTTGGCTTCCTTTCCTGTACGGCGGCTGTACCTTCTCAAGAAACAAATGGAATATCTAGTCCCATGATCAACAACAATACAATACCTTTCCCTTGGACAAATTCAATCAAACATTACCTATCCAAAAAGGGAAAATTTGATTAATGGACTGTGTGTGCGCTTACTGCCTTATTTTTTAACTCAAATCTATTTTTATACCATTTTAAAACGAATGAAACTTGTAACCAATTATTAAGATGTTTAAGATTTGCTTAAATGTAATTTATATCATTTAAAGTTTTTAGAGCTTTTTCAAAAACTGTAAATTTTGATGATTTAAATTACATTTAAACAAATCTTCATACAAGACATACAGCTCTCTATAGTGTCTTTCTTTTTACCTGGACCATAATGATTATTTTTCAAAGCGCTAGTGATCCTTCAATGACTTGGCTTTCATCTGAAGATTCCGAGGGTTGAGTTTCGAGGGTTGAGTTTCGGGTTTACTCGTGATCCGGGAATATCCATAACCAAGAGAACTCCCACTTGCCTGACATAGCTTATCTTTATGATCTTGATGATAACAATGATTTTCCTTGAAATATTAAGTTGTTATGCCTGGATATTCTCGGCATTAGCCAAGGCTTGATCCATGTTGAGTTAAAGAAAATTTCTCCCCTTAGGCCACAGAGTGGCTTATTGGGTTGCCGCAGTAGTTAAAAAGATGAGTATTACATCCTAATTGGTCCCAAATCGACTTGCCTGACATAGCTGCATAACCATTAATTGTTAAAGGAAAAATGTATCGTGTAACTATCAGAGAAAGGTAAGCATGTGGTTCTACGTGATGATAGCTATCCAAACAGGGCATATGTGTAAGGACGACTCCTAATTTGTTTTTTTCACCTTGTAACTGTCACAGACCATAATTATTTAATCAATGCTCAATTTTAGTCAAATTTCTTCAATTACATTTAAATTTCAATTTATGTTTTTTTAAATATCCTATTTTTTGTAAACACCAAATTATATAGTTGGGAAGGGGAAATAATAAAAGTCTCAAGAACCGCTCCAGAGTCATTTCGTTTTCTTTTCCACTAGCAAACAATATCGACATTCTCAAGAGAAAAAGGAAGAGAAAAATGGAACAAGCACCTATCTTTCCTGAAACCAAGAGGTATTAATTAGAAGTAAATTGTTCTTTCATGGCTTTATTTTGCACTCTCTGTCACTTTCTCTAACTTCATATTTCTCTCTCTCTCACAGCAGGTATGCAATTGTGACAGGAGCAAACAAGGGAATTGGCTTTGAAATATGTAGGCAGCTGGCCTACAATGGAATCATAGTGGTACTAACATCAAGAGATGAGAAAAGGGGCCTGGAAGCTGTTGAAAAACTGAAAGAGTCTGGTCTCTCTGATCATATTCTTTTCCATCAGCTTGATGTAGCTGATCCCACTAGCATTGCTTCTTTGGCAGATTTCATCAAGACCCAGTTTGGAAGACTTGATATCTTGGTATGATTTATGACAAAAAGTGAAGGACCATGGTTTTTATTTTCTTTGGTCCTGAGAGCAAATATATTTTCTTATGCAGAACAAAAGGGAATAAGCCAATAAGGTTTCTGGTTGTAATTAGCAGAAGAAAGAAGCACTGTTATAATTTCGAAGTGTGATTAATTAATCTTATTTGCTAATGATTTTTCAAAAACTCAGCAGTGCAATTTTTGTTGCCCTCTTTTAACACTTGTTTGATGGTTATGAAATCCGTACTTGGGAATATTGCAACCTTGTGCAATGTGCAGGTGAATAATGCAGGGGTTAGTGGAGTCATAATAGACTCTGATGCCCTAACAAGAGCTACTGAACTTGCTGGCGATTGGGTAAGCCCTTTTTCTTGACATATCTAACTAAGATCCAAACTTGAGTCCCATCACTATGTTTAGATGATGGAAGGGGGAGTAGAGGAAAGGGTACGGATGTAGAGGAAAGTAGAGGATTTGGATGATTAGTGTTCCTCTTGTTTGGATGCTTTTTTATGAAAGAGCGTAAGGTACCCTCTCCATCCTTATTTCTCCAATTTGGAGGAATTGAAAACAAGGGTCTTGATGGAATTTGAAGGGGCAAGTGTATCCCTCCAAATCATCTCACCTCATTTAAAAAAATTTCCAAACAGTGGGAGGGTACACACCCCACATTTTATTCTCTAGTCCCCTCCCGTCCAAACATACTGTAAGATGAAACTTCATGTTTCAGTGTTTCACTTGTCTTTGATGTAGCCGCATGGAGATCGATTCAATTGGAATGAAATAGCATCTCAGAATTATGAATTGGCAGAAGGATGCCTGAAAACCAACTACTATGGTGCAAAAAGAATGACTGAAGCAGTTCTCCCCCTCCTCCAGTTATCTGATTCAGCAAGGATTGTTAATGTTTCTTCTGGCCTGGGATCATTAAAGGTACAAAGACCCTTTTTTTTCTTAAATCATAATTATAAATTTTGGCAGATTAGACTGAAAAGAAAATTCATTTTTTCATATTGGAAATATCAAATATTTAGTTCTTCATTTAATACATATTAATAAAGTAAATTTTATTGTCTGTCTTAGTATATACCAAGTGAAAGAATTAAAGGAGTGTTGAATGATGCTGAAAGTCTAACAGAGGAGAAAGTGGATGAGTTATTGTTTGAATTCCTAAAAGATTTCAAAGAGGATATGTTAGAAACCAAAGGATATCCTACTTATATGTCTGCATATGTTCTCTCAAAAGCAGCCATGAATGCCTACACAAGAATTCTTGCCAAGAAATACCCAACTATCTGCATCAATGCTGTTGGACCTGGATATGCCAAGACTGATATCCTTGGCAATAATGGGATCCTAACTGCAGCTGAAGGAGCTGAAAATGCCGTGAGGTTGGCATTGCTGCCTAATGGAGGCCCTTCTGGCCTTTTCTTCAACAAGAAAGAAGTGTCATGTTTTTGATTGAAGAATGATCGATCGATCACCAATCTTGATGATGATGGTGATGAATAAACTAAATCTGTTTTGAGTTTCTTTGTACTTTCTCTGCTTTGTATCCATGTTAAAGTGTCATTTAAGTTTGATTAATACTTTACAGGTAACCATGAGCTTAGTTCAGTGGTTATACATCTTTACTTCTGAAAGTAATGTCCGGAATTCAATAAATTTAAATTTTCATGCAGTGTTATGAAAACTGTCACTCTTAATGTCATGGTTGTGTTTGCAATAATGACCAATGATTTTAAGGGTGTTTTTGGAGTGCGTCCGCGGCGTGCCCTAAGAACATCCTAAGTCATTGACGTTTGTTTTCAAAGGCGTACGCCTTTTGAAGTTAGGGGTACATCTCCGGTTTGAACGTACGCTTTTTATGCTCAACTTGTGAAGACATGCGCCTATTGGTTTTTTAATCTGTAAAGTGATTGTTTTTTTTTTAAGAAACAACTTAGAAAATATAGGAACTAAATTAACAGTAAAGGTAACTTTTAAGCAAAACCAAAACTGTAAAAGTAATGAACTATCAACCTAGTTTGCAACTATTTTGTTCCTTTTGCTGCTACATATGCAGCCTTCTTATTTGTTACTTATAGCTGTCAATGTTTGGAAATATCAGATATGTAGTTCTTCATTTAATACATTTTAATAAAGTAAATTTTAGTGTCTGTCTTAGAATATACCAAGTGAAAGAGTTAAAGGAGTGTTGAATGATGTTGAAATTCTAAGAGGAGAACGTGGATGAGTTATTGTTTGAATTCCTAAAAGATTTCAAAGAGGGTATGTTAGAAACCAAAGGATATATCCTACTTATCTGTCTGCATATACTCTCTCAAAAGCAGCCATGAATGCGTACACAAGAATTCTTGCCAAGAAATACCCAACTATCTGCATCAATGCTGTTGGACCTGGATATGTCAAAACTGATATCGTTGGCAATAATGGGATCCTAACTGCAGCTGAAGGAGCTGAAATGCCGTGAGGTTGACATTGCTGCCTAATGGAGGTCCTTCTGGCCTTTTCTTCCATGAGAAAGAAGTGTCATGTTTTTTTATTGAAAAATGATTGAGCGATCACCAATGTTGATGATGATGGTGATGAATAAACTAAATCTGTTTTGAGTTTCTATGTACTTTCTCTGCTTTGTATCCGTTTTAAAGTCTTATTTAAGTTTGATTAATATTTTATTGGTAACCATGAGCTTAGTTCAGTGATTATACATCTTTACTTCTGAAAGTAATGTCCAGAATTCAATAAATTAAATTTTGATGCAGCGTTATGAAGAGTGATTCTTCAAAAACTTCCTGAAATTCTTTAAAAACTTGCTTAATATCTTCATCTATATGTTGTTCTGTCACTTCTACCTTCGTAGTATCAACTTGTAAATTCATAAGATGAAAACATGTTGCAATACCCCCACTGGCTGAGAGCTTCTTAAATTGTTTAGGAGCAATATATTGTAATTCAGGTCCTTGTTCACCCTGGAAATGGATAGGTTGTTCTTTCCATATAAAATTCATGGTGAGCCTTTTGTAATTTGTTGTAATAGGACCTAATTCTTCTAACCATTTAACTCCCAATACTACATCAGCCCCTTTTAAAGGAATTACAAAGAAATCCAGTGTGAAGGGATGGGATTGCAGTGACACTACCACATTTTGACAGATACCTGAAAAAGCTATCATGTCTCCATTACCAATCTGAACTGAAAAATGTTTAGATGGTGTCACTATTAAGCCAAGAAACTTGACTATCCTTTCTTGAACGAAATTATGGGTACTACCCCCATCATTCAACACCTAAAAGGATTTATTTTTTTATAAGTAAAAATTTATTAGAAAAACACAAAGAAGGAGCAACACAAAGCAAACACTTTTTTACAAAAGAGGGAGTCCACAAAGTCTAAGAAATCATCATTATTTACAAAGAAGTTTCCTTTTAACCCCAAAATTGACTATCCCTGTAAAAGCATGAAAGCTTATCTCATGAACAAATTGTTTATCTTCATGCAATGCTTCAAAGAATTCTTCTTGTAGTCTTGCTAACCCAATAGCATCATGTAACCCTTTGGGGTTGTGAGCAATAACCTTTCTCCTAATGGCAGGCTTGAGGCCCGAACAAAATAGCTTTTAAGAAAAGACTCATTCAATCCCACTACTCTATTAGACAGAGCTTCAAACTGAGACTGATATTCTAATACTAATCCAGAGTAAGTTTAGTCAACGTACCCTGTGGACCATCATAATCAGAAAATCCAAATCTTGCTTGCAAAGCTTCAACAAATTCCTTCCAATATTTAAGTTTGGTGTGAGACATCCATCGGAACCATCTGCAAGCAGCCCCTTGTAATTGAAATGAAATCAGTAGGAGCTTCTGATCTTATGGTGGCTTGTGATACTGGAAGAATTGATCCATCTTGACCAACCAATCTGTAGGGTCCACCCTCTGCAGGCTTAGGAATCTCCAGTTTAATTGTTTTGAATGCTGAAGATAGTTGAGTATCTTGCGGTGCTATGCCACTAGAGGAACTGTTATCCTCTTGTCCTTCACACGTCTCTTTGCTATTTCTTTGATCCTGTTTCTTGTGAATTCCCGTGAGACTATTTAGGAATTTCTCTATGAGATTCTTTGATTAATGCTGCTACTTTATCTAAAGTGAGATCTTTAGATCTTGTTCCATCTGCCATGTCTGTTGGTTGAAGAGAATTGTTGATTGTTGAAAGAAAAAGAAGTTTGATACGAGAGGTCTATCAAAGAATTCTTGATAGGTACATAACAAAGAATTAGAAGACCCTAAGAAATTGGAGAAGAGATTGAGGAGTTCTGATTGTAAATTTCCTCATTGATCCCAGAATTACATTGAGTATGTATACTCATGAGTTACAGCAAGAAAAATGAAAAAGAAGGAACAGCTTGGACAGTTACAAGAATCAGTAACAGAATTAACAACTTTAACAAACTCTAACAGCTAAAACAGACTTCAACAATCTCCAGCAATCTTGCTAGCTTCTGGAGCTATATGAGGATGTAATCCTGGAATCTTTGTGGCTTCATTATCTTTCTTATTGGCCTTGTTCTGTCATTGCTGTTGTCCTCTATATTGGTTTCAGTAGCGGCGCCACTAACTGCATCAATAACCTTTTGGATTAGCCCATTTTCATAACGAACTTTGAGGTTTTTTTTTGGGTACATAACAAACCCTGTGGTTGCACTATTAGTTTATAGGGTGGGCTTCCTTTACATGCACCCATTTCCATCAACAATGGGAGAGTCAACAAAAAGGTAGCATATCTTCTATGGCTATTTCATATTACCCATCATACCCCTTAATCAAATTGGTAATTCAACCATTTTTCTGTGGTGATGGATTAGGTATGCAGTGGTTACAGGATCAAACAGAGGGATTGGATTTGGTATTGAAGTTATTAGCATCCAATGGAATCATGGTGATTATAACAGCTAGAGATGAGAAGAAGGGACTTGAAACTATTGAGAAACTGAAACCCTCTGCTCTCTCTAATCAGCTAGATGTGATGGACCCTACTAGCATTGCTTCTCTTGCAGATTTTATTAAGACCCAATTTGGAAAGCTTGATATCTTGGTATTGTTCATCGTTAGAATTTAAGAGAGTAAAGAGATGTGAGAATTGAAGAGAGTAAAGAGATTGTACAAATGCTTACTTGAGTTCTTATTATTGAGAATACAATTAAGAGTATATATAGGTTGTTAAAGGAAAAAGACATTCCTTAAAACAAGGAAGGAAACATGGCCTAAAGTAAGCCTTAAAACAATGATGAATATATGGCAAGTGTGGGTGAAGTGGAATAGTTAGTGACCTTAATTAAAGAAAAGAATATGGACTTTGCCATCCATTGACAGCCCCCCCTCAAATTGATGCAGGTTGATCAATAAGCATCAATTTGCTGCTTAAGAAGCAATGTCGATGGCGAGTGAGCGCTTTGGTGAAGATATCAGCAATTTTTAGGTCAGTGGAAACATGTGGAAGAGTGATAACACAAGCTTCAAATGCTTCGCGGATAGAGTGACAGTCAACTTCAATATGCTTCGTGCGCTCATGATAGACAGGATTTGACGTGATCTGAATAGCACTTGTATTATCAGCATGTAGAGGTGTAGGATCAGTCGCAGAAAAATCTAGTTCAGTAAGCAAACCTCGAAGCTAAATAATTTCGAAACAAGCAATAGACATCGCCCGATACTCAGATTCTGTAGATGACTTAGAAACTCTGTCTTGCTTCTCACTCTTCCATGAGATCAATGCATCACCTAAGAACACACACCAACCAGTAATGGAGCGACGTGTATCAGCACAACCAGCCCAATCAGCGTCGCTATAAGCAGTAAGTCGAGGAGAATTGACTGCAGGAAAGAATAAGCCACGGGCAGAAGTGCCCTGAACATAGCATATGATCCTACGGACAGCAACCAAATGAAGGTGACGAGGGGTCTGAAGAAACTGGCTGACTTGTTGTACTGCAAAGGAAATGTCCGGTCTAATAATGGTGAGGTAGACAAGACTGCCCACCAACTTTCGGTATAAACTAGGATCAGCAAGTAAATCACCCTCCTCTTTGCGAAGCTTGACATTCAATTCCATGGGAGTATCAACAGAAGTGGCCTCCTGTAGGCCAGCTGCAGCGACCAGGTCACTAGCATACTTATGTTGATTGAGTGAAATATCCGACGGACTATGATGCACCTCAAGACCGAGAAAATATGTAAGAGACCCAAGATCTTTCATATGAAAGGACTCGGAGAGATAGGTCTTGAGCTGGCCAAGTAAAACAGAATCGGAACCAGTAATCACAATATCATCAACATAAACTAAAAGAACAACAATACCCATGTCTGATTTTCGAAGGAACAAGGAAGTGTCATACTTGCTCTGCTTGAATGAGAATTGTAATAAATTAGTTCGAAATTTATCAAACCAAGCCCTTGGAGCTTGTTTGAGACCATAAAGGGAGCGACGAAGCTTACACACATGTGAGTTTGGAGAAGGAAACAATCCCGGGGGTGGCTTCATATAAATACACTCTTTAAGATCCCCATGAAGAAAAGCATTCTTGACATCCATCTGATGTAGTGGCCAATCATTGAAAGCAGCAAGAGCTAGAATCGTACGAACAGTGGTCATCTTAGCCACAGGAGCAAAGCTTTCTTCATAATTAACACCATATTCCTGTTTATTTCCAAGTGCAACAAGCCGAGCTTTATAACGATCCAAACTTCCATCAGATCGAACCTTGACGGAGTAAACCCATTTGCAACCCAGGGGGACTATAGTGGAAGGACAAGGTGCAATGTCTCATGTGTGATTGGCCTCTAAAGCAGCAATTTCTTCTTGCATAGCTTGTCGCCAACAATCATGCTTGACAGCATGTGAGTAGCATGTGGGAATATCAAAATTAGACAATGCAGCAGTAAGAGCAGAAGCAAACCACCCATACCTATCCGGAGGTAAAGATATTCGAGAAGAGCGACGTACCAAGTGTTCTGAAGGTGCTGCAACTGACTGGAGCATGGTAGGATCAGATATCGGTTGAGCCATCGGAAGAGACTGTGGGCGGGAGTGTCTCGTATATACAACACCTGATTTAAAGCGAGAGCTGATTTGATGAAGATCTGAAAATTGTTGCTCAAAGGAGGGGAGGACCACCGTAGAAGAAGAGGGCTCAGAAGACATAGGAAAGAAATGTTGATTTTCAAAGAAAATAACATTTCTAGAAATACGTGTACGATGTAAGGTAGGATCATAGCAAACAAATCCCTTTTGACACACATTATATCCCAAGAATGCACATCTAACAGATTGAGCAGATAATTTATGTCGCTCATGGGGAGGTAAATGGACAAAACATACCAACCAAAGATACGGAGATTATCATAACTAGGTTGTTTAGCAAACAAGCGGAAATAGGAAGACTCCATGTGTAAGATTTGGGAAGGTAAACGATTAATCAAGTGAGTAGCAGTTTTCAAAGCCTCGACCCAGAACATTGATGGAACAGATGATTCTAACAAGAGAGTACGTACCACATCAAGAAGATGACGATTTTTGCGTTCGGCTACTCCATTCTGTTGGGGAGTAGCAGGACATGAACGTTGATGAATAATACCTTTAGAAGCCAAGAATTCCTGAAACTCAGTAGACAAATATTCACCACCAGAATCTGTGCATAATGTCTTAATGGTCGCAGAAAATTGATTGTCAACATACGCTAAAAAATTAGTGAAAGTACGAAAAACCTCAAATTTAGAGCGAAGAAAATAAACCCAAGTGAATCTGCTATAATCATTAATGAAAGTCACATAATATTTAAATTTTTCATATGAACTAACGGGGGAAGGTCTCCAAACATCACTATGGATAAGATCAAAGCAGTGAGAAGCTCTACTAGCATGTAAAGGAAAGGGAAGAATTTTGCTTTTACCAAGTTTGCAAGAATCACACTTAAGAGATAAAGAAGAACGTTCTTCTTTATCAAGAAAACCAGAGTGCAATACATGAGATAAGATCTGAGTATTGGGATGGCCTAAATGACGATGCCACACCATACTCAGATTTGGAACATAATTGCAAGCAAGAGACTTAATAGACGAAACTGGAGAAATTGCTGGGACAGATAAAAATAGTGGAAACAAGCGCCCCACTTTAGGTCCCTTCGCGATCAGCTCTCCCGTTACCTGGTCCTGTACAACACAACCATCACCAGAAAAGTTAACAACACAATTGTTATCAACTAATTGACCAACAGAAATAAGATTCGTGGAAAGCTTAGGAGCAAGAAACACATCAGTGAATTTAGAAGAGACATCTCCGACAGCAGTGATTGGTAAAGAACTGCCATTGGCAGTCTGAATGGCAAATGGACCAACATAGGGTCGAACATGACACAGAGCGGTGGGAGTATTCTTCATGTGATTAGAGGCCCCCGAGTCTACGTACCAGAGTTTGGTAGAATTTTTACCTTGAAACCCCATTGCAGATAATGCTGAAATTAGCATCTGTTACACCATTTCGGGTGTGCAGTAATTCGCTGCAGGAGGTGCCGGAACTGGGGAGGCACTGGAAGAAGAGCTAGGAGCTGCGGAGGGTACAATAACAGAAGTCTGAAATGCTTGAGCTTGACGATTCTGTGGGCGGAGACGACATTCTTTGATGATGTGACCCTTCTTCTTACAATAAGAGCAATATTTCTTGGGACAATTGGCAGCAATATGCCCATATTCCTTACAGCAAAAACACAGCAAGTTTTTAGAATGCATAGGCGATCTGCGTCCTTGGGCAGCATAAGCAACAGTTCTTGGACTACCATAAGATTGCTCCAGAGTAGCTTGAGTACTAAGACGTTGTTCTTCACGAAGTAACTCACCAAAACAAACATCAAGAGAAGGAACAAGAGATCTATTCAGCAGAGAGGAGCGAATAGATTCATATTCCAGACGTAGTTTCATAAGAAATTGATCACGCTATCTAGTCTCGTGGAGTTGCTGAATAGTCGAAAGAGTGGCAACAGGAATAGCCGCTGTAACAAGATCAGTATAGTCAGTCCAAAGAATCAGAAAGGCAGAGTAATAGTCTTGGATGGAAAGACTGCCATGTTGAAAGGTGGCAATTGCATGCTCTAACTGAAAGCAATAAGCATCATTATCTTGATGATAAATCTTCTTCAGATAAGTCCACATGGATTGAGCAGAGCGATGAGTACGCAAGTTGGTGACAATATGTGGCTCCATTGAACCAAGAAGCCAAGACATGATCCGAGCATCAAGCACAGTCCAAGAAGGAGAAGACCCGACATCCTTCGATTGGTCTGTATTGGATGTTTGTGCAACATCCGTACCATCGATATGGCCCCAAAGTTCTTTTCCCTTGAGGAAAATTTCAAACTGAAAGGCCCATGTAGAGTAATTTTTGCCCGTAAATTTGACACACACAGGTGAAGAGTCCATTGCAAATAAGTGCAAAAAAAATAGCCTGACCAAAAAAAAATGCCGAAACCACCCAAAGCAGAAAAAAAACAAACTGCCAAAGAGATCTGAGAACAAAAAAAACACCGAGAAATCTGAGACTCAAATCCACAAAACATCTCTCTGAAAATAGAGGATGTCGTGAATGCTGAAACTGCTCAAACCAAAAAAATAAGAGGTGCCGACAACACCAACCCAAAAAGAGAAGACCGAAAAACAACCAAAAAAAAACTTTCACGTCGAGTTCACTGAGAACAACACAGAACACGCCGAAACACGAAACTGAGAAAAATTACAAGAGAGAGAAGAACCTAAACAACCGGCTCTGATACCATGTTAGAATTTAAGAGAGTAAAGAGATGTGAGAATTGAAGAGAGTAAAGAGATTGTATATATTTTTTCCACCATTTTTAGGTTGAAGCAAAGTCTCAGGCCCGTTCGGCCTAACTGCACTTCAGCTGTTGGGAGTCAAAAAGTTATTTGAAAACAGTTTTTGCTAAAAAAAGAAATCAGCTGTGGCACTAAAAGTTGCTTAGCATTTAATAAAAGTTATTTTAGAAGAGCTGGAAATTCTATACCAGTTGACTTGATGCAAAATTTTATCTCTACTGCCCAAATCATGGACTATGGCCTCAAGGGAAGAAGAGCCCCTTAGATAGGCTGGAAAGGTAGGAGGTAACCTGCCAAATACAACCTCAAATGGTGTTCTTCCTATGGAGGAATGAAAAGAGGTGGTGTTGTGAAATTCAGGTAAACTGAGAAATTTCAACCATTGATGAGGTTGGTCAGCAACATAAGCCTTCAAGTACATTTCTAAGCATCTGTTCACCACCCCAGTCTGTCCATCTATCTGAGGGTGATAAGCTGAACTTTTCTTGAGTTACGTGCCTTGTAATCTGTAAAGCTCCTTCCAAAACTTGCTTACAAAGATGAGATCCTTGTCACTGACCACTAACCTATGGATTCCATGAAGAGTACAGACCATTTTCATGAACAAATCAGTAACCTTAATAGCAGTGAAATGAGTGGGAAGGGCACAAAAATGTGCCTGCTTAGAAAGTCTGTCCACAATGACCAAAATAGCAGTCATACCACCTGAGGAGGGCAAATGAGTGATGAAGTCCATGCTAAGATCTTCCCATATTTGTTCAGGAACGGGAAGAGGTTGAAGTAGTCCAAATGGTGCTTGTGTAAAGCTTTTAATACCTCGACAAACTTCACATTGTTTGATGAACAAAGTAATGTCTTCTCTCATCTTCTTCCAATAAAAACTAGAATAGATTCTTATGAAAGTTTTGTGAATGCTTGCATAACCTCCCAAGGGATTGGAATGGAACTCCCTCATTTCTGTCTCTTTTAATGTGGAAACAGTACTTAAATAGATCCTGTTTTTGAATTATGATACTCTATTTCTGATCATATAATCCCAATACTTAGTAGGATTGTCACTTACTTCCTGAATGAATTTTTTAATCTCTTCATCAGTGCTATGTTCATGTTGTATGTGTTGTAAAATGTCAAAGTCAAGTAAAGAGATAGCCAGATAGGTGAAATCCGCAACTGGCTCACCAGGTAATCTAGACAAGTCATCAGCCATTGAGTTCTCCTTTCCTGGTTTGTATATGATCTCATAGGTATACCCTAACAGCTTAGCAAGTTAATGTTACTGTTCTGGGTTTGAATTGTTTGACTCATTGACTCAAGCTCTTCTGGTCACTGAAGATAATAAATTTATTACCAAGAACATATGGTCCCCACTTCTTCACTGCACTTGTAATGGCATACAGTTCTCTAATGTATGCAAAAGCGTGATGCGTCCTAGGACACAACTTCTTGTTGTAAAAGGCAAGTGGATGATTCTCTTGAAATAACACTACACCAATACCTATTCTAGAAGCACTAGCTTCAATGATGAATGGAATATTGAAATTCGGTAGTGCCAGTACTGAGGCTTCCACCATAGCTTTCTTCAAAACTTCTGAGTTTCTTTTGGTTATTGGGTACTGGCCAGTCTATCATCACAACAATTTTGGACTGATAAGGGCTACACTTTATAATTATTTCATTATAAAAAAGATTTACAACAAAATCTTTTAAATAAATAACTTACATAAACAACAACATATAAAATAAACAAGAAATATAAAATGACTTACAAATGAAAGAAATATAAAAAAATAACTTAAAAATTAAAAAATTAGAAAGACAAAAAAGATATGATTTTAAATAAATTTACTTTATTTACGAATTGGTAGATCACCTGCTATATATTAAGAATAGAGTTATAATTTTTTTTCCACCATCCTAAAATATCAAATTCATCACCATCTAATTTTTTTTGACTCATTATTCTAGTGGCATAAAATTTTATGCAATTTTGAATTTTATTAGATGTTATGGTCGTGCTAAGCCGTGTCTCGGGCCATGTCGTGTTGGGTTTTGTGTTGTGCCGTAAGCCTCAAAAGCTAGGCCCAACACAACCCATGCAACAGTATCGTGCTAGGCACGACATAGCTCATGAAAGTATGGATCGTGCCGAACCGTGCCGAATTTGTTCTAGGCCGTGCTGGGCCACAGGTCGGTCCGACCTATTTCCACCCCTATGTTTAATCAAAACCTTCTTTTTTATCCTCCCTCTTATTAAGAAAAGGAATAGCTATTAACAGGTTAAATTACTGATTTGGTCTTCAAGGATCGAGATTGGTTTCAATTTGGTCTCCAACAATTCAACATTTTAATTTTAAGACTCAACGTTTTATTCTGCTATCAATATGGTACTCTATTGTTAATTCTGTTAAAAAAAGTGGACAAAAATCCACTTGACAATCACTTAAGTTATATTTAAATATTTATTTACCTTAAAATAATCGTGTTAAATCTTCTCAATTGTATTTAAATTTCCATTTACCATTACAAAGTTATCAAGGAATTCCAACAATGATAATAGAATAAAATATTGAGTTTTAAAATTAAAGTGTTTGATGGTTGAGATCAAATTAAAACTTACCCTAATCCTTGAGAACCAAATTAACAATTTAGCCATTGTTAAAGGAATGAAAAGCTTAGTCGACTGAAGCAAAGGGGGTTAATATCTTCTTGTTTGTGAATTGGAAGTTTTATCAAGAAAAATAAAAATAAAAAAAAAGTTTGTCATGTAGTAGGGTTTGGCGTGTAAGCCTTCAAAACCCTTTTCTTCTTTGCGAAAGAAAACTATAACCCTCTCCCAAACACTGAAATTCTTGTTTGAATTGGATGTAAAACCTTATTTTTACACCAGGTCTGAAATTTTACTGATAATTATTAAGTAATTTTATTAGTAACATAAATGATAACTGCACAGATATTACCAATAAAGTTACCTAAAGTTACCAATAAAATTTTCACCTAGTGTAAAAATAAAGTTTTACGCTCGGTGCAAGTAAGTATTTCTCCAAACACTAGAGCCACACAAGACAAGAAGTGGATGCTTGGTTGCTCGCTGGATGGAATTTTTCCACCTACTAACACAATTTAGAAACCTGTTGTAAAGTTTACCCAACTCCAGTCCTCTGGAAAGCAATGCCAAATGAAAGCACAAAACAATCTGATCCATAGCTTGCACCATTGAGTGCAAAATATTGCTTATAACTTGATATAGTTTTCTTGTTGCTACCAATATGCCTTACTAGCGAACACCAGTGACATAAAATAAAGCTAAGACAGCAGGTGTAAAATGCTTAATCATGGTGAACTACGGAAGTCTTAGAGCAGCATGACAACAGAGTCATTAAGTATGCACATAAATGTAAAAAAAGGATTTGGATCCTTTTATTGGAATATAAATTAAGATTACGATGAGATTGAAAAGTAAAATTTGGATTTGAGCATTCAATCTCACAATTAACTTGATTTCATTTCGATTCTCAAATGGAGAGAATCCAACCTCCAATCTTGAGAATCAAGCATCGATTACCCCAAATAAGGCCCTTCAACTAGTTACAAACCAATTGACTGAGAATAGTTTTTCAGTAATACAATTGAATAGATTGAAAGATTTCACAATCAAATTGACTAGCAAGTACAGATCTGTTCCCCAGGAAATTAAAAAAGGCCAAGTACTGAAGAAGAAAGATGTTCTGTTAAGATCCCTAGGTTCTGCTTCCTTTCCTGTACGGCGGCTGTACCTTCTCAAGAAACAAATGGAATATCTAGTCCCATGATCAACAACAATACAATACCTTTCCCTTGGACAAATTCAATCAAAAATTACCTATCCAAAAAGGGAAAATTTGATTAATGGACTCTGTGCGTGACTTACTGCCTTATTATTCTTCTTCTTTAACTCAAATCTATTTCTATACAATTTTAAAACGAATGAAACATGTAACCCACTATTATGATGTTTGGGAGTTGCTTAAATGTAACTTAAAACATTAACTTGAAGTTTTTAGAGCTTTTCCAAAAACTATAAGTTTTGGTGATTTAAAATGCATTTAAGCAACTCCCCAAACAAGACATACAGTTCTCCATAGTCTTTCTTTTTACCTGGACCATAATGGTTATTTTTCATATAGCTAGTGGTCCTTCAATGACTTGGCTTTCATCTGAAGATTCCGAGGGTTGGGTTTTGGGTTTACTCGTGATCCGGGAATAACCATAACCAAGAGAACTCCCACTTGCCTGACATAGCTGCATAACCATTAATTGTTAAAGGAAAAATGTATGGTGTAACTATCAGAGAAAGTTAAGCATGTGGTTCTACAATTACCAAAAAGAATACATAACTGAATGAGGAAAAAATTATTTGCGGGAAAAAGACAAATCTGAGTACCTCGGTCAGCTCAGATAAGTGGCGGGATCTGAATTCATTAATTGTTGCTGCAATCTCTGATGTTGGCAGTTTAGCCTGAATAGGAAGAACAAGGAAGAGACATATAAGCCAAAAATAAATACGGAGTATACTGATTATTAATCTCCACCCAGGTATCATCAACCCAAAGCTCCATCTATAATAAAACCAATTCTGAACTGCAGCTGGCTGATCCAAGCAATCAAATCTAAATGCTTATTGTTTCTAATTATTGAAGTACATAACTATAATAAAAGTAGAAGTTATGTTGCATATACACAAAGAAAAAGGACTTTTCAAAAAAGGATCGGTGCTTTTGACACATTTTAGCTACAGCCTACAGGAAAAATAATTTTTTGACATATACTCCTCAGAAAAGTAACACTAACTCCATCATTGGGAAGAAAAATTTCTGAAAAACAGTGCATGCATGTTATACAGCCTCTTTAATTCAATTTGCTCTTCATAATAAATCCATGAATAGTCAGAATATCCAATTAGATGCCTGCTGTTGTCATCAAAACTGTTCATGGAAAGTCAAAGTGATACCTACTTTAAGACCCATCAAACCCAACATTCTTGGGTCAAATTACTTCACTTCAATACAATTATAAATAAAAAAATATTGGCAGTGAATCAATTCCTAGATGTAAAATATATATACAGTTAATAAAAGTATGTTTAACTTTTTCTCTTCTGCTTTAATTATAAGAAATACCACCAGCTCCATATTCTTATCATCAAGCAATGATAAAGAAATGAGAACCACTTCTTCCATGAATTAAAGTAAACTGTAACAGCCATAGAGTGCATGCAATTCAATGACAGTCTCACTTTACCTGAGCAAGAACAGCAGCTGCTAATTGTAGACTTGGTTCCAGAGTCTCTGGGACAACCTACAAGTTATGGTTAGAAAAGTGAATTCTAACTCAACAAGCAGTGTAAGAGGAAAGATGATATTTAACTAACTTCAAACGAAAAAGCAAAATTAAAAGGGAGGTATAGATGAAGCAAATTAGATAAAAGAGGTGTTAGAATATTACAGCTGTAGCCCCAGCCTTTTCCAAATTAAGGCCGTGATCAACATCATGAGCACGGACAAAAGTCTTCACATTAGGGAAATATTTGCTCAGAGCCCAAACAGTTCTATAATTTGCACCAGGTGAATCTAAAGTTATTGCTGCAGCACATGCTCTTTCAGCACCAATCTTATGAAGGACCTAGTCATCGGGTATAAAGTATGTTAAATACTGAGTTTACATGTAAGCTTACTTCATAACTCAATTTGCTTTACCTCTCGACTGCCAGCATCTCCAAAATATACAGGAAGGTCCAGGGCACGCCCAATCGCCACTCTCTCACTGAAACAATGGAAGTTTTAATATACCTAATTTTTAAGCTAGCAAAATCTACTCTCATATACTTTGTAGAAGTAGTCTTATAGCTATTAAGACTACTTTTTTTTTTACTTATAAAAAAAAGTAGCGTTATGGCTATTAAAACAAGAAGAATGCAATTAATAGAGCTTCTATAAAAGAATGCAAAATGTTCATGTAGAATTCTCAAGAACATAACAGGAGATATCAAAGATGGATGCCGTAATTGATAGCAAAATGCTGTATCAATCCATTTGGCTATCTAACTAGATTTGGTGAAGGAAAATGCAACAATCTTTTAAGATTGCTTTAATTTCCTGTCAAAGTTTTGGGGAGGGATATGATGTGCCAGAAGAAGCTGAACAATCTTGGGAAAACTAGCCATGATACAAAATGTAGTGACATGCTTGATTAATACATTATTATTACCTATTAAAACCACTATACCAAAACCACAATTTCATTTTAAAAGATGATAAATATTGAAATGTAGATTTTCCAGTAAGTTTTTAAGTTACCTCCTCACATCAAGAGCAACAAATGGAATAAGTCGTTCTGAAAGAAGCTGAGCTATGATCTGAAGACAAAAAAATAAAACAAAATATATCAGAAAGCTATTATAAAACTGTAGATATGCATTTACACACTAAATTAACAACACATTCACCACATGAATATTGTTAACCTAATTTATCAAATAACTGCAAATCATGTCAGCACCTGGCCAACACGTCCAAATCCACAGATGATAATATGATCTTGCAAATCATCGGTCTGGAAATAAAATCATGCAAACGGAAAGATTAATCAGTAAATAAGTCGGCATAAATTTCCCTGCAAGCCTACATCAGAAATTGATGATTATGCATATGGAACGAGAAAAAAGTATGACCACATAATGACTTAATGGCCAAAAGAAAAAAAGAACCTCAACTCTTACAGAGGGCAATTCAGTAAAATTCCTAAAAAAAGAGTATAGCACTGGAATATTTGTAAATAACTGGGTAATGCAGAAACAGTAGACCTTCAAACACATCAAGAGTGATAATGAAGTACATAATCCACAGAAAATATTCATCAACCACTTTTTGAGATGGAGACCAAAACCATGCCTCAAAATTAAGTGATGCTATCTTTGTACAGGGAGCTAAATATGTTAACCACCTCTTATTGTTATGCCAGCAGACTAGAATATCGTGGGAGATGGTCCTCTGAGTGTTAGGCATTTGTTGGGCAGGAGTCGGCTCCATCAAGGATGATATTTGGGCTTGGAGGGGTATCCGCATATCTAAGGAATTGAGGAGAGCTTCAGGCTTGGTACCTCTATCTATCTTTTCGATAGTATGGAACGAGAGAGAAGTACGAGGATGCTTTGATGGGGAGGAAAGAGCTCTTGCTTTTATATAAAAAATGGCGGCTTCAATTCTTATATTCTCGGTTTAACGGCCATTTTTCTTTTTTGAAAATGAAGAAGAATTTTTGGAGTTCATAGATATTTTGTTGTATAGATAGCTTCTTTTGTGTACATGGCAAGGCACCCTCTTGGTGTCTTTTAATGAAAATTTTTACTTTGACCATACATTACCTTAAATCTGATTCCAACTCACTATATACATCATGCTGTTATTAAAGTCGTAATGCAACAAAATATAAAGTTCAGCACACTAACTAGTGGCAAGGCCTAGTGACAATATCACAAACTATTGAGTATTCTTAATCTAGCAACCACACTGGATCACATGTTAGGCATCCTACCTCACTCTCAACAGGTAACAAACTTCGAACATCCTGCACCTCAAAACGAGATGCAATTAACTGGCCTCCAGCAGCCAGCCACGGTGTGATTGCCATTGAGATCCCCACCACAAGAAACAGCAAGGATGATAGCTGAGAAGACATTATACCCTGGAGGAAACATCAATTACTAATTGCAGTTTGCCGGCAATAAATCATTTTATCATTGTCACTTGAACTAACAACAGCTATACAAAAAGCAACAATATATAAAGCCTGATCCAAACCATTTAGTTTGTCAACATAATTTTAACCTACTATTTCCCTCTAAAGCAACATGACTAGCACTATCAATAAGAGAAAAAAATGTATGAAACATTTTTCCTAAAAAGCATATCTAAGACATAAGAAACATCAAAAGCTTCAACAGACCTGCCACAAAACATTGGAGAACAATGTTCAACCGAATTTCCTAGTAGATTAACTAAAACTTCAACAAACGCATTATAAACCACTGAATGCAAATAGTGACAGGAAACCTGATTAACAGCATCACCAAAAGCCACAAATGCAAATTCTCCACCCGGAGCCAGCAGTAGACCAACCCTTATCGCAGATATGATCGAAATACCGAAAAGTCTACCCACTAAAGCAACCAATATAGTCTTGCCACCTATTAAGAGCCCCAATGTCCCCATAATGATGGGAAAATTTGAAACAAGAAGTTTAGGATCAATAGACATCCCAACCTGAAATCCACAAAATGGTAGTCATTAGTTGCATAAATTGTACTACCCTCAATAATTGATGTGGCAGCAGTATCAACAAGCTATAAGCAAACAAGAAAATTATAGTAAGCGTTAATTCTTTTAGCAATTTCAAATACTTTTAAACTTGTCAGAAACTATAATAGCATTATTTGAGCAATGAACACCTGCAACTACTACAGTTCCTTTCAAGAACATATTTTACACCCCTGACCAGTTAACATATTCTAGAAACATTTCGTAACATGAACTTAACTAAAGTGAAGTTGTACACAGCTGGGCAAAAAGCTGGAATGCAACAGCAAGTCTTCATATTGAAAATTCTCATAGAGGCTATCACTTTTGTGTTTTCTTAAAAAATGATAACTTAAAAAGAAGTCTCTTAAGATTACTGTCATCGTGAAATTATAGACTATAAAAGAAATGTAAATATATTGTAAATATGCACTGTAGAATATATACCGTCATGAAGAAGAGACCCAACAAAAGACCACGATATGGAGCAATATCTGATTCAACTTGCAAAGAAAATTCTGTCTCTGCGAGGAGCAAACCAGCCAAAAATGCTCCCAATGCCATAGAAAGTCCAGCCTGTTCTAGAAAGCAACATGGAAATGAATTCATTATCATTTATCATCAAAAGAAAAAAAAAAGGGGGGGGGAACAAGAATCACGACTGATAAGAAGAAGCCTACCCTGGCTGTAAGGAGACTAGTCCCCAGAATAACAAGGAGCGTATTGGCAGAGAATATCTCTGCATTTTGATTTTCTGCAATTTGCCTATAAATTGGTCGAAGCAGCTGCAAGACAACACAAAAGAACCATAAGAAACAAAACTTCATATTTTTGAAACGCTAGATACATGCTTTCAGAAGTCAATGGAGAAAGACATCTTTTATAACAGAAGGACAGACTGTAGGCCATGATATGGTCAAAGTATCGACTTAACAGTTAACAGTGGTGTCAGAACAACGATCATATGGATCTCAAACCTCAGCAATTGCAGTAACATTCCATATAGCAAGTCAGGAGAAATAGATAACACCATTTAGATGATATAACAAAGTAAGTTTTCACATTACCAGCAAACTTTCTCAAAATTATATATCCTCAAAATTTCTTTTGAATCTGATACAAATTGCACTAATGCACTCGGAGAATGTCTTAATTTAAAGAGTCTCTAAAATATGTAAAATTTACCAAGCGTCCACCAGCTATAATTGCAGTAATAGCAACTGCTGCTTTAACAGCAGCAAGCCCAAGAGCTTCAGCAATGGCTTGAAAACCAACCTGAAAAACAGCAGTTTACATTACCCATGATGCCAACACAAGCTACAGCAGGAGTGAACAACAATGAATAGTCACAGTGACCAAAAACAAGTTGACACTAAAAAAAAATGAATTCCATGATCTTCACACATAATTCAGAATAAAATAATGACTTTTATTTTATTATGGACAAAGAAAGAATTCATCTGGAAGTTTATGTTTGATTTATTGACGCGAATGTTTTAAAAATTAATAAGATAAAAGTTGGAATAAGGTATTTAAGGCAGCATCGATCCGAACATTTTCTCACACACACCTGCGCACGTCCATATGCACACAAGTACAGACGTGTATACATATAGCATTCCTAATTGAATACCAAATAGAGAGGGGGGATGCAAACAATTCATTGAGCAATGTGGTAATATCCAACTTTAGTTTAAGGCAGAGGCATGCATGATTCACTGCTCTATAGATACCCCATCAGCTTTACCCAAAAAAATACGAGTTTCTTAAATTTCTTTCTGAATGTGTCAACTCTCAACAGGAATCTTAAATCGCAAGCTTCATCCAAACAATTTCATATACGCAGATGTCAAAAAAATTAAAAAGAGAAGATTTGGGAAATCGAAAAAATTGTTGATAGTTCTTTTGAGAAGATTTATGGCTCTAGAGTGGATTGAATAGAGAAGATAGGGTGGTGTGGAACCCTAAGTGGGGGAAGAACATTTAATGTCATGACTTTCCATGAGGCCCTTGTAGAGAATGAACTGATTGTTAGGAGGGATAACTTCCCTAGGAAAGCTGACGCTCATTTGAAAGTTGATTTTTTGCTTAGGAGGCAACTTAGGGTAAGATTAAACATTGACAACTTGGAAAAGCGAGGCAAAGTCCTTGTTAACCGGTGTTTCTTTAGCAAGAAGTGTGATGAGCCCGTGACCCGTCTTGTGGACTACGCAACTTAAGGATATGGCCTTTTCAATTTTGGAATCTTTCAGGTGGTAGCTAATAATATCGATAAAGAGATAGGGACCTGGAATGGCATAGGTGGGTCTAAAGAAATGAAAAATTTATAGCCTTTTTATTTTTTGGTTAGTGTCGAATGACATGAATAGGAGGACATTTGATGGGAAAGAGATGTCAATTCTTTTGTTAAAAGATATGTGGATTCAAACTTTTAATTTTGGTTTAATGGTAATGTAGGACGTTTTATGATCTTCTATCACATCATATTGATGTATTTTACTAATTATTTTGTAAATATCATAAGTTTATTTATTAGGGTTTTATTTCCTTATTTTTTGGAGTTTCTAGAGTTTTGTTAGTCAAAATAAAGTCCTATTAGGTAACTATACATATTAGAAATTTTCTAGAATAATTTTTTTTTTTATAAACAAAAATTTATTAATAAAGCACCGAGACGGTGCACCAAATGCCAATGGCTAATTACAATGGAGGAATTACAAAAATTGAGAGTGTTAAATTACCAATCTCTAATGATCTCAAAAGGACTCTCCTCACCATCAAAATCCTTTCAGTTTCTTTCATTCCACACCATCCAAAAAACAATAGAATGAGGAATTAAACTCAAAGCTTTCTTAACCTCCTTGGGAGCTTTTAAACCATTCCAAACTCGAATCTCATTCAACACTGTACCCGCAAACACCCAAGAGATACCCAAAATCCTATAACTCATCTCCAACAAACTTCTCGCCAAAGAGCACTCAACTAAGAGATGTTGACGGATTCAGCACAATGTTTGCAAATGAAACACCTATTTACAATCACTTTCCCTCTCTTTTGTAAGATGTCAAGAGTTAGAATCTTCTCCCACGACGCTTCCCAAACAAAAAAGTTAACTTTCTTCGGAGATCTTGACCAAGTTTTATGTAACCTATAAATAGGCTTGTACAAGGACAACCAAATTTATCTACTATAATTCAATTACTCAATAAAATTTCTATTGAGAGTTTTCTCCGTCTTTGGGAGATTCCAGAATTCATTTTATCTCTTGTGGATTCCAGACCCTTCTTCAAGCTTAGTCATGTACTAGCATCCTTGTTTCGTGCTGCGTTAATTGGCTACTATTTTGTAAATGAAGATGAATTCATGGAGTTTATAGAGTTCATATCTTGTTAATGATTTTTGTACATGGGTTGGCACCCACTCCGTACCGTTATAGAGTGAACTTTTACTTATTAAAAAAATATTTGTAAGCTGCAAGGAATAATATTCACTTTAACCAATGCAAATCCACTCGATGATCCAAATTACCTGCTTTTTGCAATTAAAGTTTAAGAAAGTTGCTCAAAAGGCTTTAGCTTAAAATATCTTAATGATTTTGATAATGACATGTGTCAGCGATACTATTTTAACAAACAAAAACCAAAATAGTCTCTACCTTATATAACTAAAAAGAAAAAACAAGAAAGAAGAAAATTAAGCTAATAGAAAAGAAAGCGTTACCCCTCCTTTGGATGAATTTGGTGAAATAAGAGGTATAAGTATCAGCAAAACCACCACAGCCAAATCCTATAAAGAAAATAAATAAAAAAGTTAGACTCCGCTAGAAAAAAGCTAGAAGCAATGAATAGGAAAATATTCTAGACATTATTGGAAAGGATTGGGTCACTTATCTAGTCATATGCACTTAAAAGCATAGCTATTGGAAACTTATCCAAAAAAAAGCATAACTATTGGAAGATAATCAACTAGACATCATATTAAATTCAACACTTAAGTCTTGTATTTATAAACTGTATATGGAAGAAGATTACACTTTAAAAGGTGGGAAAACCCAAATGTGTCTCTATGCATAGTTGTTTACCATACATTCGGCAGTTTATATTTAGTTTCATCAGTGCGGTGAGTATACAGATAGCAGTGAGGGAGAACAAAAACCACAGCAAGGATGCATGTGTCAGTACGAATCAAGATGTTGTATATTAATCGCATAAGAACCAGAATCCCTGGTGTATCGCATTTATTTCATGACAAAATGTTCTATAAAACTGATATCTTCTTCCTGGTCTGAAATTGTAGATCAACCTGAAAAAGTAAGACAGAAAATGTAGCCCGTCCATGGCGAGAGGTGCTCTCACCTCGCTCCTGTAAAACCTGCAAATGGATCCATCAAAATCAATCACTTGTCCATAAAAAGAGATACTGACTAACAAATATTAACAGTTTCAACAGATGGGCTCATTGTAAGAACTAAACTTGAGACAACGACTTTCATAACAAGTCTGATGCAGTCATAAGTGATATGATCAACTAATCATATACCAAGTCCAATAGCTTGATTTCAAAGGATTTAGCAAGATTCTAAGAGTTTGCTAGAAAGGAAAGCATTGTAACATGGACAAATTCCAAAATATCTAAATGCTTCAAATCTTCTGGTCTAGGTAGATTGTCTTACATATAGAAAGTTTCTTTTAATTTGTTTGTTTAGTCTTTCATTAAGTTGCAAAATTTGCTGATAATTATTACCTGCAGGACAACAGCAGTGGACGACAATGCCAGACCATTCCCAATGACTATTGCGGCAGGACCAGGCTGTCCAGCAACAAAATGAGTAACCAAGCCAACCACTACCGCTGTCACCAGGACCTACATTACGCACATCATGAATCCAAGTTGGAGAATTTACAAAGCAGCTTTGCATAGGGAGACTAGCTTGCAGCCAACAAAGAAGATAGTAATAAATAAAAAAGGGAGAGAGAGAGATCTAAATCACCTGAGCAGAGCCTAATCCAAAAACATACTTCTTCATAGAACTCAGCCTTTCAACAGAGAGCTATAACATGCAGAAAAAACTTCAGTGTTGATTTCTTCCATCATGATGAAGATCAAATGTAAAGGTGAAACACTATCTAAACAAATGAACCACACCTCAAGGCCAATATTAAATAGCAAGAAAACAACTCCAAATTCAGCGATTGCCTTCGTCCCATGCACATGACGAATTATAGAGAGACCATAAGGCCCAATCAGGATGCCAGCAGCCAAGTATCCAAGAACTGGACTGCCTAAATATTGCAGCAGATAGAACCATCAATTTAACAGCATATGTAAACCTATGCGTGAAATAAAAGAATGGGAACCATAAAATAAAAATTCTGGTCAGGAGCAGAAAAGCACTGAAACAGATCCTAATGCACTACTTCTGGGCTAAATTCAACAAATAACAACAGAAGAAAAACAGAAGGAAGTGAAACATAAGCTCAAAAAGGGATAGTGACAATTCAAAAATTAAATGATTCAGTTTATTACTCATATAAACCCTAAAAAAGCATAAAAATTATGCACTCATAATTAGATTATAGAATACAGGAATTAAGTTACCTCCAGGAATTTTCTGAAATATAGGCACAAATATAACACTCGCAAGCAGTAACCACAACACATCAAAAAGGGAAGCTTCCTCCTCATTCATCTAATAGAAATAATAAAAAAAAAAAAGTAGTATCAGATGATGAAGTTCTATATATATTGAGCTTAAGACTGAAAATGGAGCTAATAACAGGTATATAAGACTGCATGCCTCTTGCTGAGGAAGCATTGCAAGTAGTTTTTTAAATCTCTTGGGAAGTTTTCGAATTTGTCTGATCAAAGGCTTTGCATTTGAGGAAACTTCCTCAATGCTGGTGGTGATGACATCTGGCTGTTGAAGTAGCTGAGTACTCCTCTCTGGCCGATTAGCATAGAAGGTGACTCTGCGGTGAATCCAGCATCTTGTGATCAAAAGACTTTTATACTGAACATGCAAATTTAGTACCAGCAGCAAATGATAGAACATGAATTTAATAGAATTCCCTTTCAAGATATTTGAAGGTTACATTTGAGGCATTTGCAAAACCAAAAGCCAGCAGTTATTTTTTTATATTTTAAATTCTACAACAGAACAAAAATGTTCTCTCACCAAATGTTATAATGAGAGCTTGTATACAATCAAATTTCTGTGGATCTAAGCTTGATTAGCCCAGCATGACAACTCATGCTAGGAGTTCTATTTTGTTCTTGTGTTTATCTGAGTGCATATCATAAAAAGCAAGCATATATCCGCTCTCTGAGTTTCATGGGGAACTACAAACATTAATACATTAGGTGACATATGAAGCACAAACTCAATATTCAGCAAACACATAATATATGAAGCATTTTTGGTGAAGCAAAATGAAATTGATACTATTGATAGCAACAAAGAACTAGATGTTACCCTGCTCCAAAGAGTAATAACCCAAAAACCAGCTTAGGCCATTGCTTCTTTGCAGACTCCATCATACCCTGGAAAACTGATGTTGGTGTGAGCTCAGTGCCTTCAACAGTGAAAGAGAAGAATGAAGCAGAAAAGAAACGGGAAGATTTCTTCAACAATGCCTTTGGGGCATTAAGAGGCACAAAGTCTTTCTGCATTTCCTGTTTTTTTGTTGGAACAACACTCTTCAACTTTTCAGTTTCTGCTTCAGCCTCTTTAGGAGAGTCTGCGCTTAGCTTTCCATTGCTTAGCTTTCCATTCTCATGATCACTTAAATTATCAGGTTGATTTAACTCTTCAGAACTCTGGCTGGAGTTATCAGATACGATATTTGGTGAAGGCTCAGCAACTAAACAATCAACATTAATTGGCACATCTCTATCTCTTTCAAAGCTAAGATCGCCAGTAGTCCCTTGACTCACTTTCTCGTCCTCAGCAACACCATCTCCAACTAATAGCTGCCCCTGCGTTGTTTCCTGGGTATCAACATAAGAATTGGAAGCAGACTTCTCTGCTCTCTGCAGTGCAATCTCCGAGTCATTCACATGTTGGGTGGCCTCAAGTTCAAAAGCAACAGCTTGCTCTGCTAGTAGCATAATGTTTGCCACATCTTCTTCTGCTTTCAAGGCATTCATCTGTGCTTTCTCTGCAACCTTATTCAACCTGTCCACTTCCTTCTGCAACTCCTCCTTCTTAAGCTGCAACCGCCTCAGCTCTGCTTCACTGCTTGCCAAAATCTCCTGACATTCCCTAATATCATCCTGAACAGCAAACAGGGCTTCTTCCTCTTCTTTAACATCACTTTCAGTGTCACTCTCTCTAGAACCTTCAGGAGAATCATTTGCTCCTTTAGCAGCTTCTATAGACTCTACTGCCACCTGGAGCCTTGCCTCAGCCAAAGATAGTGCCATTGTCGCTCTCTGAACAGATTCTTTAGCAACACACTCTTCATCAACAACCGCTTGAATCATATCAAGGGTGCTATTAACATCATTCCAAGCATTTCCTGCTTCATCTTTCAAGGCTATTGCTGTTTCTGATATTCTCTGAGCCTTTTCCTCAAACATGATACTATTCAGCCGTGCCACTTCCAATTCTTTCATTGCCTCCTGCAACAACTCCCTCAATTCATCCACACTAGTTGTTTCAATTTCTTCTTTTTCTTCTCTTTCTTGTTCTCCCGAACCATTAAACTCACCATCAATGAAGCCCACTCTCGAGTTCTCATCACTACTTTCTACAAATTCTACCTTTCGACCATTCCCATCTATATACGCTAAAGAATCATTACCTTGACAACGTGACTTGACTCCCCTTGACACCTTAGTAATAACATCGAAATTACACAATAAAGATCTTTTGGAACATGAACCCCACAAATGACTATCAAATTTTCCTCTAAAAACCAAATTTGAAGTCAAACAAATACTGCATGCAATACTTTTCCTGAACCTCGTAGTGGACCGGGCTTTTGAATCAATCCTTGGATCGAAAACATTATAGCCAAAACCTTTATAACTAAACCTTGCACCTAACAATCGATTCGATGGCCTATAACTTGTGCCTTCACCGCTATGAAACAGATTTGGTTGTTTAATACTACACGCAAAATCCATATCGCTAGGCCAACCTTTGCTCGTTGTTTATAGAAAGAAACCAGAACACATTTCACATGCTCTAGTTGGCCTTTTATCAAACATCTGGTGAGACAAATAAATGTATACAAAAGCAGTAGCATTAATAGATATATATGACTAAAATCGAATCCATGCAAGCAGCACTTTTTAGGCTTAACAAGTAACAACCCTAAAAAAGGCTAAACCACAAAAAACTACATATACAAACATCCGTACATCATACATGTAAAATATACGTACACGTATACGCATCCAAATCGCTGAATGAAGAGGAAGTGGACTGACCGATCATGAGAAGCAACTTTGTGTGTCGAGCTGAGAGAAAATCAATGGCGGAGTTTAAGAGAGGAATAGGGCCAGAAAATGACAGTACTGACTGATAACAAATCAACGTGGCCCTCTTATGTGGTTCTATTTTCGTAAATGTTGGCAAATTTCTCCCTCTACTCTCCAAATTTTCTCTCTAGTTTCTAATTCCCTGTTTGGTAAGCGAGAAAACAAAGTGGAGAAAATTAGCTCATTGGTGGATTATTTTAGTTTCAAATTCATTTTGCTGAAATGACCTTGTACACGTGAGATTCATATACTGTGGATATTTCACTGGAAGTATTACACATACTCGCATTTTTTGCAAGTGAGCGACACAGTCCAATCATTGAGGATTACGTGCCATTTTCAGGTGGTTTTAACTGTTCAAGTAAATGTTCTCGACTTCTCCTCATAAACTTACAAACGTCGTTTTTCCAGGAGATTAGGGCTTGCCGGCTTCGCGGCCCTCATCTCCTTCTCTTGAAAGGCGCGTGAGGAGGTATAGGCTTAAATCAAAAGTTTTTTTTATAAAAAAATAAAGAGTTTTGCAGTTTTTGATTGCAAAGAAATTTTGATATAATTATATTTTTAAATTGTCATTGAATGATAAGAACGTATACATATTTTCACATTATAAATATTAATTTAAATTGAGATTATTTATAACAATTTTCTTGTTAAATATTATATATTATTATTATTTATGTTTTATTATAATTGAAATTAATCTCTTAATGTATAATACTAAAATCAGTTTGATGAAAAAAATATATTCAAATAGTAAAATGGTCATCGCATACTTAATTTCAACATTTAAATGCACGTTTATAACTTATCAACCAAACACACCATTTTGACAGCACTATTAATGTAATTTTTACCAAACACGAGAGCATGATTAGTTGTAAAAAATGTTTTTTTTATTTTTTTTAACACTTTTTTCAGTCATTTTGACATTTTTAACTTAATTTGAAAAATAATATTTCTCTTTTTAATATAATATTAAAAAAACTTAGAAACAGGTAAAAAACACAAAATTAGTTTTGCAACTTTTATAATAACATGTGGGAGAGAGAAGTATTATTTTTCAAATTATATTAAAAATGTAAAATTTGTTAAAAAAAATATTAGAAAATGCAGATGAAAATTATTTTTTTGTTCACAACAAAACGAAACCTAAATTACTTTTAACTCCACAACAATCTTACTTAAAACTGTTTTTAATCATTTTAAATTTCTACAACACCAAGCAGTTGTCTTTCTATCTTAACAGTTGGTGATGGGCTACCGAATGTGTAACACTTTTTATTTATTTCTTAATGTATGCTAGATATTATTTCTATTTAATTTCTCTACGAGAATATGCCACATTCTTTTTTTGCCAACAAAATTCCTTTTAATACTCAAGTTTTATATTTAAAAATTTAAAAATTTAAAAAAAAATAAACTTAGGTGCATGCACTCGAGTTCGGCCTGAAATAAATTCATCTTAAAGTAATTCATGGACTTAAATCTAATAGTTAGATCCCACTAAAAATAAACCCACATGCTTAGAATTAAACTAAAATCCTAATTTGACCTTAGGTTTGAAGATAGAGGATTCATCGAAAAACCACAAAACACGAGAGCATGTTTAGTTGTGAAAAATATTTTCTATTTTTAACTATTTTCTTCAGCAATTTGGATATTTTTAACATAATTTGAAAAACAATACTTTACTTTATAATATAATATTAAAAAAACTTAAAAATAGACAAAAAAAACAAAATTAGTTTGTAACTTTTATAATATTATGTGGAAGAGAGAAGTATTATTTTTCAAATTATATTAAAAATGTTTAATTTATTAAAAAAATATTAAAAAATATAGATGAAAATTTTTTTTTTTGTTCACAACAAAACGAACCCTAAATTGCTTTTGACTCCACATCAATCCTACTTAAAACTGTTTTTAATCATTTTTAAATTTCTACAACACAGAGCAGTTGTCTTTCTATCTTGACAGTTGGCAATGGGCTCTCGAATGTGTAACATTTTTTATTTCCTAATGTATGTTAGATATTATTTCTATTTAATTTCTTTACTAGAATATGTTACATTCTTTTTTTGCCAACAAAATTCCTTTTAATACTCAAGTTTTATATTTAGAAATTAAAAAATAAACTTAGGTGCATGCACTCGAGTTCAACCTGAAATAAACTCATCTTAAAGTAACTAATGGACTTAAATTTAATAGTTAGATCCCATTAAAAATAAACCTGCATGCTTAGATTTAAACTAAAATCCTAATTTAACCTTAGGTTTGAAGATAGAGGATTCATCGAAAAACCACAAAACACGAGAGCATGTTTAGTTGTGAAAAATATTTTCGATTTTTCTTAACTATTTCTTCAGTAATTTAGATATTTTTAGCATAATTTGAAAAATAATACTTTACATTCTAATATAATATTAAAACAACTTAGAAACAGACGAAAAACAAAATTGGTTTTGTAACTTTATAATATTGTATGGGATAGAGAAGCATTATTTTTCAAATTATATTAAAAATGTCCAATTTATTAAAGAAAGTATTAAAAAATGTAGATGAAAATTATTTTTTTGTTCACAACAAAAAGAACCCTAAATTGCTTTTGACTCTACATCAATCCTACTTAAAACTGTTTTTAATTATTTTTAAATTTCTACAGCACAAAGCAGTTGTCTTTCTATCTTAACAGTTGGCAATGGCTTTTTATTTCCTAATGTATGTTAGATATTATTTCTATTTAATTTCTTTACTAGTATATGCTACATCTTTTTTTGCCAACAAAATTCCTTTTAATACTCAAGTTTTATATTTAGAAATTAAAAAATAAACTTAAGTGCATGTACTCGAGTTCGGCCTGAAATAAGCTCATCTCAAGGTACCTCATGGACTTAGATCTAATAGCGGTCCCACTAAAAATAAACCCGATCCAATGCAACCCGCGTGTTTAGATTCGGACTAAAAACATAACTTGACCTTAGGTTTGAAGATAAAGGATTTATGGAGAAACCACAAAATAAAAGCTATTGAGAATTATTATCCACATTTTTTTTCTTTTCCTTATTTTTCTAAAAGATCTTATATTCTCATTATATCGGCTTGAACCTACTGATTAAGAGGGGAAAAAATACCTTATGAACTCCCAAAATAAGTAACAGCGTTGTGTCCTTGAAATAACAATTTCTAAAATACTTAAACGGATTGAAAAAATTCTTATCTGTACTGTTTTGCACTGGATGCTGATAAGAATTTCTCCAATCAATTGAGGATTTGACTGATCTTTGAAGTTTACTGGATTTTGTTAAACAGTAGCATTGGCCGAGGAGATTCAAGCAGCCATATAGTAGAAAAAAGATGCATAGTAGCAAACGCCCTTGCATAATTTCATCTAATTTATCTGTTTTAAACCAAAACTTAAGCGAGACATAAGATTGGATTTGAGCTTTGTGCACATGCTTATCCGTATCAAATTGGATTTGGAGCATCAAATTGCATAAACTAGTTTGAGCTTTGAGATGATCAAAATCTGATGTAATCAAAGCAAGGTTAGATTAGGTCTATTAGAAAATTAGACAGGAGCCTTTTAGTCTCGGGCCATCTTTATATGAAATATTAAGGTATGTTTGGAAACAGTTTTTGAAAATCGATTTCAGTTTTTGAAAACTGAAAACAATTTTCAAAAACAATTTTCTATGTTTACCAAACAATTTTCAAAAACAATTTTCAAAAACAATTTTAAAAAAACCAGTTTTCAAAAACTGTTTTTTGAAAACTCGAAATTGGTATTTTCTGACATAATTTTCGAAAAATAGCCATAAAATCAGTGTTCACTTCTCTGTTCCATTATTTCTTCATAGTATATAAAAAATATTAAAATATTAAAAATAAAATAATATTAATTATTTTTAAATATCTAGTAAATATGAGAAATAAAATTAATATAAATTTTGAATTTAAACTCAAAAATAAAAATAATTACAAGGTGTATCAAAACAGTTTTCAAAATAAGATTATCCAAACAACATTTAATTGTTTTCTGTTTTGGAAACAATATTCGAGTTACCGTTATCAAAACATGTTTTCTCTAGAAAACTATTTTCAATTTTCATTTTCGAAAACAGTTTTTGAAAACTGAAAATAAAAAATTGTTACCGAAACATAGATTTGATTCTTTTTCCGTCAATACACCAAAAAAATTGTTGTACCTAAAACTTCCTCAGTATTGTCACATTATTTTTGTACCCAAACATGGATTTAATTTCTCTAAGAGAAAATGCCACACTATTTTTGAACTAAAATCCTAATTTGACCAATAAAAAATACATTGATAGATGATTTAGGTACTTTTAAAACCCTAACTCTCTCATTTTTATTAATGGAGATGTTGGGCTAAAATTCCTAGATAAAGAAGCTACTACAATCAGTGCTGATCCTATCATCATCTTCACCAGGAAGCATGAGCCAAGGTACTTGGTCTTCCGACTGCTGCAAGTGGGACTTGGACTCCAAGAAGAACAAACAGATTTGGCAGGAAGGACATCCACGCAAGGCAATTGCTTCAATACTGATTCCAATCTGATATTGCAAGGAATCTTTGCAGAGTTTCTTGATTCTCTTCTTCTAATTCTTCCGGTGCAAGAACGGTTTTTATCATGGATACTTTTTCTTTTGGTGCAAGAATGGTGACTACTTTTAGCCATTCTTTGGGACAAATTTTGATGAATCTAATGGGGGAAGAGACAGAGGAAACTCAAACACTAGTGATCGTTGAGTGCCTACAGTGATTGTGATGAAACAGAGTGGCTTGTTGATAATGTATGGAGTATATATATAGTTTTCAAACGGTAAACAAATGCTAATCCTGGTAGGATTAGGAATCGGCCTTTAATATGGTTGAACCTTTAACCAATGCTGGGCTTCTATTGGTCTTTTTTCATCAATGTGGCCAGCTTAGATTTCGTGAGCTAAACTTGGGATCTTGCTCCTTGATTTTAGTCTTCCACTAAAGGAAATCAAAACTTAATTAGTGGTTGGGCTCAAGACAAGATGGGCCCATCAAGCACTTGATATTAGGGATGGCAAATTTATCTCTATAGGACGTGGATGAGGACGATAAAAAAATCCTCGATTGATTCGGAGACCGGAATAGCATGTTAAATCAGGTTATTTAAATTCCTTTCAAAGTAATTTTTACTTTGATCAAATTTAAACTTTGTTTAAATCTGACTTCAAATAGTGCATTAATCTCTTATTTTTTAATGTATATTATGTTATGCTTTTAGTTTATGATTATTTTAACATATCATATTTAATGTTATTTTTTAAGTGTAATTATTTTTTTTAAAAATTTGGTTAAGGGGTAATCTTTTTATTTTCTCACAAGGGTTCCCATCTAAATTTTATAAATGAGGACACCGATTTAAATCTAAAAAATCTCTATTGGGGCAAAGATGGGAGTCAAGAAAAAATCTACATCTAAGACGAGAACAAAGATATTTTAGTGAAACGAAAAGGAGGATGGAAATAGAGAAAAAACTCTTTACTTTAAACCCATCCCATTGTCATCCTCATTGACAAGTGGAAACGGCTTGATCGACAAGAATATAAGATCCATTTTTCAAAAATCTCTGCCCATGTTCTTCCCTAAGCAAAGTGCTAATTTATTTAGACTTTTGCCAGATGTATTTTGACCGAACGATTTTATATGTATTGAAAATTAGTCATGTCAAAGATTTGAATATCCTCGTCACCCAAACGAAAGGTTAAATATGAGTACACGAGATTTCTTGCAAAACTTAGAAAAAAGAATCAATAGATTGTAACATTCAATTTTGTTTCAATAACATACATTAGGCAAATTAAAAACAAATTGTGAACACTCGGACAAGAATAATTTTAACATGATGAGAGAGGTTCAAACTCTTGACAACTCAAAAGGAAAATAGTGAAAATTAGGAACCATGCTTGATGTTTTGTGTGTTTGTGCATCTTAAAAAAAATTTAAGATTGGTCTTGTGTGCTGTTATGGTCTTCAGTGGCTGCTTCTTCCTTTTCCTGCTGCTTCTCCTCCTCTTTACTCTCATCCTCAACAGTTTCAGGTGGTGGTGTGGATGGTGTACTGGATGAATTTCTCTTGTGCGACGCAGCCTGAAGGACATGGCTGTAGTTCCCTTTCTCCATGAAGAGCTGAGCGAAGTGGTGCTTGCAGTAAAGGACTCCATCAAGTGCAGCATAAGATGAGTGTGTCAGATTGCAACCCCCATGAGCACACCTGAAGCATGTCTTGTGATAGCATTCTCCCTCCAGATTCACCTGTTTTTCAAAATTATAATTAGTGACAAATTTCTTACATTAATTAATTAATGCCATCTAAATTTCAGCTTACAATCTCATCAATTTTCACCACCCCCATAAAAAAAACAGCATGTTAAATAATCACTTGTACCATTTTGTTGAAACCCATCATCTTGCCAATACCGTTTGGCCTAATTTCGATTCTGTTTTTACTGTCAAAAGAGGTTTTGAAATAATTTTTGATTAAACAGTTATGAAGTTAAAAATTATTTAGTTTGGATAAAATAACTGCAGAATTTCTGTAATGAGACAAGTTCAAATTTTTTGACATTACATCTAGTTGTTCAAATAACTAAACTTCAATTTCAGACAATCAAACGTAACGTAATTTGACTTAACTTCTGTTTTTTGGAAGTTAATTGATCATTAGTTGCATTTTGTTGAAACACATCATATTAAAGGCAAACCCATTTGGTCTGATGGAGTCGAAAATGATTTTGAAACAGTTTTTGATAAAATTTAAAATGTTTGGCTTACTTTCTATTTTTTTGGAAGCAAAAAGTCTTTGGGAACCTAGGCCAAGCAGTTATAGAAATAGTACTAACCTTCTCCAGTGGATAAACTGTCTTGCCACAAGTGGCACATTTGTCTTGGGTTCCACTGAACATGGAAGATACTTTGCTGGGAGTCCTAGTCTGCAATAGATAACCAAAATTCTCATGTTATGATTAAGAAAAAGGGCAAAAGAAAAAAAAAGGAAAACAGAGAAATCTGTTTGGGTCTGGATGTCCAAGAATAACATAACCAGAGTTTTATTTTGTTAGCATTTGATAAATCCCATCTGCAAGAATGTAAATCTAACAAAAAAAACAGTTTTATTTTATTAAGACATCCAAACACATCATGTATAAAAATGGAAGATCATGAATATACCAGCTCCTGTTGCGCTTTCTCAGACTTTCCTGTAATACCAATCATTGTCAAACAACGTAAGCCAAAGAGTTGAAGATGCCATCTACAAATGTTGTAAATAACAATTTTTTTTTAAAGAAAAAGAGAAAGCAGACAATAATGGGTCTTGTATTTATACCTGTTTGAAAATTCTTACTGAAATTCCCAGATTCCTTGAAAAGTTGCTCAAAATGAGTCTTGCAGTAGAGGACTCCATCCATGGAAGAGTAGTTACTCATCTATCATGCACAAAAATTTTCCAATTAAAGTAAACAAAATTTGTTCACATGTACAATTTTGGATATTTCAAAAGGGGTTTTGTAATTTTTTTTTAATAAAACAACTGTAAAAATAAAATTCAATTTCTTATAATATATTTTTCAGTTTATAGTTAAAATTTTGGGGAAAAAATAAATTTATCTTCGAGATTTCACAATTAAGTCAATTTGACTTTAAGTAAAGAGAGTGTTAATTTATTCCGAAATCTTATTTTTTAGGTTAATTGGGTCTTCCATCCTATTAGATCGTCAAAAAACACGTGAAAGATATGTCAGACCTTGTTTTTCAGGTTAATTTGCCATCGAGTCATATTTTTCAGATCAATTTGTTATTGTTTGAGAGGCTTGACATGCTTTTCACATGCTTCTTGATGATCCAATTGGACAGAAGACTCAATTGACATGAAAAATAAGACTCAATGACAAATCGACACTCTCAAAACTTAGTGTCAAATTAACTCAATCGTGATAAATTTATTTATTTTTCCTAAAATTTTGTGTTTGAAATAACTTTTTATTTATTGAAAACAAAGACTGATTTGGAAACTCTACCAAAGGGATTAAATAACATTGTAGCTAGGTTTTTACAAGAAAAGAAACTACAATTTAAAAGAGAGAAACGTATAGACAGCCGACTTTTGGTCTAAGGGTCCCCTCCATATCCTCCATTTAGGAGATGAGAGATGCGGATTCGACCTCTTTCCTTGTAAATGTAATTAAAAAAGAAGAAAGAAGAAGAAAACATAAATACCACAAGAGTTCCCTTGCAATGGCTGCACTTGAAGCAGGATTTGTGATAAGGCACACCTTCAAGTGACAGCATGTCCACCACATAAACAGTCTTATCACAAGCCTTGCATTTGTCCAGGGTTCCAGTGAATGCAGCCATTTTGTCTATCCAAAAAAGCAGGATCCCCTTTTGTCTGAAGATTCTACAAATTTTTTATGTTGTAGTATTTGAATTGTCTGAGCGTCAGAAGGAAAGATCCAACAGGAAAAGCACTCAGACAAGTGAGAGAAATAATTAGATTATATCAGATTATAACGGGATTTTCTGGCTTTTCTTGCAACGGTGTAAATTTGATGGTATTTCGCTGGACACGTGATTGGAGATCCAAATATTATGAGGTAAAATTGGGGTGTTAATTATCTAAATGTGGACTTAATCTGATTGAATTGGAGGAAAATAAGGGTTATGCATTTTGACATCTTCCACAGAAAATTTGGAGGTAAAATGAAATCAAAGCCAACTGTTTTTAACTACAATTGGTGGTAAGTGTTACGTTTGATTTTTTGAAGCATTTTCATTTTATTAATTAAATAAATAATTAACATAACAATCATTATATAAATTGGATAAGTTAAACCATTATTTGTCGAATCATTTCAAAGGATCAAAACGGTCATGGAATTATTTGGTGTCTCTCTATAAAATACTTGCCTGGCTTTTAAACACGTAGTAGGCTAAATATGTACTGACAAATATAGGAAAGGTATAGTAATGTTATGAATGACATGTATTGAGTACCGATAATAATATCAGCTAACGTTATAACCTGAAAATTCCAAGGAAATATGAATAAATTGCAGCATAATCATTCTCAAGGCTCATCTTGAGTGCAACTGTAGAATGTTTTCTCAAGGCTCATCTTGATTGCAGCTATAGAAGAAGCGTTATAACCTGAAAATTCCAAGGAAATATGAATAAATTGCAGCCTAATCATTCTCAAGGCTCATCTTGAGTGCAGCTGTAGCAGTAGTGAAGCAGCCTAATCATTGAAGAAGAAGAAGAAGAAGAAGTTAACATGCGTACCGGTTCATGCGTACAGGTTCATACAAAGAGCAGATTTTCACTGCATCATCTTCACCATCGTTAACATGCGTACAGGTTCATGCAAAGAGCAGATTTTCAGTGCATACAGGTTCATGCAAAGAGCAGATTTTCACTGCATCATCTTCACCATCGTTAACATGCGTACAGGTTCATGCAAAGAGCAGATTTTCACCACATCATCTTCACCATCGTTAACATGCGTACAGTTTCATGAGCTTTACTCCAGAAAAAGCATTCACGCTTGACCTGAAAATAATAAGAACTTTTCAATCTTAAACCGGCATAATCTAACTGATGAAAAGCTTTGGCCAAGTATTTGATGAAGCTGATCTGATTACTCTATAAGACTATGACTAACCTAATAAAGTAAATGAAAAAAAGGGTTATCATTCAGTAAAAAAAAAATCAAAAGCCAAACGAGCTGGATGCTTCAAGTAGTCTCTTCAAATGGAAAAAACAAAATAAATAACTTTCAGGAAGCTAACATGCGTTCTTCATCACACATCGACCTTACCAGAAGTTCAGCAGCCTTAGCACGTAGAACACATTCATATCCACCATAGGATATATATCTCTCCCCATCCTTTCCATCCGCAGTCCTGAAAATCAGAAAATTTGAACTTTTACAATACATAGAAACAAGCAGCCTCCAGATCACATCCTTGTTCTGAACAAAAGCCATCATTGACTTTGACTATAGAACTATTTTGCATTAAGCACAGCTGTGAAGGGACATAATTTGGATAAAAATGCCCACAATCATACAAGATATAAGAATATCAGTGTTACGGAACAAACAGATGGAGCAATATGTGTAAACATTTGAAAGTTTCGATCAGGAGTTTAAAAAAATTATTAGTAAGATGTGAAGAGCCATAAGATAAAACCAGCTAAATATCAAAGCTCAAGTTGGCAAAACTGGTGCTTATGTAGAGTCTGTCTGGGTGACTTAAATGATTAGCATTTTTTTAGTAACTTTGATTAACTGTGCATGTGTTTGTGTGACTCCTTTGATTGTCTTGCAAGACTTTGACCAGAAAAAAAAAAATTGATAATTGGGGTGGAGGACTTGAACTTGGGACACCTCCTCTTTAGAGGAGAGATGCATGTGGTTACCAATTGGGCTATGCCCAAGCCACCAAAAAAAAAAAAAAAAACTTGAAAGGCAAATAAGATAAAACGAAAATGGAGGTTGTTCCTTCGATTTCAATTCATATTCTACAGGATTAATTAAAAAATTTACCTTTGGAACTAACTGCAAGAGTTTCTCAGGCACTGATTCAGCAGATGGTTTTGGTCCAGAGCAAATAACTTTACAGCTTGATAAAGGGTGGAATGAAACATCTTGAATATCAATCACCTGTACTCACATTGTCAACTCTTACATAGTTTCCCTCTTTTATATCCTCATAGTTCTTGTATATGCACATCTAACTTACAACATCAGGAGTGATATATGCACCTGGATGCCCAACCTCATAAAGAAGCTGCTGAGCACAAGTACTTAAATTTAAAACCCCACCACTACCTTCTGCCTTTGCCACACATACTTTTCCATCAAAACTAATTCCCGCATAAGGAAGTGACAAATCTAGGAGACACGGGAAAGACATGTCTAGATACTTGTCTCCTACAAAAGAGAGAGCACAAATGAATACAATGATCAAATGATCCAAATATTTACTGTCCTTAATTTCAGTTGTGCTTCTAGGAAGGTATTTATGAGTACTATAAACCTCACCCCGCATGAAGCCCATAAATATCTTAGATTTCTTCAATTTCATACCATTGGCGCTAAGAATAAAGCAGCATCAGCAACCCGTGAAGTAATTATCACATTTGGTCGGTACTTTTCCAGACATTCAACAATTGGAGCTGCTCTCAGATATGTGCTAAGACCCTTCAGCAGTCAATCAGAATTCCAAGGCTAGTTTTATTAGTACAGTAAGAAAAGAGAAATCCAAAGCTGTAGTTCAAATTCCTCATCTTCATTAACTTCACATTAATATTCCTAAAAGAAAAAGGCACACACTACCCATTTCAGTCATGCTAATACCCTAACTGACGTAAGTACTGTGATATTTACTGTTCAGAACAGTCAATGCCTGATTTTCTGAAAGACAGCTCATGAGCCATAGCAACAGAAATGTTAAGCCCTAGGTTGCTGGCTGTCTCCAGAACCTTCTCCTGAGCACCAGGAGGACCCACTACCAAGGAAAAGGGATGTTTTAGCTAAATAAAAAGCATCAGATCAAAAACCTACCAATGAATTTCAGTTCTTACTTGCACCCATTTTGGTGATTATGCAAGTTCCTTTCTCCACAGCCAAAGGCAGAAGCAAATGCATCCATTCTGACTGGAAAACATTAGAGACTAAACAAGGATGAGATGCACAAGATTCAACTACCACCATCCTGTTTCAATGTAAACTATGATACTAAAAGGCAAAAAGAAAGGAGTACGTAAAAGGTAAATCAATTTCCTGGCATTGCAGTCTGTCATATTGTCTCTAGTTTTGCAAATGGGAGTGAAAAGCCATCACAAGAAACAACAGTTGTATAGGTAAATAAATTGTCAATCCACAGGCGACAACAAAAGAAAAGATTGCTTGCCAATTTGCTGTACTGAGGAGATTAAACATATAGCAAAGATGTCCGGTCAATAACATGTCAAAAAGAAATTAACTGATGTCCGTTCTCAAACTGAATTAATTTCGTGTTTTGTTCTTATACTAAAAGAAAGCCCAGAGAGACATCATATTTGCATTGAGAAACATACATTAGATTTTCAAAATAAGAAAGCAAAAACGTATATGAATAACAGAAACATACTACTAGAATCGTAACCATCGCCACCAGACACCATAACCTGATATCTATCAGCAAGGGTTCGTTCCGCCAAGCATTCAAGCACGAGATAGTTTAGCTCTTCAACTCTCTTAAGCAATTTTGGAGCTGCCAATGGCCTGTCACCTCCAGAACCAGCTTCACGGCCAATATAAACCTTCTCCCTTCGTTTTTGAGGATTCACTCTCTGCAGTTTAACATAATCTGCTGAGCTTTCCCCCCACTTTTACCACAAGACTTAAACCCGAAAACAAAGAAAGAGAAGGGGAAAATAGACTAACCAGCTTGACCAAACTATTATGAATCTCATAATTCTGCTTTTCCATTGACCCCTTTAATTCCTAAAAAGCAAGCTCTTCCTGCAAGCTAATCAATGATCAAGCGTTGGGCTTCTAAAACAATCATATAAGCTTGAACCTACAGAGAAATTTTTTATATATGTAATCTCTAATGTTTAAGAATCCAACCAAATTGAGGAAAAAAATGCCATTCCAAAATCAAGAACACATTGTCCATCATTTCACAAATTGTGGGTTCAATTGAATTTGGTCATGCATGGTGCAACTAACAAATGAAAGCATAGAACTTTACATATTCATTGATAAGGTGTATTAAATTATCCATTACTATTAAAAATGGAAGAAAAAAAATCCTACTTTGTCAACATAGCGATCTATAAAGTACCCGTCAGAATCTTGATGACCATAAATCTTTCTAGCAAGAATTTCCCACCAGATTCCTTGGGATTAAGATTATCACTGAGAATATATAATTTGGTCAGAGAAAAAAATGCTCCAACAGAGACCAAACATGTGGTGTTACAACATTCTCCTCCTCTCCTCCACAACTTAATTACCACTATACCCTTGAGTACTGAATGGAGTCAGGCAAAGAACGGGACTAACTAGAGGAGGGCATTTCCGTTAATTCGCCGGAAATAAACATATGAGGGCAGGGGTTCTTGGTAACTTCACTCTCCCATAGCTATTAAAGTGGAGGAGAAGAAATTTACATGGTGCTTCAGTTCGAGAGAACTCTTTAGAGAGAGAAAAAAGAAGAAGGAGAAGGAGATGGTGACGTCACCAGTGGTGAACACGTACCCACTGTCGAGCTACACTTTTGGGACCAAAGAACCGAATATGGAGAAAGATACCTCTGTCGCTGATCGCCTCGCTCGCATGAAAGTCAAGTCTGTCCCTCCCTTTCTTTCTCTCTCTGTGTAAATGTAAATGCGTTTGTTTCTTCTATGTGTGTATCACATTACTTGTTATCTCCTGTAAGCGAACCCTAACTGTAGCCCTCTGTTCGGTTCAAGAGAAAGCGGAGGAAAACCGAGGAGAAATTTATAATTTCGACGTTTTAAGTTTGTTTAAGTTGCTCATCAGCTCCTAGTATTTGTTTCGGAATTAATTAGTAGTTGGTTAAGGAACTGAGGATATGGATATTGAGTTTCATGGTTGAAAATTTTCAACTTTTGCTTAATTTGAGGGAAAGAGAAACAAAAACTTGATTTGACTATTTTTAGGGTTTTTGTGCATTTCTAGGTGTTGTCTATGTGTCTATATCGGTATGTGACTGTGTGTCTGTTTGCATATGTATTAAACCAAACTGAATTCAGAAGAGTTTACTGTTTCGTTGAAGCAAAATTGTGTTTTTAATGCATAGATGCACTGCTAATCTTTAAACTTAAGTGATGTGCTTATTTAAGCCAATAGGGATGTATGGCTATCCTTTTTTACGCATTCAAATGATGTTGATTAGTGGATGAGCCCTATGTGCCAATCATTTGACTTTATTGCATGTTTTGGGTATCGATTTGACTGCTAATCGGCAATTTTAGAGTATGTTTGGATCCTGAAAATGTGAAGGAGAGGAAAATCTTGAAGAAAATGAAAAGAAAATTTTCATTTGAAACTCATTCTCTACACTTAGTTCTTTTTTTTTATTATTGTGTTATTTTTCTTCTTAACTTTTTCTTTGACATTCAAATGAAACAAAGAAAAATGTTCCCTTTTTTCGTATTTCATCTTTCTTTTCTTTTCAATTTTCCTTTCCTTCAAATTTTCTTAGATTCAAACACACTCTTAGTCTTCTTACAATGATAGATAACTAATTGGTTTTCTTCTTTTTGATTTGCAGCTATTTCAAAGAAGGCATGAGGACTAGCGTTGAAGCAATATTATTGGTAAGCATTCGATATCTTTATTTGAACTACTATCTTTTCGCTTATAATTACTGCAAACAAGGTTTTATTTGTTCTATATGTATAATATGCTTCATCACTGCACTCTATGTTAGTGTGTCTCCATCCTGGCACAAAGGAGTACTGTGAGCAAGATGACTATGTCTATCGCAACTGACTTGGAAATATCCAACTTTGCGAAGATCTATTTTAGGTGAAAACATATCTATTTCCTTCACTTGAAATAAACAGTATTCAGTTAATTAATATTTTTAATGTCTTTAGAATTACATCACATGTTTCAGGGAAAAGTTTCTGCCATGAGATTGTTAAAGATAGGAGCTGAGGCTAATATAGTGGCAGATTGGGATGACATTAGTAATCCTCAAGGAATTACTGTTATTTATCGACCTTAGAGAATGTCTTATTGGTTTTCTTTCTGTTATTCATGAAATTTAGCCTGAATTCAAATGCTTTTGCGTCAGAAAGCATATCAAATATAGTGTTTTGTCATGGACCCCAGCCAATGTCTACCTAGTTGGTTACTACAGTGGATTTTCAACCCAACTCCCCACTATGTTCCCATGCCAAGTAACTGTAGTCAGCATCTCCACTGACCTCAATTTCCACCTCCACATCCTTCTTTCCGACTAAAGGCCATGGAAATTGTTTCTGTCCTGCCCTTACCTACTCAAGCCTCATAATGTATCTTTAGAGCATTGTTGAAGATTGTCTTGCCCTTCCTATTGGAATCCTACAAATGTGTTGCTAGTAGTTATATTTTTCTTATCTTTTTTCTGCTCTCTTGACTTATCATCGCAATTTTTTTTTTATAATTTCTCCCATGTTTTCACTGCTAGTCAGACATTGATGCCATCAACTCTGCTGTGTTTCTTTTTTCTTTTTTCGGTTGAACTTTCTGCTGAATTTTACATGTCTAGCTTTACATTGTTCTTGCTTTCTGTCCTTCTACACATTTCTTGGCCTGAATGCAGTTTCTTCTTAGAGAGAACCTAAGTGTAGTGTACTTTATAGTGGAAAGCTGACAACATTCATATTTTATGCTCCATCTTGTTATATCTAGTAAAGTCTAAAGTGCCAAAATTGACCTATCATGTCATTATTTTCATATCTTAAACATGTCGTAAGAAAAAAGAATGGCATTTCCATGGATGACATTTGTTCTGTAGTTCAACTTTTAGCAAGTGGCATTTGGTGCGGCTATACTTCAACATTAAGTGAAAAATGTGTTAAAATCTTTTAATACACTTTCCATGTAGCACATTTCTTCTCTGAACAATGTTCCTTGACTACGTTTCTCTAGATGCAAGTTTTTTCCTTCATTCTTTTCCCCTGAATGCTTGGCTAGCTATACAGGTTCAGGAGCACAAGCATCCCCACATTCTTCTTCTGCAGATTGGAAACACCTTCTGCAAACTCCCTGGAGGCCGTCTGAAGCCTGGAGAAAATGGTATGCATTTGTACCAAATTTTGCACCCCCCCCCTCCCTCCCCCTCTTTCTTTCTTTCTTTCTTTCATTGACGTTTCTTCTGATTTTTGCAGAAATTGAAGGTTTGAAGCGGAAACTGTCAAGCAAACTGGGGCCTAATTCACCTGCACTTCAACCTGATTGGCAGGTTTGTTTTCTTTTGCATGGATAGAACATGTATTCCAAACTGATAAATGCATGCAGTGATTGAAAAATAGTGGCTGGATATATCCCTAATTCTTACCAAAACTTGTGGGTAGGAGGTGATCGATGCCTCTCAGTGTTACAAATCTGAGAATTGGCTTTTCTTTTATCCATTATCGGAAAATGTCCTTTCTTTTATCCCTTATCAGAAAAAGAGAAAATTCAAAGGAACTAAGGTTCAAGCATTGCCACTGCAATTTTCCTTCTGTGCTTCCTATATATTGTTCTTTTGGTTTCCTTCGGTTCCTACAAAATATGGTTGTGCGCTGTATTCTCTGTTTCCAAACTTGTACATTTAATATATTTCTGGTGGAAAGAAAAGAGTATTTTTTTTTTCAAATAAGGATTTCGCCGACCTCTCTTTCCTCTCAATCAGCCTATCTAGCAAGGAAATATGTTTTAAAATAAACATGCTACAGTTGCATCCCGGTGCTAGGGAATCCATTTTTGCTAACTGTTTGGATTTCGATGTAGATTGGCGAGTGTGTGGCTATGTGGTGGAGGCCAAATTTCGAGACTATAATGTACCCATATTGCCCTCCACACATCACAAAACCCAAGGTATGATATTTTTCTGTCAAGTTTTGCTATAAATGATGCCTTTTGGATTTGACTGACTTGAAGAGGGTTTTTATTATCCAGGAGTGCAAGAAGCTTTTCATTGTTCACCTGTCCGAAAAAGAGTATTTTGCTGTACCAAGAAATTTGAAACTGCTTGCTGTTCCCCTGTTTGAGCTCTATGATAACGTTCAGGTATTGTAACATTTAAGCCTTCCTACTTATCTATGTTGTCGTATTGCTTCTATTTGCTCATGTTGAAAGTCAAGAGCATGAAAGAGAGAGATGCGGGTGGGGGAGGGAGATTAAAGAGTCTGTTTTCGAGATGCTATTTACTGTCACACTTGTTTATTCCTCATGCCTTTAAATTGAATATATATGCGGTCAAGGCTGAAATGTGTTTTGCTCACTTTATTACAGAGATATGGACCAGTTATTTCCACAATCCCGCAGCAGCTTTCCAGATTTCACTTCAACATGATCACCACATGAAGCATATACCGTGAACAAAGGAGGAGTCATGTTGGTAACTTAATTGGTCTTTAGTAGTATAATGTTATCTTTTAGTCAGTAGTCAGCCAATAGACTTGTTATTCAAGCACATGTAGTGTGTGTACCATTTTGTAATTTTAGAGTTAGCCTGCTATACCGAGGATGTAACGTGGTTAGCTATGTTGTTTCCTTGGTAGCTGAAGGAAATTATAACTATTCAAATGTCTTGTAGTTTAGGCATCAGGTTTTATGTTAAGGGAGGCATTTAAAAAATTAGAAATATGCATGGGATTGTTTTCCTTAATAGCTGAAGGGCCTGGCTTGTGCTTCCGAGGAAGATTTTAGATAGATGGCTTGTGCTTGTGAAAGATTGTAGTTGGAAATTGTAAAAGCCTATCTGGCGACGACGCCATTGTCAGAAAAATGACCAAACTGCTCAGATTGATTATGGCTTTCTTTTTCTTGTTCAATTGAATGCAATGGATGATGCATTTGTGTGTAAATATCTTGAAAGGGGAGAGAGATGATGGATTTGTTATCTGTTGAGAAAAATGTAAGAAGCTAGAATCAACTGAGCTTAGCCTTTTATTTTATTTTATATTTTTTTACTGAAAAATCAATACTTCTTGATCAGGCATTTCAGAATGTTTCTTGGTAGGTTGTGCTTTCATACAAGTTCTCTTAGAATGTTTCTTGGTAGGTTATGCTTTCATACAAGTTCTCTTAACTGTGGGTTCTTCATGTTTTCTTTTTTCCTTTTTGGTGAATATGTTTTTCGAGTGTATTGTATTTGATGGGTAAGAGTCTGAGTGTCAATCTTCATTTTCTTCTTTCCCTTGTTTGGTTTGCTGAGAAAATGATAGAAAAATATACATATTTGAATCTTTTTGGAACCAGAGAACCAAGAATCTCCTTAACAGCTGTTTGGCTTGGCTTAAACTGTATTTTGTAACAAGTTCGTAGGAAGTTGAAGAAGCATGCTTGTACTTTTTGAAGTTTTTAACCTCTCTTTTCGTACTGTTTGCCTCTTAAGTGTGCAAGCTCGAGATGGAGATAACATACCACCCACTCCATTCAGAACGGCGTCGTGCTCATAAAGATCATTTTTCAATAAGACTAGTTTATTTCAATGAAAAATGGCAGTTTGAAAATTAAATATATGTAAATTAGCATTTTATTGATGTTTGGAATTTATGGAAATCAAATTCATATAAAATAAGATTTTATAATGATGACTAAAAAAACATAATAAAATAATTTTTTGTTTTTTTGCATAAATTGTTTTACAAATGATTGAGAAATAGTTTTTTTTAAAAAGAAACAACTCTTTCATTCTCCTAAAATTTATTATATATTACACCATTAATTTTATTTTAATTTATATTTTATATTTTTCATCATTTATTTTTATACTTAAACTAAGTCAAGGTTTTGTTTGTTTACATGTAAAATATATTACAACGTAAAACCAATTTAACATAAAATGAGTTTCATGTAAAATTATAATTTTTCAATTAAATTTTCTTAGTTTGGATGAAGTATGAAAACAAATGACAAAAATTGTAAAAAATAAATGAAAGAAAAAATTATTAGTGCAATATATATGTGATAGAGGAATTTTAAGAAGTGGGAGAGTGAATTTTTTTTACAAATGAAAAACTATTTTTTAATCACTTGTAAAACAATTTACGCAAAAAAAGAATGAATGAAAATTGTTTTATTTAGCATTTTACTCAGCAAAGTCAAATTCCATTTTATATGAATTTAATTTTCATACAATCCAATCACTAGTAAAATGCCATTTTATATATATTTTATTTTCAAGCTGTCATTTCCCATTAAAACAAACTGAGCCAAAGAAAATTTAATTGAAAATTTTATAATTTTATATGAAACTTATTTTACATAAAATTGACCACCTATTTTCAAGTGAGATAATAAAAAGGGTCATTTTAAATCAAGTTTCACCTTGAACTCTAGTTTTATTCTAAATGTAGCTATTTCCATTTTTAACTATTTAAACATTTTAATGTATTTTTTTAAAAAAATTTGTGAACCAACTAGGAATTTACATTTGTCATACGTTCAGAAGGAATAAAATGTGAATAACAATCATATTTCTAAACATCAATCGAAAATATTCGAAAGATGTGAAATGGATGATGAAACGTGAGATTTGTCGAGCACAACCTTCACATGTATTTGATCTCGCAAAGTATTTGAATCAAACATATAATCAAATAGCTCACAACAGACATTAATTCAAGTATCGTGAAGCTGGAAAAATCTGTTTTTACTGTGTAGACAAGAAGTGCCATGTTATGTCATTGTTTTATAAAATGCTTTGCAAGTGTTTTACTTTTCCTTTTATCTTGTGTTTCAGACAAATCGTTAGGGTTTTTCATTTCACTCAAAACATTTATATATTGAAAAAAAAAATTCACATGCTTTTTCGTTTGAAATCATGTGATTCTACCATTGATTACGTTGGGAAGAAGATTGACCAAAAAGAAACTTGACAAATAATTCAGGGACAAAGAATGTAATTAACCCTCTTGAAAATGAATTGTCACGTGTCTTGTGGGTCCTTGTGTAGCTGATAGTTATCCTCATTTGTGATGACTTGTACACCATTGAGCAGCACCAATCCAATCTCCTTTATGAGCACGTCCCAAACACTGCCCATTCACAGATTTCCTACCACTCTCCGCAAAACACGTACCTTTTCTCCCAGTTAACAGGAGCAGCTACCAGTGCCAGTGCGAAACTGAAAACAAAAAGACTTTTTCAGAAAGGAAGTGTTTTTTTTTTCAGGAAATATATCTGCCCCGTCTTCTCAGTTTGCTCACAAGAAACCCTAAATTCTCTGACGCTGAAGCTTCATCTCAAGCCATTGAACAGATGATCTCTTAACAACACGTCAATTTGCTTTTCTTCTGGTACTTTATGCCTTTTTTGGTTGAATTTGCTTAATGCTCTGTTTAGTGGATGAGGAACTGTATGAGAGAAAATGACATTTAGCAATTTTCTTTGTTTGGAAACTGAGAAAACGTAATTCTTTTGGACACCGAATATTAATAAAGAAAATGGGAATATCATGGGAACTGTATTCTTACCACTTCAATATTGCTTTCCTTGCTCTTTTTAATAATAATAACAAAAAATTTACTTGAAAAACAGTGTCCTGAACGATGCCGCAGGTTCTTAATTAGTTGAACATTCTCAGTTTTGATTATGGGAAATAATAATAAATTGGGTTCTCATATTAGTTATTTACCAAAGAAGAAGCCCTTTTATTGAAAAATGTTGTACATGAGATAATTTCATTCCAAGAGTAGAGAAAATTAGTATTTGAGAGGCCTGCTATGCTTTACCCCTAATTCACATCATGCTCATTTTCATTTTGTTATGATAAACAAGTTTCATTTCTTTCTTTTTATTGATTGATTTCCTTTTTCAAGCAAAGTATGCATTTCAATGGAGTTTGAGATATTTTATTACTTTTTCCAAGTGTTAAATTGGGATGTAAATGCAGGAAAGCAGCACATGAAGTGTCAGTGATAGACTTTTAAATTTCTAGACAGTGAGCTGATTGTCAAGATGACTACTCTGTCATCGGTAGCTGGAAATTGTGGGAGAAGAGGTGACGATAGGGGATTTGAGTTTGGGTCATGCTCATATTTTGGCAAGGAATTTTTGGGATGTGATTTGCTTAAAGTTTCATCTGGAAGGGTAAATGGGTATTGGTCAAAGGCTTTGAAAGGTCACAGGAAAGGGAGCAGGAGCAAGTTTCATGTTGTTGCAAAAGTGAAAAGGGGTAAGAAGCATGATTATCCTTGGCCCGATGATATTGATCCAAACATCAGCAGCGGGTACTTAGCTTACCTCTCTCACTTCAAGCCTCTGACTGAGAAACCAAAACCAGTGACTCTTCCTTTTGAGAAGCCGCTTGTTGATCTGGAGAAAAAGATTATTGAGGTTAGTTGCTCATGTTTAATTGGTACTTGACACTGCAAGTTCTGCATATTTGTGGAAATTCATGTAAACTGTTCTTTTAGTGTTTGTGAATAAGTTACCTACAAGTCATAAGTAGCGTAGAGCTATGAAAGATTTTGGTTTTTGAGCATTCATGACAGACCATGCTAAAGACAATTTGCAAGATTCAGCAAATTTTGTAACTTGAGTGTTGCCCTCTGGCATAAAATCACATTCTTAATTCTGTAGTTTATGCCCTTACATGTAACGCATGATATAAGGCAGATACCTCTCAGACAGCCTCTCCGGTTATGTTTATTATTTAGCTCAATTTTCAAGATTCAGCAAATTTTGTAACTTGAGTGTTGCCGTCTGGCATAAAATCACATTCTTAATTCTGTAGAGTATGCCCTTACATGTAACGCATAATATAAGGCAGATACCTCTCAGACAGCCTCTCCGGTTATGTTTATTATTTAGCTCAATATCTTTCGTGCAGGTGCGTAGATTGGCGGATGAAACTGGTCTAGATTTTAGCGATCAAATTGGCGCTTTGGAAAACAAGTATCAACAGGTAATTTTATACGATGTTTTAGTTCTAAAAATGTGAGAGTTGATTATATATTATTGCTGTTGGAGTTCTTATTCATTTTGGGTGTGTGAAATTTTTTAATTTTCTGTTACTTGCCTTAGTACTAAGATTGCATCATAAACCCGAAAGAGTTGCTTAAAATATTTGCATCAGTTGGAAACCATTGACAAAGCATCAATGATTCTGTATGTGCAGATTAGTACATATTCATCATCAGTGGTTGGTCCACGGGATAAACCTCATATAAGTTCTCTACTTTTTGAGTTATATGTATAAGAAAAGGAAAGGGTTGAAGCTGCTGATATTGCTCATATGATTATGGTAGGATGTATGAAGTAAAGAAGCATCTCTTAGAAGATATTATTCTAGCTTCTTTTGCTTATAATGTTCTAGCTGAGTATTCTTAGCAAATTGTGATGCTGAATATTAATTTGTTTATGTCTTGATATATACATTGTCATAACTCCAAATTTTTCTCTGTTTCAAGTTCAGGCTCTAAAGGATTTATACACACATTTGACACCCATTCAACGCCTAACCATTGCTCGACATCCCAATAGACCAACAGTTCTTGATCATATATTAAATATCACAGACAAGGTAGTTAAATACGTACATTATTATCATGTCTTAATTGTAAATGTAAATGAAGTATAATAGCATTATCTTTCATGACTTAATTGCAAAACTATTTTTTGTTTCTTACTTATTCTTTTTTGTTATCTTAGTGGGTGGAACTCCATGGAGATCGTGCAGGCTATGATGATCCAGCTATTGTAACAGGTATTGGAAGCATGGATGGTAAGAGTTACATGTTTATAGGCCACCAGAAAGGTAGGAACACAAAGGAGAACATCGCCCGCAACTTTGCAATGCCAACTCCTCATGGGTATGCTTTGAGAATCTTTAGTAATGGGATTCATATTTGGGAGATTTTCACATGTTTCATCATAGTCTTCAGAAATTCAATCCAGTTAATCAATATGATAACTTTGCTTTTTCTTGCTTAAATACTTCCACATTTCTCTTAAACTTGGGCTTGTTTTGGCCTTCTGAATTCTTAATTTCTTTCACTCCATAGAATTTGAGCAAATCAGCTTAACTTTGTATGGAAACAGCTATCGGAAAGCCTTGCGTATGATGAAGTATGCCGATCATCATGGTTTTCCTATTGTTTCATTTGTTGACACTCCTGGGGCCTTTGCTGATCTCAAATCCGAGGAGCTTGGTCAAGTGTGTGGCTTCTCTTCTTACCTTGCAAGTTATAGTATCTTCGTGACCTTATTCATCAGGGATAAATTGGCCTGTTTTACTCAATGCAGGGTGAAGCCATAGCCCATAATTTGAGGGCCATGTTTGGCCTCAAAGTTCCCATTGTGTCAGTTGTGACTGGTGAAGGTGGCTCTGGTGGAGCTCTAGCTATAGCTTGTGCAAATAAATTGTTTATGATGGAGAACTCTGCTTTCTATGTTGCAAGGTGATAATTGTTCTTTTTCTTTTGCTGTCTCTATTCTCAGTATTACTGCTTTTAAAACAACAAACTTAATGAAAGGGTATGGTTGGTGAAGCGGTCTAAATTAAACAGTTGCACTGCCAAAGTTCTCTTTACATTAATTTATTAATAAATTTGAATATATCAAACATAAAATCAGGATCTAAATCTTCCAGCAATGCTACTCACGAGTTTACATGCTATTGGCTTTTGAATTTTGAGCGTTTTACAGGTTCAATTGTCATTAATTTTGAAGTATTTGATCCATTTTCAGTTGTAAATGTCTTTCTTACCCTATTCTGGGAATTTCTTTTTTATCTTTCTGAAATCTTCTAAGCTGTCACGAGTTACCTCTCTCTAATTCTCTAATGTATGTTTCTTCTGGCTTTGTTTCTCCGAGCAGTCCTGAAGCATGTGCTGCAATATTGTGGAAATCTTCCCAAGCAGCTCCTAAGGTATGAGGTAATTCATGAATTGGGTTATTTGGAAAGTAGGCCATTTTTGTTTATCAGATTGTTGTTTAATACTTGTATAGGCTGCTGAAAAACTGAAGATAACGGCGCAAGAACATTACAGGCTCAAAATTGCTGATGCTATCATTCCTGTAAGCACTTGAGACCTTTATTCTATTTTCCTTGTGAGTTTCATATGGTGAGTTTTTCAACAAGTGGTATATGGGGATGGCTGTTATAAGATCCCAGACTTTTATTTCTTACTCATCCATTTCAGCAACCTTTTGCCAATGGAGAAAGAATTTCCATTTTTTCAGTTGTTGATTAAAACTTGCTTAATAAGATGAGAAATCTGTATGTGCACCTGTTAATCTTCATGATCATATGAAATGTTGCAGGAAATGTGTCTTTGTTACTTGAGTCTTGTTGCAACATTTCAATATGTCATCCCATGTGCTAACCAGTTGACTAATGACTAGATTTTAGCTGTAAATAACTGTTCCATGGATATTTTGAAAATAGAAGGTACTCTGATGTGGTAATGTGTATGACCATTGCATTATGTCAAATATTTGGTCTTATATATGAAGATCTTTGATTTTGTCGATCTTCAACATAGTCTATGTTCTATAATTATATAATTAAATCATATTAAACAAATATATAAATGGAGCTAACTTTAAACATCATGTGAATTTGTAAAAAATAATCAACTATATTTTGGTCATTTTCGAAATTTCTTTACATGTACATAGCACATCCAAAGACCAACCAAATGGAAGAACCATATCCCTAGGACTGTTGCTTGGTTCGTGCTGCAGTTCTATTTTTCTGATATTGATTATTTGATTATTGCTGATTAAAATTTCCACCTGTGTTAGCTCCATCTTGTTGTCATTGACTTTGTTGCTATCATTTACAGGAGCCTCTTGGTGGTGCGCACACAGATCCTATGTGGACTTCCAATCAAATTAAGATAGCAATCTCCCAGGCCATGGAGGTAAGTGACAATTTACAAGCTACACACTTAAAAAGGGAAAGAAAATTTAAATACTGAAGTTCCAAAAGTTTTGAAGTTGGATACGCTTTTTCAAACCTTTGCAGATTTTATTTACTTCATTAATAACTTTTCATGCATACTTCCGGTTAAATATGTTCCTCTGGGGGGTTATTTTAGTCGAAAAAGTGAGCAGAATTGTTCCCAATATCTTTCTGCAGCACCATGCTTTGCTTCCATTAAGTGGTTTCCCATGTGTCAAGCTCTTTTGAAAAAGAGTTTACTTTCTTGAAATTCTGTGTATGTGTTCCTTTTGTCCCATTGATCCTAGAAGTTCCTTATTTTATGTTTTGTTTTGTCTTCATTTTGGTTTGGCCACATCGATATTTCTTGCTTTTCCTTGTGTTGATTTCCTTGTCATCCGCCACTTAAATTCAATACTAAAATGAACCCAGGAATTGACAAAAATGGATATGGAAGACTTGCTTCGCCACCGAATGCTCAAATTCCGGTCCATTGGAGGTTTCCAGGAAGGCATTCCTGTGGAGCCAGAAAGAAAACGCAACATGAAGCGTTCTGAAGTCAACATGCTTAAGGCTGGTGATATAGAGTCAGAGCTTGAGAACCTAAAGAAGAAGATTTTAGAAGCCAAGGTGCCATCTGATCCAATTACTAGCCAAGCAATTGAAAATCTCAAGGAAGATGTAGATAAGGAGATTACTAATGCTTTCATTTCAATGGGCTTGCAAGAGAAGCTCAAATCACTTAATTTAGAGTTATCTAGAGCCCCAAATCACACACCCAATCAGCCACTTAATCATAATTTTCAGGAGAAAGTGGAAAAAATAATGCAAGAATTTAAGCAGAATTTGTCACGGCCTGGGGCCTATCTGGGGTTAAAGCAGAAGCTTGAAAAGCTAAAGATGGTTACCAGGCTTATTGAGCTGAAAGAGAAAAGTGAGAAACTGAAATCTGAAATTAATCAGAAAGTTCCAGCCGAGGTTAAGGAAAAAATGGAACTTTTGAAGAATGCTCAAGAGGAGTTGTTGAAAGGGGATCCATTGGATAAGGATCTACTGGAGGAAGTAGGGAAAGCTAAGAAAGTGCTGATGGAGGTTTTGAAGTCAGCTAACTTGGAGATTGTTGGAGTGACTAAGAGAAAGATGGCAACTTCACCTCCAGAATTGCAGGAAAAGATAGCAAACGTGAACAAAGAGATCTCCAATGAAATTGAGAGAGTGATAAATGTAGCAGGTCTTAGTGGCAAAATAGAGGAGTTGAAGGCAGAGATAGCTAAAGGATCCACCAGTTCAGGCAAAATAGAAAAAATGGAAGCAGAAATCAAGGAGGAGATTCTTTCTGTTTTGGATATCACTGCATTGAAGGAGAAGATTGAGAATTTAAGACTGGAGTTGGCATCCTCCTCGGAAATAGTTACTGAAGATAGGGTTGCTGCTGAAAATGGCAGATTGTGAAATACAATTGAGAGAGAGAGAGAGACAATGTACCAATGCATTTTAGACATGATACTTTTTACTGTTGTAATTTATATATGCATTTCCAATATTGTAATCTTGGATCCATGATGCCTGACGGGATGTTATGTATTTTTGTATATGACTTTATACGTTCAATACTTCTGGTTGCTTTTGGAATCTGTTTTGTAATGGGATTTTGAGAAAGAACTAATTAAGTTTTATACCAATAAAGTGAAGGGGGAAATATGTAATCTCGTTGAGAAAATTCTCTCTACTGTGATAAACGTAGCTTCAATTCTTCACTGTGAAATCATACTTCGAGGCATGAATCAAAGAGAAAGAGATAGAAACCGGTTTAAGATTTCGATAGCATTATCTTTATCTTTTCATGGTTGTTGGTTGGTATAAAGGAATTGTCTTTCTTTCTTCTTTTCATACCCTTTTTTCTATTTTAGCTTTTTTCTGTCATTTTCAGTACAAATTCTGCTTGTTATACAAAGAGGACATGCTAGTTCGCCCTGCTGCCTTCTTCCTTTGTCAGGGTAACTGCAACACTCCATACTTCTCTTCCCTTTTAGTTTTTCTTTCTTTTAATAAGATCCTTTTGTGTTTGACATGACCCCCAAAAAAGAAAAATAAATAACAGAGAGAGAACTATGATATTCTTTTATGTTGGTTGGCCAATAAAATTTCCATTACTTTTCTTCCTTGTAATGGGGAACCCTTGCATTAAAAGCAGAAAAGAAAAAACGAAGGATGGTCCCACAAAAGGCATTCAATCATTTATAGATTTTCATTTTTCTCCTTGTTTTCTCTTTTTTATTAGGAGCATTTTTTGGCTAGTTTGGAACAAATTATTTCTAAAAAATTTATAAAATTCATTTATTATTTCATAGTTTGGAAAGACAAAAAATATTATGAAATTGAATTAGTTTGTTTTAATTCAATCAAAATTTACAAATGAATTTCACAAAATAAATAATAAAAAAATAATTTTGACCAAAACTCTTTCTCATATAATTGAACAAAAGTAATAAAGTTCTCCTATAAAATGATGTAGAATATAAATACTTAGATTCAATCTCATTTATTTTAAATATAATAAATGAATTGAATTGTACAATTTTATATAAGCCAAACATGAAGTTTATTTCAATTCATTTGAAATGAATTATTCTTTTAACTCATTTTAAAATGAAATAAATCTTATTTTTTTTATTTAGTTTCAAAAGGAGGAAGTAATTCTACACTTGCTATTTCCATAACTTATGTAGCTAGATCCCTAAAATTTTCCATAATTTATTATAGATTTTCTTGTGAAGAATTTAGAAAAATTGCCATTATCCACTCAAGCTAAGCTTCATGGATTAGAAGAACCTTTGATCAAGGTTTTCTTTTGTCCTTTATTCTTTTCGGTTTTTTTTTATTTACGATGATTTAACATATTTTAATCTTTATCCATTTATATAATATTTTTTATTTATAAAAAAATTATTAATAAAAATAATTGAATTCAAAAATCCAATACACCTCCATATATTTAATTTGAGTCAAAACCATTAATCCAAAAACTATTATTGCTATCCTTTATCCTTTTGTAATCACAATAAATAAATTTATCATTTTGTTGACTAATCCTGTCAACTTTGACATGAACTTTTTTAACCATTAAAATCATTTGATAGAATATTACTTTCTCTCTCTCTTTAAAGAAAAGGAAAGAAGGAAAAATAGAAGAAGCTAGAAACAAGATGTTTTAACTTCTTTCAAAAACTTCTCTCTTAAGTAACTTTATTTTGTCTTCAAATATATTTAATTTATGTTTTTTCTTTGGGTTTTCAAATTACATGAAAATGCTAGAAGAAAATGTAAAACAATAATTGCAAAATCAACATGGTAAAAGTTTGTAAAAAAAATACCGTAGATGTTTGGTAATAATTTAAAATTAATTTAAGATAATCAATTTAAAAAGTTTAAATATAAAATTGATTACTTTAAATTGATTTTAAAGTATTACCAAGTAGAGTTAAAATTGTATTCGGTATACATATGATACTTAACACCTCAATTAATCAAAGTTTATATAGATTCAAGCATAATCGATCATTTAATGATGATGTTTAACAAATGATTTAGGTCAAATGATTTACTTGCTAAACATCATCAATATACGATAGATTTCAAGTTTTTCTGATTTGTTAATAACGATAAATCCAAAACTTAGATTCGATCCATACTTAGGCGAAGAACATTTTAACCCTTACGTATTAAAAAAAAAAAAGTAAATCTAAACCCAAAAAATTCCATCAATGTTTGTTATCAAAAAATTAATGAACCAATCTCTACTATCAACATGGCAACATGAACAAAAAATGAATTTTTTTTATTTATATAGAGTATAAAACTTATTCTTATAATTAGATGGAAAAAAAAGTAAAATACCGTTTTTTATGAAAAGTATATATATATTTTTTTTTGTAAAAAGTAAAAAAAAATTGAAACGGAAAGAAAGAAAAAAATCTAATTTTTTTTGGTAGTTTCCGCAATATATAAAAAGAAGCGGGTCATCTACACAAAAACTGGAAAAATGCATTGACGCCCTAAGGACGGTATGTGCGTCATTTCATTTCCTTTGCTGTACACAAAACAACCCAAAGGAAGTAATCATTCATTTCTCTCTCTTCTTCTCGTCTCTCTAACGATCTCTCTCTCTCTTTCTCTCTTTCTCTCTATATATATATATCTCTACCAAGAAGAACAAAATAATTTGATTTCTCTCTCGCTGCATCTTCTAAAATCACACCATTTCTGTCTTCCCTCGCAGATCTGTACGTAACCACCCCTCGGTTTTTCCCCAATTTACGATCCCGGAAACCCTAACTTCTACGCGATTCCTTTTTTGACTACCGTCGATTCCGTCAATATTTCACGGTTTTGACCCTTAGAAGAAACCCTAGTTTTGTTTTTTGTAGGTCTTTTTTGTGCAGATTCTCGTTCTTTAGGGTTTTTAGACTTTGAAATCGCAGGGTGTGATGAACAGTAGAGGAAGGTATCTACCTGGGATCGGGTTGGGTCGCGGGGCTGTGAATGCGAACCCTAGCTTCCAGTCGAGGACTCATCCGCAGCAACAATACGTGCAGCGGGGTTTGGTGCAGAATAACCATCAGTTTCACCAGCAGCAACAACAGCACCACCAACAACAGCAACAGCACCACCAACAACAGCAACAACACCACCAACAACAGCAACAGCAGCAGTGGCTAAGGCGGGCTCAATTGGCAGGCAACAACAACGACTCTGGTATCGACGAAGTCGAGAAGACTGTTCAATCAGAAGCTGTGGACCCTAAGTGAGTTTCCATATATTTTCTTTGATATATATGTACGCACTGTATATGTGTTTTTAATGCGTATTGGCTTATGCTTACATATATATATATACGTATAAATATACATGTTGTTACTGGTGTACTGTTCAATCAGAAGCTGTGGACCCTAAGTGAGTTTCCATATATTTTCTTTGATATATATATATATATATATATATATATATATATATATATGCACTGTATATGTGTTTTTAATGCGCATTGGCTTATGCTTACATATGCATATATGTATAAATATACATGTTGTTACTGGTGTTTGTCATCTTGACTGCTTTTGCGAGTGTGGGAGAATTCGGGGAGAGAATAGGGTTTAAGGCCGGTGTTTCTTTGTGGACTCTCCTTATGTGTGTTTATAGGTTCTTGTATTGCTTTATATGGTGGAGTTGTTGTTTGAAGTTTAGGTCAAGTTGTGTGTCGGGGATTAGTCTCAAGCTTTTAGCACGAGTGCTTTCATTACCACAATTTTTTTTAAAAAGTTCCATGATGTTGAATTTACGTAGTATGTTCCGAGCCAAGAAAATTTTGCTGTGTGAAAATGGGATGAGTTGTATAATGTTGTTAAGAATGGAAGTTTTGTGATATAACTAGTTGATGCCTGATAGTATGGGGAGTTACAGGTGTTAAGTTAAAGATGACTTGGAAATTATAAAGTAAAGGAGAATAAGAATGGGCATTAGGTAGTCTGTCTCTGAATGACTTTTTTGTATGCGTGTTTTGATTATATAGGGGGTTAGAAATTCTATCTTCTTGTTTTTGGCTCAGAATTTTAGTAGGGATTTGATCACATGATGGTGAGGATTCTCTTTAGTTCACAAAATTTTAGTAGTCCAGGCGATTTGTCTCCTCATATACAACCTTTCAATGGGAATTTCTACTCATAACCTAAAAGTGAGCTAGAAGTATATGAACATGGGTAAATCTGGATTTGCTAAATAATTTTCTAGGATAAAATCTTTGAATTTCCCTGGCTTCTTTTATTATGGGCGCCTTTGAAGTATGCCAGTTGTTTCATGTGGAGAGTTGAATTTTAATATGTATACAAATGTACACACCTATATTGTTTGTGTGCATAGCCTGAGGGTGGTTTTCCTCTAGTCATCTTTGGAACTTTTCTCTACCGGTACAGGTCTAGGTGACCCATATGCAGAGCGATTTACAGAGTGAGAGTGAGAGTGAGAGCTTGTCGTCTTTTAAGTTTTTTTTAGGATGAGATGCCTTTGGTGTGCATATATTATATTATTATTTATATCATATTTTCTTATCAAAATTTTTTTTTATATCATATTTTTACGTAATAAATATGTTTTTTGTAGTGTATTGCACTAGTAATCTCTCTGTCTATGTCTCTCTCTTTATGTGTATTATATAAGTTGACTATTATTTTTTTTGGTATATTTCACTTTAATTTCATATTCCTTTATCTATAAGGCTTTTGAAATGATATAATACCATGTAGTTTTTCCAAAAATACTGGAAAGATACATTTAGCTTTAATTGCATTCTGCCTAAATACTTTTAGGTAGCCTTTAAAACCAGCAACATATAAATTGGGATAGTGGTGCTTATGTTACTCTTCAAGTTAGAAGCCAAGATTGGATTTTTTGGCTTTATATTTTGTTACTGAGTTATCACATGTCATGATTTTGTGCATGTGGGAGCAAGATCTTGGGCTCTTCCACCATTAAGAGACACTCATGTTGCACGTAAATGTTAAAAAAATAAATTTGCATGTTGAGAGAGAGATCAGCAGATTTCTCCTGATCTGCCACCCTGGCGGATCAGGGCACCTAGGTACAAATTTCCATGTTTTAGTAGGTAATCTCAGGATTTTGGTTTCCTAAAATTAATTATGTACAAATTGTATGGTTAATCCAGTGCATCGGACATTTTCCAAATACACATCTTCAGTCCTTTCGAAGCTCCTAATTTTATTCCCCATTGCCCGATCCAAGCTAATTTTTCGACTGCGCCAGTAGAGCCTACACTAGTAGGGTAAGTTAGGTAATTAGGAAGGATTTTGAGTCTTCTTAAGACCTCTCCTTGGATCTTAAGAGCAAGGATTACAGTCCTGTTGAATAATCTTTTGATTATAAGATTTCTGGTCCTCACTTACCTAGATACAGAGGTATTCTCTAGCCACGTTCAACCTCATGATATTATAAATGGCTTATGCTGTAATAAATTCACTCCCGCGATTTGCTTCTCATTTTTCCCCTCTAAACTTTATTATTTGTATGTTTGCTATATTGATCCCATGTATTGCAAGATCTTAGACTGAAAATCCTGGTAACAGTCACTATTTGCATCAAGCTAACTCTTCTACCTTATGTTGTCTCAACCACCATACAAATGTGATGCATGCTGTTTGCTTAAGATATTTTATTTCTACTCTGTACAAAGTTGTTCATGGTTGTGATTTGAAAATAACAGATATTGTGATCTTATTTCTCAAAAAGAACAACAAATGTGATCTTTTCTAGAGGCATCATTTCTTAAGCTATCTTGGTACTACAATTGTTGCATGCTTCTGTTTTTTACTGTGCATGATTTACGTGTAATTTGTCCTTTCCTTTCTTCAGTTCACAAGACTGGAAGGCAAGGCTAAAGATACCACCACCTGATACTCGCTACAGAACAGAGGTATGGTTGTGAATGATGCCTCTTTCATGTGGGTAATGCATTTTGTTGTTTGGACATGATTATCATGCATAAAGTGCTTAAGAATATTCCAAGATATCGTTTTGTTCTTTTCCTGCTTTTGGGGTGTGGTAGGAGCTGTGGTGTTAATCATTAATCAATAAGTAGCTGAAGGAAATCGGTGTTAATTTTGACAAGGAGATTTAATCTCGTTTAGGTTTCATTTGCACCCTACATTCTCTTTGAACAGATCAAGTGCCCCCTTAATATAAGAATTTTGATTTTCTTATGTTTTTTTATCTAAGAAACAGCATAGCATTATCTTTTTATTGAATTTTCTTTCATACCTAGGCCTGTATAGGTCCTGTTTGGGAGAGTTTATGAAATGGTTTTTGTTTCCTATAAACAAAAGCTTGGCCAAACACTCATAAGAAAGCGATTTTGGAGAGAATCAAAAGCTGAAAAGAGTTTTTAAGAAACTAAATTTGTATGAGAACAACTGTTTTACCAAACACAACAATTTTTAGCTCCACGGCCGTATTACCAAATTTTTTTTCAAAACCATTTATTTTGTAACCCAGGATCCTCCAAGACCAAGCCCACCCTCGGACTTTGCCCTACAGGTTTTACAGCCATAAATTGAACCTACAGCTAGGCCAAATGGTACCTAAAAGTATCTCTATTATTAGCCCATGTCTTGCCATGAATTTGTCTTTTTTGACCTTGATGAGAAATGAAAGGGCTTTATAAGATGTCAGATTTAGAAACAATTGGCTGAATATTCTTCCAAAATTTGAATTTTTTCGTTTTAAATCTTGCTGAGGTAATATTTTCTGTTGGTTCATTTGATGTAGCAACTCTGTTTACTGATGTTCCTGTGCTTTATAATTCATAGATGGCTATGCCTAATTCTCTGACATCAAGATATCCTGGCCTTGAACTATGTTTGCTATCCAAAAAAAGAGGTTTTCCTATACTTTTTGCCCTTTTCTTTTCCCTGTTTCCTTTTTTATAGGAGAGGGGGGGAGGGGGTTGCACCGCTTGATGCTCTATTGTTAGAGAGTTAAGGTTCTAGTTTTGTGAATCCTCTTATATTTATCGTAGTTAAAACTAATGAACTTACCTCTGGAGATGTTGCCCATCTTTTGTAGCAGGTTTATTAGTCCTAACCGTTTTTTAATCTTGTGTCCAGGATGTGACAGCCACTAAAGGAAATGAATTCGAGGACTATTTTCTGAAACGTGAGCTTCTTATGGGAATATATGAGAAAGGTTTCGAAAGGCCTTCACCCATACAGGAAGAAAGTATTCCAATTGCTTTAACTGGTAGTGATATTCTTGCTAGAGCTAAAAATGGGACAGGGAAGACAGCCGCATTTTGTGTTCCTGCCTTGGAAAAAATTGACCAAGATAACAATGTTATTCAAGGTTTGTTTTCTGCCAACTGAAAACGTGTACCTCTGTAAGACGTATGGGATCAGTTAAAAGAAAATTATGTTCTGATGTTGCCATAATGGCTTTTACCATTAAAACTAGTGAACAACAATCCGATGGAGAATGTTTTCCTGTCAAGTGTTATTCTGGCATAATAGTTATCTGAGTTTGAAAATTTATCCTCACTTAATTCCATGGGTACTACGTGAACTGGTGATAAATTGTCTCACGGTCTCACCTATTTCTCATTCAAGTAAAATTTAAAATTTTGCATGTTGCTTGTTAACTAAATAGCTTTTCACACATAATATCATTTGTTGCATTCCCTTGGCATAAGTATGCCTGTTCATCTTTGTGTTTCTAGCTGATGTATAATGTATGTTTTTCGTGCAGTTGTGATACTTGTTCCAACACGAGAATTGGCTCTTCAGACATCACAAGTTTGTAAGGAGCTTGGTAAGCATTTGCAAATTCAAGTCATGGTCACCACAGGCGGTACAAGTCTGAAAGATGATATCATGCGTTTATATCAGCCAGTCCATTTGTTAGTTGGAACTCCTGGAAGAATACTAGATCTTGCGAAAAAGGGTGTGTGCGTTTTGAAAGATTGTTCGATGCTTGTTATGGATGAGGTAAATGTTTGATATTTCAATTACGCTATATTTACCCTGTGATTTTAATGTGATCCAATGTTAATTCTTTCAAATTATATCCTTTCCATGTTTCTCGTGAGAAAAGTTGAGAATGTGAGGGCAGAGGGAAAATTGTTTAATTTATTAGAGAAGTGCGATTTGTGTTGGTGAAATGGTGGTGATGTTATTTTTCTTTTTTTTTTTTTTGGGGGGGGGGAGGATTTCACGTTTTAAGAACTTTTACTTTTTCTTTCTTATAAAAAAATAACTGTTATGTTTTGAATTATTTGATGAAAATACGAAGCAGCTTCAAATCAGTTCTGTTTGTTTTTGTTTCGCAGTTCAGTAGTTTCTTTTTCAAATGTTTAGATCCTACTAGCACTGTTGGCAATGTAATATACTATGTTTTCACTTGGAAGACTTAAGTTCTTTAAGAAGTGCCTTATTTCACTTGTTGAAGGTGAAGCCCAGTTTACACTGTATCTATCCCTCCTTGATTGTTGCATGGATTTAACCATCCTCAGTATTGTTACAGATAGTATAAGTCTTATTTTTGCATATCTGGTTACTATCATATGTAATTTGCCTGGTCCTAACAAATATGAGCTTCAAAATTCTGATGCTATGCATATTTATGTCTATCAGGCTGATAAGCTTTTGTCTCCAGAGTTTCAACCTTCTGTAGAGCAGCTGATACGATTTCTGCCAGCTTCTCGTCAAATTTTGATGTTTTCAGCTACATTTCCTGTCACTGTTAAGGACTTTAAAGATAGATATCTTCACAAGCCTTATGTTATTAATCTCATGGATGAGCTTACTCTGAAGGGTATTACGCAATTTTATGCTTTTGTTGAAGAAAGACAGAAAGTCCACTGCCTAAACACTCTTTTCTCCAAGGTTTGTTCTCAATTGAGCTTGTAATGCATGTTTTCTCTGCTGATTTGAACTTATAAGATATGTAATAATGGTTCTTTATGCAGCTGCAAATAAATCAATCAATTATCTTCTGCAATTCGGTGAATCGGGTAGAACTGCTGGCTAAGAAAATTACAGAACTTGGTTACTCTTGCTTTTACATCCATGCAAAGATGCTGCAAGACCATCGCAACAGAGTATTCCATGACTTCCGCAATGGTGCATGCAGGAATCTTGTTTGTACTGGTATGTTATTGATGTTTTATATTTTCTTTTTATGTTATATTCTATCCCATACATTTGCATATTTAATGAGTTTATGCCATATAATGTGGGGTAAGGAGATGATGTTGAAGGTGTGGTTTGGGTTGGGATTAAATGGGGATTAAAGAAAATTTGCTTAAAGTGGATTTGTTTGTTTGGGTAATGCCCTTAAATGAGGTTTTTCATAGTTACTTATATGGGGTGTAAAAGCTTTGTAATTATAGGGTAAATAGGTGACTCTTCATGTGGTAGTAAAGGACAAAATAAGTGACTGAATTAAGTTGGGTTGATTTAAGCTTGCATAGATGTTACCCAAACGAGGCCTAAGACATTTTAGAATCTAAGTGTCTTTGAATTTCCATTATTAATTGCCCGGATTGCTTTCATTTCTACTTTATTGGTTCTGTTTTTAAATGGGGTATAACTTTGGACATTTTATTGAAAAAACTTGATTTGTCAATATTATTAACTTAGGCGTTGTTTGGGTAGGCCTTTCCTTTTGCTCTAAGTGGCACTTGAAGCATTACCCAAACGTAACCTTAGAACTTATGGTTGGTTATTGTTTACTTTTTCAATCATTTTCTATCAATAATGTTTTGTAAAATGAATTCCCTATGCTGGTGGTGAGAAATGATCTTGGTATTTATAACTAGTCATGTTGAATGATCGACCAAATCTTGCTGTTGCTGCAGATTTATTTACACGTGGGATAGACATCCAAGCTGTGAATGTCGTGATTAACTTTGATTTTCCAAAGAACTCAGAAACATATCTCCACAGGGTATGTTGGAAATGGCTTTTTTTTTTTTCATTTTGGTTGTATCAGTTTCTGTGTTTAGCCTTATTGATATCCATCTCATGTACAGGTTGGTCGATCAGGAAGGTTTGGACATCTTGGATTAGCTGTGAATTTGATCACTTATGAGGACCGCTTCAACTTGTATGTGCTTTCTCTGTCTTGGATAAAACCATAATGCTATACGTTGGCATCTCTTCTCATTTACTTAAATTTCATATTATTTTGTAAATAGGTATAGGATCGAGCAAGAACTCGGGACTGAAATTAAGCAAATCCCTCCGCATATTGATCAGGCAATTTACTGCCGGTAACTAGTCGTAGGTTTCTTCCATGTAGTGAGCAGGAGGTAACAACGGTGAGTAATGGCAATGAAGTGCCTATTTATGCTGGTATTAAAGTTTTTGGTGTCTGAGAAAGAATATTACTGTTTATATATTTCTATTGGATTGAACAGTAAAGTTATACATGGGTCAGGTTTGTCTTTTGTTATTGGTTATCTTGCTAGCATCTTGGAACTTATTTTCCGGCACTGTCTTCTAAGATCTGCTTCACTATATAAAAATTAAGCCTATATGATTTAATTTTTAAAGAAAGAAAGGGAAGAAGCTCGTGTGACATTCTGGCTTCGTCTTCACCGTTGCTTATGAGAAATTCATGAAGTTTTATTTAAAAAATAATACTTTCAAAAATAAAATTCAAGATTGGACTTTACAATTTGATAAAATCCAATGTAATAGATCAAATATACAAAACTTCAAATAAAAATGATCAGTTAGTGTATTACTTAACCCATATTTTGTACGAAAAACTAGAGCTTAAACTTAACTAATTTTGTACGAAAAACTATAGCTTAGTTGGTAGGTTAAGATTTATCAAAACACATTGGTCTTTTGTACCTTTAAAATTCTAATGAATGTATATATTAGGTGATAGGTCACGACAATTGATTTTATCGTTGTGAAAGTGAAACTTTTAAGCAGAACTTTAGAAACTTGATATAAAGAAATTCATATAAGCTTTACCAATAAAAGAATTACCGTGGTACAAGAAAGATGATGTCTAACTATAACCATCTCATAATGCATTTTATTGGGTTACTACTATATTCTAGTGTTTGAGGCGAGGCATTGGGGAGTAAGCCTTGAGGCGTTGAGGCTTAAGTCTTTTGAAACGTTGGATCATTTTAAATAAAATGATAAATAAATAAATGAATTATTAATCAACTTAAATAATTGAAGTCCTAAAAATGAACATTTATCACAAATTCACTATAATTCACAAATTTCATACTGTTAAAGTGTTAAAATTATTAAGACCAAAGTATAGGGTGCATATATATAAAGCTCCATAATTTAATCAAGCAAAAAACAACCAACTTATCTACATGCAATGTGTAAACATCTTAAGATCACAAGACCACTGTTGGTCGGTCAATGGCCCTACACTAACATAGCCAAACAAAAAGGAACTACTAACATTTTTTTTTAAACTAGTTAAATGTAAATACTAAATAGTATTATGCTATAATTCACTCAATTTAGATTAATTAAATAATTAGTGTAGTTGTTCAATAACAGAAAAAGTGAACCCATCGTCTCCCTTTTATCACCATTTGTAGATCCCCATCTCCAAATGGGTCTTTGCCACTGCAAACCCTCATCAAACCCAACCTCTCCCAAATCCACTCCTAATCCCGCGCAGTATTGCGTCTAGGACAATCCTATCCCGCCCAAGGATAGCCCCAAACCTCCGTCGATCTCTGTCAATGGGGAAATTTCTAGCTGTAACCATCAAAAGAAAACACCAACAACAAAGAAAACAACGGCAGTAATAGCAACAAAGATAGGAGGAAATCGTCGTTTTTTCCGTTCTACCGTCCAAGTTCAGCTCACTACTTTGCAAAGAAGTCTCTAGCGAGATCTCTGGCAAATGGGAGCTCCAATTCAACCCCTAAGTGGTTTTTCAAGTGGCCGTTCCCGCCTTCATTGCCGGCCAAAAAAGTTCCATGAGGTGTGTGCCTCACCGTCCTGGGCATGAAATATGTATGCCTCAGGTCAGGTGTACGCTCCAGCTCAATAAACGTACGCCTACGGAATGAAACACCTTTAATGCCTTGAGGTGTTTTGTGTGCGCCTCGCCTCTGGGCGTGCCCAGAAAACGCACTTGAAAACGCTGCTATATTTTGAGTGTAATGGTTGCCTTCGAGTAATTTGTAACATATGTTTATTGTGATTTTTATTATAAGTAACTTGTATTTTGCATTTATTTGAAATATTGAATTATATACTCAATTGAACTGTGATATTGCTTCTGAAATTATGGATTGATATTGGGGTTTATGAGGAATTTGGAGACGTTTGCTAATTGGACATTACCTAATAGAAACTCTTGGGTATTTTCTGATTGTTTGGCTGAAAGTAGCTCCTCGGTTGACAAAATATGAATTTTCATGTATTTTAGGGTTGATGAAGTGGGTCCATGAGGCATCTCTAGCTCTGCAACACAGGGCACATTCTAAGAATTAGGTATTGTTGATGGAAGACTTATGGTTGATGCTGTATGCGTTATAACCCTGGAATGCTTATATTGGTTTCCAGATTTTCGGTGTCCTGTAATGTTGACAGGATTGGTAGGAGAGTTATAGCTTGGTCTATAAGTCTCGAATAGGCGCTGGGTCGAGCGATTTATTTTGTTAACAAATGGTTTGGTGCTGTCCGCTCCTATTCTTCTTTGATGACTGATTAAGTGTTGAAGGATGTACTTTGTGCAAGAAGGGTTATGCTTTTGTTGGTAGTTTGTTCTCCTTTTCTTACGAACTCTAATAAGAAAACCTCTGCTATCCCTAGTGCTTGTATCTTTAACTCGTTTTAGACATCTGATTATATCTTAAAACTTGTTTTAGGCCAGAAGCAAAATTTGTTACTGTTTCTTTATATTTTAAGTGATGGAATGCTGCCGCCACTGAGAATGTGATGTGTTTGGATGGGAGTAATTGGAGGAAATGGAATGTTACCTTTTGCTTGTTTGGGAGATTTTTTTAAAACATGGAAATGGAATTGGAGGTTACTTGAAAACCTAGTTTTATCTTTAAATTCTAACTTTTCTAGTTCTTCCACTTTCAAGGTTTTGTAATTTTCATTTATTAACTTTGATTTCAAGTATAAAAATTAATCTTATGATGTAGTTTCTTTATAATTAGTAGTGAAGGGTATTTGTGTCATTTTATTGTAACTTGAGCATTTCAGTCTTCTCTATCCATATAAAATTTGGAAGGTTGCATGCTTTTCTTTTATTTTAAATAACATACAAACAAAAAGAATTTAATTACTTTTCTTACCTTCCTTTACATTATCTTTTCTTTAGAAGTGGTCAAAACCTAAACCGACCTGACTTGTTTCAGACTTGAAAATCCATCAAAATGATGACTCGAATTTGACTTTAATATGAATGATTTGAAATGACTTTGATTTAAATTAATATGAACTCAAAATAGTAGTAAATTTTATATTTTTTTTCAAGTTATAATAAAATTTTATTTTTAATTGTCTTAAAAATATATAATGTAATAAAGTGAATATATGAAATTTAATCTTCAAAATTTGGTATAAGATATAATTTGTGAGAATAACTTTGTAGTTTGAATTTTGAGATTAAGAGTCATTATATATATTACATTTAAAAATTAAATATATTATTTTAAAAAATAAATATTGATTTATTATTAATTAATTTTTATAAATTTGATAATGTAATTCGTTTAATTATATTATATGCAAATAAAAATATTTTTTAATTAAACATAAATATATTTTTTATTGACTCATAATGATCTGACCCGATAAGAAACTTGATATGACTCGAATTGGACTTAAAGCTCGACGGCTCGAGATAGAAATGATCTAAATCTTATTCGAATCAACATGAACGATAGACGACTCAATATAACCCGACATGATTCGACCCAAACACGATCAATTTGACTCATTTGTCACCTCTGTTTTTTTTTTACATAAAAGACTACTAGTACGTATTTCATTTTATTTTCTTTTAAACGCGAAACATAAGGTAAATATTAGTATACCATTTACGGGGTTTATCATTTATGCTATTCGGTTGATATTTGTGGGACACCACACATCACTGATACATAAAAAAATCTCTGTTTTTCTTTCCCATCTTAGATCCAAGATCTCAGAAAGATCTGATTCCGATTGATCATCATCAGGTGGTCCATTTCTAAGCAATTATGGTAGTAGTAGTAGCTCTTTACTGTCCGAAATTATTTTTCCTTCTTGTTTTGTGTAGGAGTCCCGAAATTCATCTACATGTTTATTAAAGAATTCAGTGTAAATTAAGAAGATTAGCGGCTGGACGCTTGAAAGAATTTGCTGAAGCAGTAAATTTAAGTGGATATATTTATGAGATTATCTTATTTTTACTGGAAAAGCAAATGGATGTTGAAGGAAAAACGATTTATGTTGCAAACAATTTCAAGGTGAATATTCTTACACAGGTTGCCCGACAACATAAATGATACAAGTCGATCTCACGAAACCTTTCAGCTAGGGTACCTCCGTAGGATGGCCGCATATGCTCTTGCCTCCTTTCCTTTCCTTTCTGTTCATTGCTGGCTATGCCAGTGACAGTGATTGTATAACGGTGATCATGCATGTTTTGATTGAGTTTTTAAAAATTGTTTTCGTTTTTCAAAAATTAAAATATATGTTTGGAAAACTATTTTCAAAAATCATTTTCAAAAACAGTTTTTCAAAAACCTTTTTTCAGAAATTGTATTTAGAAAACTCCAAATTGGAGTTTTCATGCCTCATTTTCTAAAAAATAACCCTAAAACTCTGCTCTCTTCTCTCTTCTCTCAATCGCACCTCTCTAACCTCTCTCTCACAGCTGTCATCTTGGTCCTCCTCTCCTCTTTCTCACGGCCGTCATAATTGACCGTTCACCTCGCCACCGTCACGTTGTGGATTTTCTTTCTTTTTTCACTTTAGCACCTTCCAAACGACATCGTCATCGATCTTCGGCCAAGCAATTTCTTCACCGTAGCTGGTGAGTGTTCTCTCTTTCTCATACTCAAACTGATTTTGATAAGCTTTAAGAAAAACAGAAGGTAATAACGTGAAGTTTATTTTTGAAATTTAGCATACATGAAATTTCTCGGAATTCAAAGTGATAATTTTCAAAGGGTGTGAATTATGGAAGAACTGAAGAATAAATTAGAAATTTAATATAAATATTATGTCAGATGTTGACAATCAGCAACCGGGAGAAATTGCTGAGAATAACACGAAAGGCAAAGAAGTGATCCACAGGTAGCTCTAAGTGCTACGTGATGAGTTAGATTTACTTTAAGTAATCAAGATAAATATGAAATATATAGTGATAATATTAAAATAAATTATTAACTTATGATTTGGTGGTAGATGTAAATTGGTTGATAGGTATGATAGGAATAATTTGTGTAGAAAATTATTTTATGAGAAATAATATTATTGGAATAATGAGTCGATTTAATATTAAATTTGATAAATGAAATTTTTGACGAACTATGGTGAATTATTTGATATGATTTATGATGAGAAGAATTTAGTGAAAATTTTCAAATAATAATTTGAGAATAATCAAAATAGCTAAATTAAATGTTTAAATACATGCTTGTTTTTTGTATTATTGTTCATATACATATTTCATATAATTGTTTATATGCATATGCATGAAATAAAAGAACTGGGAGAGGGCCGATCTCAATGAAAAACCGTGACAGCTAGTATATGTTGGAAATAAATGAAAACTGTGACAGCCGGTGTATGTTGGAAATAAATGAAAACTGCGACAGCTGGTATATGCTGGAAATAAAAGAACCGAGAAAGGGCCGGTCTAAATGAAATAAAAGAACCGAGAAGGCAGCCGGTCTAAGATAAAAACATGCCGACATGTCGGAAGACATTCCTAATAATAATTCATGCAATGCATCTGTTTTAAATATTGATTGTATTATTGAAATGCTGAAGAGCTGTTTGTTATTGTAAATTTATTTATAGATGAATGAGTTTCACAGAGAGACAATTATGATGAAAAAGAAACATGAAAGTATGATATGATAAGAACTATCTAAATGTTAGACTATATCTTATGAATCTCATATTGAGGTAATTATGAGATAATTGATGGTATTAAGGTGAACGAATATATAGGAAGAAGAGATTGATAGAGAATGAGACTTATGATATGTGTGGTAATAGTAAAATGTTATTATCAAGTTATATGAAATATAAATGATTAAATATTAAAAGACTATTTATACAAATTTAGTACTTCTAGTAAATTTAATTCACTGAGCTTGTGAAGCTCATCCCTCATTGTACAATGATTTCAGGTAGCAGAGGGGACAAATAGTTTGGTGAGTTAAGGTTCATACGAAATCATTATCTGTAAGCCACGTACGTGTCCACATCCTCAGACTAATGAGAAAATAAAATAAAAATTTATTTATAAATATTCATGCATCTTACATTGTATATAATGTTTAAGTCAACATCAAAATGATGTATCTCCTTTGTTGAGGGTTGAGTATTGATTTAAAAAATTTTGTTGGTGTTATTTTTTTTGTTGCATATATATGTCGCGTTGAAATTTTCAAAATATGATAACACCGTCTCAAAAGTGACTAACCCGAAATGGATCGTTACATTACTATACCAACTCCCTTTTTGAATCTTCCCCTTTTATCTGCTGAGTTAACATTTGTACGACTATAAATTTTGTTAATTCCAGAGGTTAAAGTTAAATATATTAAGCACTATTTGATATTTTATTGAGGGCCTTAAAAGTGCTGCTTTTGATTTGGCTACATAGACACACGTACATCCTATGTGATTCCTCCCCTTCTTATAGTATTTTACTGTAGGTACATGTACATACAATTTTTTTTTTTTATGCTGAAATTGTATAAGTTGTTCTTGTTTTCATTTTAAAAGTAAAATTATATGCATCTTTTCTTTTTTTTTTCCCTCACATTCCTTTAGTTGAATTTCAGCTTTGATGATACAGCTTCTGAATTTTTTATTTGTGAGCTGTTCTTGCCTCACGATTCATTTGTGAGGCTGTTATTGTTTTCATTTTAAAATTAAAATTATATGCATCTTTTGATCTTCTTTTTTCCCCTCTCATTCCTTTAGTTGAATTTTAGCTTTGATGATACAGCTTCTGATTTTTTATTTGTGAGCTGGTCTTGCCTCACGATTCATTCAGAAGAACACTGTTCTCTTTTTATTATTTGATCTTTTTAACTCTTTTTTTTTATAGATTTATGAATACGTGCATAAGGTTCACCTGATTTATGCTTGTATTGAATTAAATTGACATGGTTAAGTGCTCATTGATAGAAATAGATGAGATAATCTTTTTCTAAATGAATAGGAGTTCATAGACTTCATTGATATGCTCTCATGGAGTTAGGGGTTTTTTTTTTTTTTTTTTTTTTTTTTTTTTTTTTTTTGTAATTTGTTGGCACCCTTGGTGCTACTTATAATTTTTTTCCTTAAGACATCCCTAGTTCTTTTCCACTTCCCATGCAATTCAGTGGGTAGATGAAGGGAAGGAATGGAGCACACATCCTGTATGCGCCACCAACTCTAGTTATATTTAGATGATCAGACAATTATATAGAAACTCAATGAGCATTCGGGTGTGTTTATGTTGTTGCTTGGCAATCTAGCTTAATTATGAAAAATGACAAACTATAACTAAGATGCGCAAGTTCACATTAACCTTTGTCAAAATGATGTTGTAAAATAATTTAGTTGTTGACTGTTACTGATTAAAGTTTGAAATGAAATAAGATAAGAGCATCACAAGATCAAGGGGGAAAAGTGTTTGATGGGGTGGAAAAGCCTATGGGTTGAAAAGTATTTGATGTTATTGAGTTTTTCCTCATTTTATTTGGTACAACAGAGTCTCATCTCTCTCCTAAATTGTATTATTTTAGAACAAAGGATAATTGGGATATGTATCTCCAATTTAAGTATATTAAAATAGTCGGTTAGTTTTTATTGTTCAATAATAATCTGTTAAGTTTGTTTTTAATATAGACGGCTTATGAAAGCATTGATATTTCTTTATAAGGCTCTGAGAGAAAGAAATGTTTTATCGATATCATGGTTGATGAGGTAAACAAGGGAAACATGAAAGATGGTGTGTTTCATAGAAAGATTTGAGATTTTATTCTCAAGAAATTGAATATGAAGACCAACAAGCTCTTTACAATGAAACAATTAAGGGAGAAATATCAAAGGTTGCGTATGAAACACTAGCTATTTAGTCAATTTCTTGAGGAAACTAGGTTTGGTTGGAATGCAGAAAGTAATACTCTAACAACCTTAGATGAGACTTGGAAAAATTACATTTGAGTATTGTCTTTCTCCCTAAAGTTCATATGGTGGACTTATCTTACAATAATTTCTTTGAATAATTTTAGCAATCGATAATGACATTTATATCTTCAATTTTTTTTCTTAGGCACACCCGAAAGCTTCCCAATTGAACAAATTTGCAAAGCACATAATTTGTTCATCGAATGACCACATGGTGCCTCCACAAATTAGACGTGATCGAAGATTTTACCCAGCTTTTAAGGTAATGTATCTTATGATTGATTGTTAATTTATTAGTTTAGCTTTGTATATACAATATATAATACCAAACTAATTTTAATCGTATGCAATTTAATGGACGCATAAATGTATTGGAGCAATTGATGGAACACACATCAGTGCATGGGCTCCGACAGAAAAAGCTACTAGTTATAGAGGTAGAAAATTGGTTGTGACACAAAATGTGATATGTGCATGTTCATTCAACATGAAATTCACATACATGTATAATGGATGGGAAGGTACGGCTAACGATTCACAAGTTTTTTTGGACGCCTTAACTTAATCGGATGCTCAATTTTTTGGCCTATTAGTGGTAAATCTATTTTAGTACTAAGTTGATATTATATACTAATTGATTGATATATACTAAGAGAATTTGTATGACTTTAGGTGAGTATTATTTGGTGGATTCCAACTATCTATGTACAACCGGGTTTCTTCCACCGTTTAGAGGTGAACGGTATCACTTAAATAAATATCAAGGTAGAACACGCCAACTGATAAGAGTCATAAAATGCATCTAAACAATACTTAATTGTTAACACTTTAGGGTTAATCTCGGTCGTAATCGCACTTTTAAATGTTGATAACTCTAAAGTATTATTCATAAATCATTGACTTAATTCGATGCATTTTCAGGTGCGTTGAGTACAAAAGAGATGATAAAGCGATCCATGTTTAAAGCACCAAAAGATCTTGGGTGTCGGTGCTCGTTTTTGTCCAAGGTTTAGACATTTCCAAAAAATGATTTAAAGATGATTAAAAGTCTAAACCAAGGTTGGAGCAATAAAGTAAATTGAGTTGAAAGACTGCACACAAGTGTGTGCATCACTTTGGAACAAGTTAAGGGTAGGCACACTAGTGTGTGCACTTCTGCATACAAGCTGAAGGAGTTTCACTAAATTGCCAGAATTTCCCGTACAGATCAATCAACTTTGCAGATTAAACCGTATTGATGTAGGAAGAACCAGGAGATGAGCTATATATGCTTAGAAAGATCCGGAAGTCTATTTTCTGGAGAATTTTACGGTTCGGAAAAAGGATTTTTCTAGTGAAAGTTATGGCAGTTTTAGCGGAAACAGTTCAGGGCCTCCAGAACAATGCTCAGCGCCTCACCTCTCACTGTCCAGCGCCCCAGCGCCCAGGAAAACAAGAACCAGTGCCTAGGTGCCCATGAACCAGTTCCCCAGCGCCCAGGAAAACAAGAACCAGCGCCTAGGCGCCCATGAACCAGCGCCCCAGCGCCCAGGCAAACAAGAGTGAGCGCCTAGGCGCCCATGAACCAGCGCTGCGCCCCTCAGCCATCAGTGCCGCGCCCCTCGCCAACTAACGCTGCACCTTTACTTTCCAGCGCCCAGGCGCACACTTGGACACGCGCACATGCTGCTGGACCCGCCTTCACGTTCCAGCCTTCACTTTCTAGCGCCCAGGCGCACGCTCAGACAAAGCCAGCAGCGCGCACATGCTGCTGGACCACCTTCACATTCCAGCCTTCACTTTCCAGCAGTGCGCACATGGACTCCAATTCAGACTCAAATTAAGGCTGTACTAAGACAGCTCTCCCTCGTGGGCTATAAATATATGCTTAAGGTTTGCAGCCGGGGGAGAGAGCTCGAGGAGAAAAAAAAGGACAGTTTTTGATAGATAAAAATTAGAGAAGTTTTTAGCATTCTGTTTAAGTTTTCGTGAGTTGGAAATCAATGAGAGAACATCCACATTGTTCTTCCACCTTGAGCTCCATGGCCAAGAAATCAAAGGGAGAACATCTATATTGTTTTTCCACCTTGAGTTTCATGGCTAACTAATCATCAAACAAGGGAAATGGATGAATCCTTAGGGTTTTATTGTTCCTTATTTCCTGTTCTTGATTCATTTGTATGGACTTATTGTTAAAACATTGTCTATGATTTACTCTTTGATTAATTAAGAAGGATTTGAGTTCATGTGATAGCTGTATTCTATATTCTTCTTCTTTTAGTTTCTCTCAATCCGGTGATTGCATCCTTCTACTCCACATAAGTCTAGTCAAGCTTTTCTTATGTCAAGTTGTTTGGATGTAATTGATTTCGGTATATTTATCTTATAGATCTGCCATTACTGTGATATCATTATTGCAATATATTGTCGTTTCTTGCTAATCTATAAGATAAATCATGTGTGCTTGAATTGAAATCAAAGAGTAATTTGTAGCAATTATATTAGAGATATAAATGTGCTTGATTGAATACTTTCCGATTGCCTGTTTAGGATGTAAAACTTGCAATCGAGATAAAAATTTGAATCAAGAGTGGAAATAGGGAACGAACCTAAGGAGGATTCCTGGAACCTTGTTATTTCTTATTTATATTCTTTGTTATATTCGCACAACTCTTTTACACAATATTGCATTATCAAAACTCATATTCTCTCACCTAATCATTGTCGTTAGTGTTAAAGTTTACACCTTCTTTCGTAATTAACTTGTTTCCCTGTGGAATCGACACCCCAAAACTATACTACAATAACCGCGTTATGTTTTGGGCGTAATCACCAACCAACGAGTTATAGAGAACTATTTAACTATCGTCACTTGTTTCTACGTAATGTCATTGAACATTGCTTTGGGATCTTAAAGAGCACTTTCCAATTTTAAAAGTGATGCCTAGATTCAAGCCCGCTAGACAACCTCTTATAGTTGTTGCTTGTTGTATCCTACATAATTTTGTATGCCAGTGTTCTCAAAGTGATAAATTGTTTAATGAATGGGAAGCAGAGGGCCATGAAGTAGAAAGCGAAAGGGGGTCAAGCACATTTACAATTAATCATACAATTGATTTGTCTGATGCGTGTGCCGCAGCAATGACTGCGTTTCGTGAGCTTATTGTCAATCAGATGTGAGCAGACCGTTTTGGTATTTGATTGAATATATGGTAATAATGCTATGATTTGTCGATAAGAGTTAGATAATTCAATGTCCTTATTTGAGTTTAATTTATTTTTTTACTTACTGAATTATTTTTGTTATTCTTAAGAATATATTTCACGTATTGATATATTATTTGACTTATAGGGTGTTAAGATGACAACCCAACCAAATTGGGCAGTTGAGGCAAACCTTTTTGCAAGAAGAATTTTGGGTTGTTCATTTCCATTTTATCAATTTTTTAGAGTTGTATTTGATAAATGATTATTGTATCTTAAAGTTGTCCTCAACTAACTTATTTTAAACAAGAAAACTATGTCATATTTTAGATATTGAACCATTTTCCAAGAAGAATGATGGGTTGGCTATTCACATTTTATCAAATTGTGAAAGTTGTGTTGTATTTCTTATTTTAATTTTTTAGAATTAAGTTAACAAAGAAATATATGTGATATGGGGAAGAAGATGAGTTTTCAATGTTTGATCCATGACATATAAAAAAAAACTTAAAATTTTAAAAATAAAATATTATTAATTATTTTCAAATATTTGGTGTGTGCTAAAAATTGTATTTAGTAAATATGAGAAATAAAATTAATATATATTTCAAATTTAAACTCAAAACTGAAAATTGAAAACAATTACAAGAAAATGTATCAAAACAGTTTTTTATTTTCAAAACAGTTTTCAAAATCAGATTATTAAAACAACATTTCACTGTTTTCTGTTTTGGAAATAGTTTTTGAGTTACAGTTATCCAAACATGTTTTTTTTCTTCAGAAAACCGTTTTCAGTTTTCATTTTCGAAAACAGTTTTCAAAAACTGAAAATTGAAAACTATTACCCAAATATGCCTGTAGTGTTTGAGATTGTCTTTGTTCACTCGTTCAGCTCAAGTAACTTAGTGAGAAAGTTCAAACTTGAGCATATGTTTAATATTTCAAATTTAGAATTGAAATTAAATTGTTTAAATTTTATCGAGCCGAATATAGGCAGTTTTACAAATAAAAAAATCATGTTCAAGATTAGTTGGAGTTGAGTTTGTCCACCTGATTTACAATCCTACTTAGACCAAAATAATTCGTGCACCAATATTAGATCAGTATTTTTAGATGCGAAGACATTTGATGAGATGTTTTGTGTCAATGAGGCGAGATGTAAGTTTCGAGACGGTGGGATGTAAGTCTTTTGAATTAGGACGTTTCAAAATCATAATAAAATTTAATTAATTAAAATAATATAAATTATATAAATATAATAATTAAAATATAAATAAATTAATTTTCAACAAACTTTAATACTTTTATTAAATCTCTAGATCATATAAATAATAATTATAATTTTAAAATATTAATATATATTTATATATACATATTATATATATATTATATTTCTTATATTGTTATAATTTGTAAGTGATTAATTAAATAGTTTGTAGTTATTATTAAACTAAATAATATGTTTATTTATAAAACACAATGATATAACTATAAGAATAACTAGCTTAGTGGTTAAGGTTTGTATTTAAATTCATTTGGGTATGGATTTGAGTTTTAAACTTATAATTTTTTTAGAATTAATAAAAAACCTTCAACAAGATATATGTCTAAATTACGTCTAAGAATAAAATATGTATGCTCAACAAAAAAAAAAAACACGTGTAATACTTGGAGATTCAAAGTGTTTTTATTTAACTCCACGAACCCAAAAAAAAAGCCCTATAAAAACACCGCATTAGTTATGTTAGATTTTTTTTCTTCAAGAAAAAGGGGCAATAGAGCTTGAACCTTATTAACGAGAGTTGAAAGACAAGAAGTACTCCACTAGGCAGAGAGTTGAAAGACAAGAAGTACTCCACGGTGCAGATGTTTATGTCGGCCCAAACCCACCAAAGACACGATCCTCAACAAAAGCGTCAATTCAATTGACGTCCCGTTGAAACCATTAATACCTCTTCGACACTATTTGTTCTATTATGGTACGGAGTACTAGTTTTCTTTTTTGACTCTTTTGATTTGATTTGATTTAATTTTTTATTTTATTATTAGATAAACTAAAAATTTATCGTTTAATTAAAAAGTAACACATGATACGGTAAAAAAAAAAAATTTTATCCGTAGAAAGTAAAACGATAAAAATCCGTCTACAAACAAAAGAGTAAAAAACACATTAAACTTTTAGTAAAATCTTGACTTTGACTCATCAGTTGATTATCAACACTGCTTGCCATAAAAGTCCTTCTCTTTTACATTTTTTACACTACATAAAAGTTTATAATGTTTTATTAAGGTTGGCAATCATAATCTCTCTCTACATTTTTCCTCTCTCTAGGGTTTTATTTACTATCATATGTATTAATTTGACGAGGTGACTTTTCATGACTTTAAATCTCATTTAATGTGTTTTAAGTTCTCAACAAATATTTAAATATTATTATGGTAGATAAAAAAGCAAGCGAATAGACAAACGATCCGTCGCTCATATATCTTTTTCTTTTCAAATGTTTTTTCGGTGATTTAGTTATATTTTGGATCTCAACACATTCGTATAATTTTAAATTGAAGATAATTTAAGGAAAAAAAAAATTGCTTTTCTTGTTTGGAAAGTTTTGTATTTCATTTATATTTCTTTTACCATACTCACCACTGTTATTCCTAACTTTCAATGATCCCTTATGTTAATGAAAGACAAGCCAGTGCAATGCATTATATTCTATAAATTTATAAGTGTTTGGGTAATTAATTTTCTTTATATCTTTTTCCTTTTTAATTTTTTTTACTTTCAAGAAGCTTACATCAGATAAAAAAAAATAAATGCAGTAGAAGAGATTTTTATTTACATCGAATGTAAAATTTATATTTACACTTAAGTAAAAATTTAATTGATAATTTTTAAATTTTTTATTAATAACATTAATTAAACATATACAAATATTAATAAAAAAATTCTTTAAAAATACTAATCACATTTTCAAAGTAAAAATAAACTTTACAGAGAGTGCTAACAAGAAATTTTCAAGAAACTGACAACACTACAATTCATGATCGTTTACGTGTCACTGCTTAATGGCTCACATGCGCTCCCGCGTCTATCCAAATTTGACTGTCAACTCTTTAAGTCCATACAGAAACTGAAACCCACAAACCTTGTAATCCCTGGTCTTTGATAATTTTGTTTGTTTGTTTGGGTTTAAATTATTAAATTTAAATGAATTAAAATTTTTATTGATAATATTTATTTTTAAATTTTATATTTATATTAATATTATTAATAAATTTTTTAATTAATTTAAATTATTAAATTTAAGCCACCTGCCAAGAATTTTTGCTAGTCTCTACTGAGCAGCAATCAATGCAAAAATATGTTTCTTTTTTTCTTCTTTTTTTCTTTATCTTCTGTACTTTCATTGCCATTACTCTTCTCTTTCCCCATAAATATTTCTGTCCCCTCTCATTATGACAGTCCAAAATTAAATGCTATCACTTTCATATTCATTGCATATTTTTCTCTCTCTCCTCTCTTTCCAGTTCTGTGCAAATCAAAACCTCAAAAGGGTAGCCCCACTCAGTAAATCTCTTCACTGTTTGTACAAGTTTTTTTATTTATCTCAATGCTGATTCAATTTCTCAATGCCTGTAATTGTCAAGACATAACTACATATGCATCTTTATGCCTATAATTATTGCAAAGCCAACTTAAAACCCGCTGATCGTCCTCTTTCTCTGGCACCCAATACATCATTATTAAATTTTGAAATTCACTTCGATTTAATTCCCTAGATAAGACCAATCTAGCATTAACCCATCTCCCTCTGTGTCTAGGTACACTCTTATCTGTTTGATGATTTGTTTCATAGCTCATTCACTTAAAGACACTGTTTTTATGACACTGTTTTTGGACCTTTTTTTCTTCTTTTAAGTGAGTGAGTGAGCGAGCGAGCTTGCTTTAAAGTTAAAAAGGGTTTTGTTGATCTTTTTCATTGCAAGTGTTTGATAGGTGTGTGGTGTTACTGTTATTTGTTGTTGAACTCGTGTAGGGGGTGTACTTTTTTTAAGTTAAAGAAGAGAGAATGGGGAGAACACCATGTTGTGATAAGAATGCATTGAAGAAAGGGCCATGGACACCTGAAGAAGATGAGATTCTTGTTAACTATATCAAAGAGAATGGTCATGGAAGTTGGCGCTGTCTCCCAAAGCTTGCAGGTTTTAATCCATCTTGTCTTCTATTAGCCCCACAAAAACAACTTTTTCTCTTTTATGGTTGTGTTTTGTTTGCCTAATGTTTGTGAGCATTTTGGAAGTAGTTCTCTGGTACCTGGAAGCAAGAAAGAAGTGATTTCAGAAGTACAAAGAGACTTCCATTATGATTGAACTTGGATACATGACCTTTTTTAAGCTGATGGGCTAAGTATCTTGTTTGTTTGTAGTATAAATTAGTAAAGTATGCTTCTCCTAGCCTCCTACATTTTATCATGTAAATCTTTAGGGTAAATTACATTAACTTGTCTAAGTTTAGTTCAAAACTACACTTTACTCCATTTCTGAAATCTCATGTGTGTTAGTGTAGGTTTCAGAAATGCAAGTAGGCAAGTGTAGTTTTGGATTAAACTCTGGTGGATTAATGTAGTTATACCCAATTCTTCATCGATTTCTTTACTGTTATGATCCGTTTGTGTTGCTGATTAAGAAAGTCTCTTATTCTTCATGGTTTTTTGCTTACTAAACTTTAGTCCTATTGATCATTCTTGTTTTTGACAACACCAGTTTTTACCACCATAGGCTTAACATAGGAGTATATGCTTTATGAGATCCTTGGAATTTTAAGAAACATGCTTTATATCAAACATCTGCTTATTAAAAATCAAATAAAGGGCAAGTTAAACTGATAAATGTTAAAGGATTGAGAGAAAAGCTAGGTTCAATTGTGGGGTGCTAGGAAGTTAGTAGGACAGTTTTGTAGGCTCTCTCTATTTGGGTGCTGCTAAAATGATATTGACTATCAATTTTTGTTTTCCAAATTAACTTAATCCATGTCCATTCTGCTCACTTTTTATTGTAATGCCTTCAATTTGGACATTTTTATAATGCCACGTAATTGAACCATGTCACTATTTATGGATGCAGCTCCTCTCATTTCTTGAGATTAAATCTGAGTTTCTGAACATATCTCCTTGTGATTGCAATCATTTGTAAGCATAATTAAACTTTCAATAATGTTTTCCAAAACATCTCTCTTTCGACAGGCCTCAGTCGCTGTGGAAAAAGTTGCAGGCTCAGGTGGACAAATTATCTCAGGCCAGACATAAAACGTGGTCCTTTTACCATTGAAGAAGAGAAACTTGTCATACAGCTTCATGCCATTCTTGGAAACAGGTATTATGTGCTTGCTTTTATAATGTTAAATTAGGATCTACAATTAACTTGCTTCATTGGACTGAATTTGGTTTTACCAATTTTTTTTTTGCAATTTATGTTTCTCTTCTATTTTATTAATTAATAAAGAACCCTAATCAGATATTGATTAGTGTTATCTTCAATTATTGTATGTTGTCCCCAACTAGCTTGGAAAGTTGTATGAGTAATGAATCCATGATTTTCAGGTGGGCTGCTATTGCTGCTCAATTACCTGGAAGGACAGACAATGAGATCAAGAACTTATGGAACACGCACCTGAAGAAGCGTCTTGTTAGCATGGGACTTGATCCGCAAACGCACGAGCCTTTTGCCTCCTGCGGAACAAACATACAAGCACCTGCATCCCCGGCCATGCGCCACATGGCACAATGGGAGAGCGCCAGGCTCGAAGCGGAGGCTCGGCTGTCCAAGGAGTCCTTACTTTTCAATCCACCACCTCTATGGAAAGCTGAATCTGATCACTTTTTACGCATATGGAACTCTGAAGTTGGGGAGTCGTTTCGAAAGTTCAACAGGGAAGACAAAGCTGTAAGTCAAATCCCAAATTCTCAGACATCTTCATCGACAAAATCTGGATCAGTTTCGGCCATCACCATGGAGTTTGGCTCTAACTTAGCTGCAGGGTCCTCAACCCTGGCATTGGCAAGCAATCAAAATGAAGATGCAGACTGCAAGAGCGGCAAATCATGCATAGAGGAAGTGATAGCTGGGTCTGATTCATCAAGCTCAAATGAAATGGAGGATTCATCAGACACTGCACTACAACTGCTTTTGGATTTCCCAATTAGCAACAATGACATGAGCTTCTTGGAGGAAAATGTCGATAACTGTAACACATTCTGTAAACCTAACGGCAACTTCATGATATGCCCCCTCTGAACCATGCTGCTTATTGTGAAGCAAGTGTTATTTGAAAACTGAGCTGGTTCTTTTTCTGCTGTAACCTACCAAGTGCAAGAATGAAGAGAAGCTTGATAGCTGAGTCAAAGGTTTTTAGGCTTAGTTGCCAGCTGGGTTGATTTTAAGGATTTGATGTTACCCCTTAGTATTAGGTTTTAGTTATTAAAAACCCAGTTTACTCGGCATATAAAGAAGATAAAATTTCCTTGCAACCTTTAGTACTTTAAAATTTAGATTCTGCTAATCCTATTGTATCTTATAATTGGGATTGTCTTGGCAAGGAGTGAAAAGACTCACTAGAATGCTGTGACACGTTTGTTGACTCAGCCATAATAATTCAAAAAATATGATCTCCTACAAGGTTATATCCTGGAGGGGAATCCAATAATGGAGTTATGAGCTATGGATTCAGCTTAAACCTATGTCAAATTCAGAATACACAATTTCGGATTTCTTGCAAAGCTTTCACTTTGTTTAGAATCAAAAGAAAATGAAATCATTTCATTTTGAAATAAATTGAAATGAATTTTTTGTTTTTTATATTAAATTATAAATTTTAATGTTTGAAATAAATAAAAAAACTCAAAAAAAAAGAAGGTAGAGGAAGTGTTTGGGAAAAATATAATTTTCCTCTTCACAAAGTTGCAACAAGCTAGTTACCTCTAAAATGAATTCATTTACAAATAAATTTTATAATTTATTGACTTTCCGAACATGAAACATATAAAATTATAAATAAAATTTATAAAATTCATTTGTTCCAAATACACTCTTAGAAACATCAAAAACAGAAATATGAGAATTTATCCCAGCCGAAAGGATTTTTGTCGGTGCAATACTCAAGAAATGAAATGTGTAATGTGGATTATTGTGATCACTTTTGAACTCTGATGAAGCATCAAAACTGTTTCAAACATATCAAACACTGTATTTCTATATCAATAGAATCGATAATTAACATTCCAGGCAAGTTACACACAAAAACAACACAGAATAAACAAACAAGACGTATGATGAAAACTGGGAGTAACAAACAAGAAGAAAAAAAATATGTAGATGCAAGTAGAGGATTAAATTTGCTTCCTCACCAGAACAAAAAAATTACAATTTCAGAAGCAACCAATGTGTTTTTTTGGAGTGTGCCCAGTTGCACGGTATTTTGCAGCCATCTCCTCTGCCTTGAGAAGTTCTTCTCCACGTTTAGCTTCAACCATTGCCCTCTTCTCTTCTGCTTGCTTGTGAATTAAAGCTATCTGATTTTTCTTTTTTTCTACATATTCTGCCTTCTTCTTCTCCAATTGTTCCTGCCAATTCTTGAATATGTTAAAATTGAATCTAAAATATAAAAGCTTTCCTACACATATATGTTTAGCATGATAAAAGTCCTGCCTGATTCTATCATTTTAAACTTGTATGTGATGTCCAAAATTACTGCATATTACATTATATGTAGGCCTTCTTTATTCTTCCATCAAGTAGAAACAGAAGCAGAATCATGTTTTAATGCATCACAAAGTCAGAAAATCCAAATATATAGAAAACTAAAACAATAAGATCTTGTTACCTCAATCTTTCTTAGTTTGGCTTCAGTAGCTGCCTTTTTGTTGTTCTCCCATGCGGCAACAACAGAGAGCTTTTTCTGGGATCTGTTAAACAGATGCAGCAGAGTCTCTTAAATATTAACAATTTAGTTCTTCATAGACCATGAGGAAAATGATAAGATGATAAAAGTTACTAACTCAAAACTAATCTTACAAACATATAAACTTCTCTAATTTGGAGTGTTTCATTTATGATCATATTCACAAGTGAAATTGTCTGTATGATGTCAGTGCCCCTTGCTCCCAGTATGATTTGGGAAATTTGGTTATGTTTCATCCTTAACATATGCATACAGGAAGAGAGGAAGTCAAGAGAAATCCTTACTTATTCTCTGCTTTTAATTTCTCATTTTCTTCCCATGCCCTGATGAAAGACAGCATCTTTTCCTTTTCAAGTTCTGCAAGAGCAACATCTGAGAAACATAACATGAGAAATAGGTTATTCAATTCAGAAGTATAGGCTGTATAACCATTGCATGAAAAGTTAAAATCACTCTGTTGCATTCTAAGAAGGATTCTAACAAATACGTTAGCATGTAATACGACACATAGAGGAATCACGAATAAAAATTGAAGCAACATTATAACATGCCCTTAATCTAAAAAGTGTTTAGCATAGTTAATGTCTTAACGACCCAACAATGCAAAATCTTGCTCTTTATAAAATTCCATGATCCAGAAGAAAAGAAATATGAGTCAAGAGGTGTGCTAATACTGACCCCTGTCAAATGAACCCCCGGAAACTTTCTTCAGTGCATGATCTGCAGTCTCTGCGAAAAAGAAAAGGAAACATTGAAATGTCTATAAAAATGTTGATTGATATAATTACTTTATCCAAAATGTTATGCATGTATAACACAGCCTTGACTAATAGAGTCAAATATGATGGTTATATGCACGGTATGAATACCTTTAGAAAGAAAGGGGTATTTAGTTAACAATTTAACAAACTCCAGATTTTATGAACACGGATGGAATTTGCAAAAAGCGCCAATATAAAGTACTTTCACGAACCTATTGGCACCTCAACTGAGTTTCATGATTACAAGTTCTGAAATACTTTGGAAAAAATAAAATCTCAGAATAAAAATACTAAGCTTACGTCTCTTTTAAAAATGAAAAGGAACCACCAAATTTGGATCTCTGCGGTAAGCAAATATAAAACTGAGCTCTACTTTTCAATCTTCATACAAGAAAACCACAGAAAATGGAGGTCCTATTGGTAATTAATGGAGTAATATGATTTGTGGTACCAAACGAAGCATTATCATCTCTTCACTAGTTTATAATAAAGAAATGCCCAACTTTAAGCATGCGTAAATAGGGGCCCAATAATCCTTTATCAGGTTCCACGATGATCATTATGGACAATATTGTGAAAACCATAATCTAAAGCAACATAGTGTAAGCTGGCATCCATAATAAAGTTCTAATAAGAAATTTTCCAGGAGTATTATACAGCTAATTATTAATTTTTTCTTTTTCTTTTTACAAGTTACAAAGCTTTACATTACAAAAACATAGGGACCAGAAATTACATCAAAACCTTATCACCAAAATAAAGAAAACAAAGAAAGGCAGATAAAGCCTAACAACCAAATCAACATAACATGGAAGGCCAGTTACCAATATTTACAACTGCACACAATGGAAATCATGTTTAGTATAATAACTATTCCATGAGAGAAAATCTATAAATTCTCCTTAGTTGAATTCCCATAAGGGGAGAAGATTCTCTCCAGTAACTTGGGGAAATTTCCCCCAAGTTATTGGACAGCATCCTAATCCTCCTATAACAAAGGGGTCTTATAATTGTTAAATACCAAAAAGGAGCAAATGTAATTATCATTTACCCCTACAACTGTTTAATTACCCAAAACTAAAAGCAAAATGAAAAAGACTCGACTCAAGCATCACTTGTTCAAGAAGAAGAATACAAATAGTGATGAAAACAACAAAATCCACAACAGTAAATCTAAGAAATATTTAAGAATTCAGTGACTGCTCAACAAAATCACTTTCAATTTTAAGTTCACTCAAAATGAAATTTTAGTACTTTATTGTAAGGATACGCAAGAAAAAAAAACTTAATGGAATGCTAAAACCTCATTGATATTTCAAGTTTCGATTCAGAGAAAATAGTTACAGCAATAAATCAATAAATAAACATCAAAATCAACATACTCGATTAAACTTTTTCCTTTTTCTCCAGAACGCATATTTTTCATTAAGAAAAAAAACTTGAACGATTGGGTTTTGCTCGAATCGAAACCATACACACATGATCTAAATTAATCCTGATCATAATTAGTTCTCCATCAAAACAAACACAGCCTTAATTAACAGAGCTCATTTATCATAATTAAAAAAAAACACACTGAATCCAGAGAGAGAGAGCTTACTCTCAACTACAGCAAGAGCTTTAGAATCATCAGGCTTCTGTTCGGGAGGTGGAATCACAGTTTTCTCCTCGGTAACATCCTTCGGAGCCGGAGCTGGAGGCGCCGTCGATGGGGCTTCGACCTTCTTCAGTTGCTCCTCTGCCATAATTTTAGAAAATAAAAATCTGTAACGGATATTTTGACACTGTTGTCACTCTCTTGCTGAACATAAGCAGGCTCTATATATATATGTGGTAAAGACAGATTTTGAGTGTGCTGTTTAATGGCTGTTGATCGTACCTGTCATGTGGATTCGCTTTGTGATCCAACGGTTAGCGCGTGCGATGGGCGCTGATTATGATGTGGGGTCCAATTGTTGGCGCTAAAAGTCATTATTAATTAAATGCTTTACAAAGTATTCTGACAGGTTAGGCGGATGAATATTGCCACGTATGCGATGTAGAGAAGCGTTAATGTCGGCGTCCGTTGAAACGTGAACTAGAGAGGAGACACGACATACAAAGGAAATGGTGACTACGTGTCGGCCTGGCCCACTTAATAAAAGATTGCTTTGAGGACACGCTGGAAGAAGACAAAATGAAGGGCCATTCTAATGTCAACCCCACACTCTCCTTTTGCTCGTGCTATCACCTTTCATTAAGGTTTTGTTTGTTTTTTTAAGTAAAATGTATTGTAATGTAAAATCAATTTCATGTAAATTATAAATTTTCGGTTTTTTTTTTTTTTTTTCGTTTGATTGAAGTTTGAAATGAGTGATTGAAAAATATAAAAAATAAATAAAGAGAGAATTAATGGTATAATATGTGAGAAAAAATTTAGGAAAGTGGAAGAGTGGTTTTCTTTTACGAATATAAAACTATTTTTTAATCACTTACAAAATAACTTACGCCAAAAAATGATGTAAATTGTTTTGTTAAGTTTATCACTTAGCATTGTAAAATCTAGTTTTACATGAAATTGATTTTTATAAAATCCGAATACTAATAAAATATTATTCTACATGTATTTGATTTTCAAGTTGTCATTTTTTCATAAAAACAAACAAAGGCTGATAAGAAAATGATGGAAAGTAAATTTTTCTCACCATTTCGAATGAATTAATCTAAATATTTCAACATTAATCGATCGAATTAATTTCGGTCGGTATAATCGGTTATTGATTAACCGATAATATTTATGTAATTGAGTTTTTTTTTTAAATTATTATATACTTAATTTATATTTCATATTTATTATATTTTATTTATATTTAACATATTATTAATATTAATATTAATTAATTTCTTAATCGGTTAAATGGTCAAAATCGTTATAAAAATTTAATCGTTAATCGATCGATTAATCGATATATCTTATTTGATTAACTGATTTTATAACAATTAACCGAATTATTGTAACTGAATCGATTTGAAACGATCGATTAATAATGTGAACAAAAGACCAAATCCATCTCTCGTTACTTTGTTTTAGATATAAAAAAAATCAACTCCTACGTATCCAAATCCAAACAAACATTTCCCAAAAAAAGAGAAATGAAAAATCCTAGCAAGCATGCATTTGTAGAATTTAATGAAGTGAAAATACTATCAATATGCATTGTTTAGCACGCGCTGCTAGGGCGTTTTAAGACAACAGCTGGTAGGCATAAGCTGGTGTGTGGTGGTGAGAGAGTAGGGTAGTCCATTTATTGGACGAATGCATGCATTGACGCCATCGTGATCATGTGTATGATATGCTGGTGACCTACTGGCAAACAGCCGCTCGATGGCCTTTGGCAGTTTATGTTCTTTAAAACGTCTCTAAGAAGCGCCAGGTGTCTCTTATTTATCTGTTTTCTCTCCCTTAAGGATCCTGCTGGTAACAAAAATTTGGTTGGTTTGGATTTAGTCAATTGCGTTTAGAAAAACAGGAAAGCTCTAGTTTTATTTATAATATTGGTATAAATGTAAGATTTAAAAATTAATGTTATTAATAAAAAATTTTAATTAATTTTAACACAATAGTTTAGGCCTAATCTAGCAAAGAAATTGTCCCTGCTAGTTCAGTTTAAAAACAGTTTTTATTTTTGAAGGACTGCAATCATCTGTAGTTGACATATATCAATAAACTATGACCCTCGTAAATTATCTACTCAATTTATATAGTAATTTGTTGTATTTGTGTTGAAATATTTTTATATGATAAAATAATATATTAATTAAAATAAATTATATTTTTATTTATAAGCAAGCAAAGCTGTAATAAGTCATGTGTAATCTCCTCTAATTTGATTAACAATTCCAACCATGCAAATAAACTCCAATAAATAATTAGGACAAAATCAACAAAAATAAAAAAAATAATTGAAGAAACTCATAAAAAAAAAGGTACAACCAAAACAATAAAACATAATAAAAAGATTATAAAAGAATGAAAAATAATAAGGTAACTAAAAGAATTTAAAATTATTTTAACCTCATTAAATATAAAAGAGATAAAGAAAAATAGGTAATTAAGCTTTGGTGAGATAATCAGAGAGCAAAATGGAATAAAGAGAGTAAATTGGATTATTTATTTAACTTTATTTAAATATTTGAGTTTTATATCTAAGTAAGTTTTTTTTTTTTAGACATTTTGAGTGATAGACACCAAATAAGGTTTATGGCTTAATAATATATAATAAATTAACAATTGTTGATATGGTTAAGCTTATGATTAGGGGTGGACTCGAGTCGAATCGAACTCGTATACTAAGGTATTCGAGTTCGATTCGACCTTAAATAACATGTTCAAGTTCGATAATAAAAGAACCTATTCGAACTCGAGATTAAGCCTAAACTATAATTTTAATAAATAAAAATATTAAATAAATATTGATTCGAGCTCAAATTTAATAATACTTTATTGAACTGTTTGAAAGTTTTTTAAGCTGAACCTTAAGATATTTGAGTTCGGTTCGATAAACTATGCGAATTTTGTTTGATAAACTATTTGAACTCGATTTGATAAACTATTCTAATATAATTTTCAAACTCAAACTCAGTCAAATCGAACATTAATTAAGCTTCAACTCAAATAACTTAATAAAAGTTTAGCTAATTCAACACTAATTAATGGAAGATGCATTGCTGAATGGACTTGTGCCAAAAAATAATTCCTACCACCAAAATATATATATATATATATATAGACACACACACTCCTATGCTGGGCCAGTCTGTCCGTCAAGCTAAACCAGAACTTTCAAGCGCCTATAAAAGAGTGTACATTGTCAAAATGGGCTAACCTTTTCGCTCCTTGATGGAACTGAGCTCTAATGACATATATTTGGACTCAGCCTGGGTTGTTGGGATTAGGGGCCATTGGGTCAACATTAGCTCATAAGATTACAAGAAAGTCCCTCTTTGACCAAACCGGACAACTTCAACAACCATTTCCTCTGTCATTGAAATTTTAATTAGCTCCTCAAACGCATGGAGCCTACAAGCTCTGGTTCTAGTGTCTGTTGTTGTAGTTGCAGTTCAGGGAAAGAATGGGGGGAGAGAGTGGCAGAGAAGGTAATTTCAGTTTACAAGTCTCTTCCAAAGAAGGGAAAGCCTCAGGGACGCGAAGTCACAGTCTTGGCCGCTTACCTAATCTCCTCTCCTTCTCAAGGTCCTATCTCCTTTCTCTGTTTCTTTGGGTGTTTTTCTTTAAAATCGAAGAACAAAACTAAAATCATGATTTTTTTTTCTTAGTTGAGGTTTAATCTTCAAGGTTTAGATTGTTAACCGGTTAATGATTAGTGGGTATAAGATAAAATTTCAAAATAGTGATTTTTTTTTTCAATTTTGTGAACAGAACTGGAAGTTGTTGCGTTGGGAACGGGGACAAAGTGCGTTGGCCACTCGTTATTGAGCCCGCACGGTGACATTGTGAATGACTCGCATGCTGAAATTATAGCACGGAGAACTTTGATGAGGTTTATAGTATTTTTTTTTTTGCAATTATGAAAATTTTGATGAGGCTTATAGTTACTTTTCTTTGATATTGTTGATGCTAATCTCTTTACATTGTTGGGCCATTATTAAAAGTTTTAATTATGTATTATATATGTTAAAATGTTTATCTTCTGGGGACTGAGGTTCTTAGCACACTTTACTCAGAATCTGTGTAATTCACTGTTTTGTTCGACGTCTTTTCGCTTGCCGTCAACTCTGCTATAGTGCTATCATCCATGTTATAATATTGAGAATTATGCTCCCAATATGCTAGTAGCGTTCTTCTTGCTTGAGATCACTTCTTAATTGGGTTCTCGGGTTTGATTAGTGAGAAGTTAGCATTGAAATTGCATTTTTTTTTAAATATACAAAAGAATGATACAGTCATACAGAGAGGAAACCCCTCGTTGAGTTTTGGATAAAGCCAATGCTTATCTTTCTTTTTGTGAGAGGCAAAGTCAATGCCTTTCTAAGAAAATGTTTTTGTTTTCCTTGTTAATCAAACCAGGTTCTTCTATGCAGAGATTCAGCATTTCAATGAGATTTTAAATAAGCACAGATATTATAATGACACTAAACAGCGGCCAGATGATGGGAATAAAAAGTTGCTTCTCGAACTGGACCCAGATCATCCTGGAAAAAAAAAATACAGATTGAGAGGAGGGTGGCAATTGCATCTGTACATATCGCAGTTGCCATGTAATTCATGTTGATTTCTTTATTTTTTTTTGCAATTATAGGCAAAGCGATCCTTTCTCCTTTGGATATTGTGTTGAATAGATCTTCATATTTAACTTCACACATTGCTTGAATTTTCTGTTGACTGTATATCCTTGATTGTCTTCTTTAGGTGGCAGTGTTAGTTCACCAATGTGTGCTCTGAAGAATATGCCCCTGAGAGAAGGAGATTTACCATTGTCATTGGGCGAGCAAAATAATTCCATGGGTGAGCTTTTGGAGGCTTCAGGGGAAAATAATGGTAATAGAGGTTTTTAAACTCTCTTTTCCCACCTCTGAATTATTCTAATACTGCCTCTCCTGGGCCAAATGAGGAGCTGCTGTGCTGGTATGAGAAATAAGAACGAAGGATCATATAATCTTGGATTCTGAGAGGATAAGGATCATAAGAACAAAGGACAAGAACAATTTCAGAGTGGAATTCAGGAACATGTTAAGAACTATGAGAATATTACCTTTGTATTTATTTATTTCTTTTTTCTTTTGGGAAGGTGGTGTACCATTGTTCTTTGCGTGGTAGGAATAAGAAATATTTTTGTCGAGAATAGCTTTGGGCCACCAATCTTGTGATATGTTATTTGATTGCTATGCATTGTGATTGCTTTCTAATAAGTTTTTATGGTCAATTTGTTCAGCTTATGATAGTTAAATGTTTCCATGATGATGATGTCGTCTTATTGACTTAAATTTCATTCTATATTTTTCACTTCTCTAAGGATAAAAGTGATTCTTCCTGGTGTGAGAACTTTTTCACTTAAAAAGTTAAGAAATGGTTGCAGTTTCTGGTGATGGCTTACAACTTAATGGCATGGTTCAGAGGAAGCCTGGACGTGGCGAGACAACATTATCAGTTAGCTGCTCTGACAAAATAGCTCGTTGGAATGTTGTTGGAGTTCAAGGTGTGTTGCATAACCTGTTACATGTACGCCACCCTTGCCAATTTTTTACTAGCATTAAGCTTTGACAGACATGTATGTGTAGCAAAATCTTTGTTGACATCTTCTTGACTTCACTAATGATACTTGATGAACGAATAGGCACTTTTTTGCAAATGTTAGATGATTTGATCTTTCTTCCTCTTTTTTCAGGAGCTTTACTTTCGCACTTTCTTCAACCTGTTTACCTTTCTTCCATTACTGTTGGACGATCCCCTCAATGTCCTGAAAATTTTTCCTTGGAGGATAACTTGAGAAGATCTTTATATGATAGAATCCTACCATTGTCAAATGAGCTAACAAGTCCCTTTTACGTGAACAAGGTTCGTATGATGCATATCTAGAAAATATGGAAAAAGTTAGCGGGGCAATGGCACAGCTTATTCTAATGCTGTTTTGCAGCCAGTATTTTTGACGGCCCCTATACCACCAATGGAGTTTCAGCATTCTGAGACTGCTCTAACCACCTTAACATGCGGGTAATTTCATTGAATTTGTTCACTTCCGGGGAAAAAAATAGTTTACAATTGTTTTGTTTGTTAGTTGCTGCATGTGCAATTCTCAGGTATTCCATTTGTTGGAATAAGTCTGGCTTGCATGAAGTAATTCTTGGAACCACTGGAAGAAAGCAAGGGACCTCTGCTAAAGGGGCACTTTACTCATCTACTCAGTCATCTATATGCAAGTAAGCTGAAAAGTCTGTTAGTAAAAGACATAATTTATGATTGTTGTCAATTAATTATTGTCACTGTTGTTATGAGTGTCCTTTTTTACTTTCAGAAAGCGCTTATTGGATATTTTCTTATCAGTAAGGTATGAGTACGAAATTGAATGCCCTGCCAATGAAATTTCTTATCGAGAACTCAAGGTACTATGTTGTTTCTGTGTACCGGATTGAATATTGTTTTCTATGAATTTTATTGAGTGCTTTCCAACTGTCACAACATCAATTCTGGTCTTTCTGCTTTACGGGATAACTGTGCTTAGGAATTTTTGTTTTGGGGTAAATTATCAAATTTCGATGTTTCTTGAGAAAGTGCATATTAATTGTTGTTTTCTTAGTGTGTGGTATGGCATGTTCTCTGTAGGACGGGGCTCAAGAATACAGATTAATTTCAAGACTTTTTAAAGGAAGGCCACCTTTTAACAGTTGGCTATTGAAACCCTCAAATTTTGAAGCTTTCTCCATTACCTAGCAGTGAGTTATCTTCTCTACACCTCATATGGTTTCCAATGAACTTCTGGTATCTTGTATTAGCATTTATTTTTCTTATAAAAGTGAGTCTCAACATATTCATTATATATTACAGCTTGCTCATCTTGTAAAGAATGCATATCATTATTATTAACATCATAACTTTCAAGGAAACATTGTGAATTATTTTAAATGTTAAGGACCACAGATGAGATGGTCTTGGTGTCCATTCACAATTATGAATGTCTTTTTTTCTTTATATGGGCAGGTTAATCTAGATGTGTCCTTGATTATCTTTTTTATCACCATCAGTAGGGAAAGTTTATCCGTCTGGCGTGTGATGTGGCATGATTTGTTGGTGTGGAAGCGGTAATCTGGAGCTCTAAAAGACACCCAAATTTAAATTGTGTGCTGGAGCTATTATGGCTGTTTTTATTGCCCATTGATGTTTCTTGTCCTACATTTGGTAATGACACCTTTTAGAACCAGTCAAATTGTTCTGGCAGTAGTCCTTTCTGCATTGAAGCCAATGCTGTGAGGTAACTGCATCTATTGATTGTTATAGGCATTTGGCACTGACCCATTTCTTTATAATGATTTTCTATTAGATACTGTTAATGTTATGAATGATATCATTCATATACTCCGTGGTTTGCACCAGTGTTTTACCCTTTGTTTGGATTGAAAGGAATGAAAGAAAATGAGAATAGAGGAAATGAAAGAGGGTACATGTATCTTTTGTTGTTTGAGAGTTTTTAAAATGGAAATGGTGGGACATAAAGGTACTTTATTCACTCCAGATCATTCAAAACTCAACATTTTAATTCTCATATGTTTAAGAGTTTTGGAGGAAAAGTAAAAGCAATGAAAGAAAGATAAGAGAATTCGAAGGGATACTCATTTCATCTTCTTCAGGCTCCTCTCTCTATCCAAACATATCCTTAAGGAAAATATCATGCAAATTTATCATTAAAAAAACTTCTAAATTGTTGAATCAAGCTGGCTATTAATAAGACTTTGAACTACCATCCTGGCTGCCAGAGGGTGGGGGTTGACTCATTTATGCTTTGAAGATGACTTAATGATCTTCACAGATGCCAGTCTTTCTTCTTTGCAAGGAATCTTGAGTATTTTCAATTAGTTTTATGAGATGTCTGGGTTAAAAATGAATCCAACAAAGAGTGAGATATTCTGTGGTGGAGTCACTTCTCAAAATAGGAACCTGCTAGTAAGATATCTTGGAGTTCCTTTGATTACTGACAAACTTTCTGCCAAAGATTGCTTGCCTCTTATTGATAAAATTCTGATCAGAATTCAATCTTGGACTGTTTGCAGGCTCTCGTTTGCTGGTAGGCTCCAACTGATCTCCGTTTTTTTTAGTAACCAGAATTTTTGGTGTACCATATTAGTGTTACACAAAGAAGGTCATCACTGATATTGAGACTTGTAGCTCTTTCCAATGGAATTATGGAAAGGGGTTGCTGGCAGTGCTTATGGAGCTAAGGTAAATTGGAAAAGATTGTCTGCCAAAGTTTGAAGGAAGTATTGGGTTGAAGAAAACTATAGAATGTAATGCTGCAAATGTTTTGATGATTATTTGGTTATTATTTGCAAAAACAGGTTCTCTTTAGGTTGCTAGGATCTGTCTCAATATTCCCAAAGGGAAAAGCTTTTGGTCCTGCCAATTCTTCATCGACTTTGGAGAAAACTACTGAAGTTAAGGCCGAACTAAGTTGAGCACTTTCAGCCTAGGATCATTTCATGATTTAGGCCTCTGTTTGCGCCAATAGTGATTGGAATTGGCACAGCTAGATCAGATGAGATTGTGGAGCTTCGATCCACATTTTGTTCCATCCATTTATGTTGGGAATATGACACTCAATCAACAACTAAGTAATCACAATAACAAAAAAAAAAAAAAACACACACACAAGAATTTTAACATAGCTCGACGAGTCAATCACTATTTCACTATTTGTAATTTTTGAAAAGAGTAAAGTTGTTGAAAACTCATTATAACAATACATAATTTTTTTAGATAATTGTGTGAAAACTCTAAAATCTCACAACCCAAAACTGTAATGCACTCAATGTTTACTTAACCCTTGTAAAACTCACTTTTACAAGCTATATTAGCGTTTTGATTTGCTACTCTCTACATATTTTCATTATCTCTAGATGTTCATATTTATAGTCTTCAACAAACCCATCAAGTCTAATCTCTCAATTGATATATGGTCAAGTATTTAATGAAATGTTGATCAGTAAGATGCATAAGTCTCCACATCTCATTTAATTAAATTATTGATTACTACACATCATGATAGTCAAAATCATAAATAAATGAACCGTAAATCCCAACACCAACCGAATTGCCTAACCCTCGGTCGGGTTTTCCTCCACCGGTTGAAACCTCCCGGTTTCGATCAAGCTTTTTATTCATTCAAAATTTTCATAAGATTTTGAATCTAATCCCAACAATTTAGATACTACTCAACGTGATAAAGTATGTCTGGCTTCACAGTTCATGTGGTGAGTTTCAAACTAAAGCTACTTGGGTAGAAATCAGAATCAAGCACGCAAAGGTAGATTGGCATAAACTTCTTTGGTTTCCCTACTCTATTCCTAAGCATAGTTTAATTGGTTAGTTAGCTATTCTTGATAGATTGGCTACACTGGGGGCTTCCTGTGGATACTCTTTGTTTATTATGTGGTGACTCGGATGAAACCAGAGATTCTCTTTTTTTTTTCAGCTGTAACTTCTCTTATCAGCTCTAGACTCAAATCTTGCATCTATTTGGTATGAGTGGACAATCTGTTGGCTGTTGGCAGGATGAATTGCAATGGGCTATTCACCACCTTAAAGGCAAAAGCATGCTTGTTACTTTGCTTTTACTTTTTTATTGAAAGCTAAGCCAATAAAAAAAAATGTTTTTGAGAGGGAACAATTACTGAAAGATGATAGTAATGATAAATAGGATGTGTTAGATGTAAAGGCTTCACAACTCCTAACGCTAATTGCTCAATCAATTTGATGGAGTCATAACGTTGTCGATAACAAATTAAGTTTCAATTGTGCCTATTTGTTATGTGCAGAGAAATTTTCGATTGTATAAGATGCAAATTAATCAAATTTTCAATCGATTTACACTCGAAACAGCCGAAAAAATTTCATATGGACCTAGAGGAATGACTGACTCCCTTGGCTGGGTGGAGTGTCCCGTGGGTTACTATTCTTTGTTCTTATTAACAAACCACAAAAGTCAAAATCAACCATTATCTATAACATTGACTTATCTAGTAAATTGTCCAAATGGCACGCAGCACCAGTGTTTTAGAAAACCAAATTGGGGCGCGGCCCGGGTGGATTTCGTCCGCGTGATTGTTGGAGTTTTTTTTTTTTTTTTTTTTTAACTTTAAAACAAGATTGTTTTGGGTCAAATATATCAGTCCATTTAATCAAAACGACCTTGTTTTGGTTAGCCCAACCCCTTTTAAATCCTCTTCCCTGCGATGTGCCTCGAACTCATGACCCTTTATAGAACTTACCACTGAGCTAATACTTTTGGTGTGATATTATTACATTTTAAAATATATAATACATGTTATTTAGTTTAATAATAATTACAAACTATTTAATTAATCACTTACAAATTACAACAATATATAAATATAAGTTATACTTCATATAATTTATATATAAATATATATTAATATTTATAAAATTATAATTATCACACTATAAAGAGTTAGTAACGTATTAAACTTTGATAAAAATTAATTAATTAATTAAAAATTAAATTATTTTTATTTTACTATTCTAATTAATTAATTAATATTATTTTATTAAAAAATCAAAATGTCCCAAAAGATTCAAAAGATTTACCCGGATTTTCAACCTTTTAGGTCAGAATTTTAAATTTTCAACATTTTGATTGGACGTCATTGCAAATGAAACTACTATGTTGGAGGATCATAGTGTAAATTGATGGATACATATGCAACAAACGATAGCGTACGTCTAATATCATATGTGATTAAAATTTTCATCAAATTGTTTGATAGTTATGTAAAAATATTTTGATAAATATTCATTCATAGGTATTAAGTTAGTAAAGTTTATTGATAATTAATTTATTTATATTATTTTAATTTTTTAATATTTTTATATTTTAATTAATATTATTTTATTTAAAATATCCTAACATTTCAAAAGACTTACTCCCCAATAACTCGAGACTTACACCTCGGCTCGTAACGCCCCCGCTTCGGCACAGCACCTGCCAAATCTTATGCTGATAAATACTATGATGCCTAACGTGTGGATTGGGTTAACGTTGGCAACCCCTAGAACACGTTAATTTGCCCATATTATTTATTTGGACATTTTTCTCTTTGAACATGATGTTTTTGCCCGTTACTATAATTTCCAATTAATGCAAATTAAATTAATCAATCTTAACCCTTTATCTTAAAAGGGTAAAATATTATTTCCTTGGCCCTCGCAGCCCCGACGCAATCCGCGAAAGGATAATATCATATTTTGAACAATTTTTAATTAAATTGAATCTAAAACTAATATTTTAGCTTTTTTCGAAATTTCATTAGTAATTTTAAAAAATTTTATTGGTAAAATTATTTTTTGGATTTCACACCTATACTGACGTTATCAACGAAATTCTTCAAAATTACCAATTGAATTTGATTAAGACCTGATTTAGCCAAAAAAAAATTTATATGTTTTGTGAGTGTCTAAGTCACACGTTTCTTCTTTGGCGCTAATTAATTGTTGCTTCTTGATAATGCTATAACGCAAACCTGATGAAGCCAAAACAAATCAGAACATGATAATGTGTTTTTTTTTAGATTAACTTCTCAGTAAATATATATAAACTTTGATTATAAAGTGATATCCACCAAATCTCAACTGTAAAAGAGTTGATCTCGTTCTTTTTTTAACCGTTGTTGAGTTCTCACATTTTCCTTCTTACTCTAAAAAAGTTAATGAAGTAATTTTGACGAGATATATAGTACGTGATAAATATTAAATAAACACTAAGTAGAAATTAATTATTTAAAGTTCTTGCATGGTCAGTTGGTCATTAACCTTTAATTATACTTAAAAAAATTAGATTATTCACCATATTTATTTGTTTGTTTAATTTTAAGAACAGCAATCTTGACCAATGACACATCAATGTTAACTATGCGCTTCTGATCTACCATCATTAAAAAAAATATACTATGATAAGATTAAAAAGAGAATAAAATGTAATTGTTTTTTTTTTAAAAAAATATGATACATAGAATGATTATTGTGTTATATTTTGTATCAAATATAAAATCTTTAGATTAAAATTACTACAATCTTATTTTACATATTTCTTCTTAATTAATCATTTTTTTCACTTATTTTGGTATACCAAATGTCAAAAATAATAATAATTCTCGATGGATGTATAGCTAATTAATTATCATAAAAAAAAAACAAAAAATGAGGAGTCTCAATCTATGATCTAATTAAGGTGCCAGTGTTACCAGTGGAATTATACCTAATCTAGAGTCAAATTAGTAAATTTATTTATCTGTTTTCTCTCCCTTAAGGATCCTGCTTGTAAAAAAAATTTGACTGGTTCGTGTCTAAACAATTGCGTTTAGACAAGTTGAAAGCTCCATTGATGATTTTGAGAAGTTTCTTTGATAACATCAATATAAGTATAAGATTCAAAAATTAATATTATCAATAAAATTTTTAAAATTACCAGTGAAGTTTTTAACTGATCTAAACAGAATAGTTTAGAGTCGAGCAAACCAAGAAATTCTCCCAATTTAAAAAGGGAGTTTATTTTTTAAGGATTGAAATCTAGTGTAGTTGACATGTGTCAATAAACTATGACCACATCATAAATTATCTACTCAATAAATATAGTAACTTATTGCTAACGTATTAAGATATTTTTTATGTGATAAAATAATATTTAAATAAAAATAAAATTATATTTTTATTTATAAGCAAGTGAAGCATAAGTCATGTATAATCTCATCTGGTTTGGTTAACAAATCGATCAATGCAAAGAAACTCCAATAAAGAGATATTAATTGGGACCAAAAATAAACAAAAATAATTGAAGAAACTCACAAAAAGTATAAGCAAAACAATAGAACATAATAAAAAGATTATAAAAGAATGAAAAAGAATAAGATAACAGAAGGAATTTGAAATTATTTTCACTCTATTAAAGATAAAAGAGCTCGAAATTGAGATAAATTATAATTTTAATAATAAAAATATTAAATAAATATTATTGAAGCTCAAGTTTAATAATACTTTATCATACTTGTTTTAAGACTTTTCGAATTGAACTTTAAGATATTCGAATTCGATTCGATAAATCATTTGAATTCGACTTAATAAACCATTTAATTTAAACTCAAATTCAACCAAATCAAAATTTGATTTTACTTTAACAGAATAATTTCATAAAAGCTTGGCTGATTCGACACTTGTGCCAAAAAATATTTCCTGACAAAAAAAATTATAGCACTCAATAATTTTATAATATATATATAAAAAAGAGTGTCAAGCTAAACCAGAACTTTCAAGTGCGTATAAAAGAGTGTACATTGTCAAAATGGGCTAACCTTTTCGCTCCTTGATGGAACTGAGCTCTAATGACATGTATTTGGACTCAGCCTGGGTTGTTGGGATTAGGGGCCATTGGGCCAACTTTAGCTCATAAGATTACAAGAAAGTCCCTCTTTTGACCAAACCAAACAACTTCAACGGCCATTTCCTTGTCATTGAAATTTTAATTAGCTCCTCAAACGCATGGAGCCTCCAAGCTCTGGTTCTAGTCTGTTGTTGTAGTTGCAGTTCAGGGAAAGAATGGGGGGAGAGAGTGGCAGAGAAGGTAATTTCAGTTTACAAGTCTCTTCCAAAGAACAGAAAGCCTCAGGGACGCGAAGTCACAGTCTTGGCCGCTTACCTAATCTCCTCTCCTTCTCAAGGTCATATCCCCTGTGTTTTTCTTTAAAATCGAAGAACAAAACTAAAATCATGATTTTTTTTTCTTACTTGAGGTTTAATCTTCAAGGTTTAGATTGTTAACCGGTTAACGATTAGTGGGTATAAGATAAAATTTCAAAATAGTGATTTTTTTTCAATTTTGTGAACAGAACTGGAAGTTGTTGCGTTGGGAACGGGGACAAAGTGCGTTGGCCACTCGTTATTGAGCCCGCACTGTGACATTGTGAATGACTCGCATGCTGAAATTATAGCGCGGAGAACTTTGATGAGGTTTATAATATTTATTTTTTTTGCAATTATGAAAATTTTGATGAGGCTTATAGTTACTTTTCTTTGATATTGTTGATGCTAATCTCTTTACATTGTTGGGCCATTATTAAAAGCTTTAATTATGTATTATATATGTTAAAATGTTTATCTTCTGGGGAGTGAGGTTCTTAGCACACTTTACTCAGAATCTGTGTAATTCACTGTTTTGTTCGACGTCCTTTCACTTGCTGACAACTCTGCTATAGTGCTATCACCCATGTTATAATATTGAGAATTATGCTCCCAATATGGTAGTAGTGTTCTTCTTGCTTGAAATCACCTCTTAATTGGGTTCTCGGGTTCTCGGGTTTGATTAGTGAGAAGTTAGCATTGAAATTGCATTTTTTTTTTAAATGTACAAAAGAATGATACAGTCATACAGAGAGGAAGCCCCTCGTTGAGTTTTGGACAAAGTAAATGCTTATCTTTCTTTTTGTGAGAGGCAAAGTCAATGCCTTTCTAAGAAAATGTTTTTGTTTTCCTTGTTAATCAAACCAGGTTCTTCTATGCAGAGATTCAGCGTTTCAATGAGATTTTAAATAAGCACAGATATTATAACGACACTAAACAGCGGCCAGATGATGGTAATAAAAAGTTACTTCTCAAACTGGATACAGATCATCCTGGAAAAAGAAAATACAGATTGAGAGGAGGGTGGCAATTGCATCTGTACATATTGCAGTTGCCATGTAATTCATGTTGATTTCTTTATTTTTTTTGCAATTATAGGCAAAGTGATCCTTTCTTCTTTGGATATTGTGTTGAATAGATCTTCAAATTTATCTTCACACATTGCTTGAATTTTCTGTTGACTGTATATCCTTGATTGTCTTCTTTAGGTGGCAGTGTTAGTTCACCAATGTGTGCTCTGAAGAATATGCCCCTGAGAGAAGGAGATTTACCATTGTCATTGGGCGAGCAAAATAATTCCATGGGTGAGCTTTTGGAGGCTTCAGGGGAAAATAATGGTAATAGAGGTTTTTAAACTCGGCTTTCCCACCTCTGAATTATTCTAATACTGCCTCTCCTGGGCCAAATGAGGAGCTGCCGTGCTGGTATGAGAAATAAGAACGAAGGATCATATAATCTTGGATTCTAAGAGGATAAGGATCATAAGAACAAAGGACAAGAACAATTTCAGAGTGAATTTAGGAACATGTTAAGAACTATGAGAATATTACCTTTGTATTTATTTATTTCTTTTTTCTTTTGGGAAGGTGGTGTACCATTGTTCTTTGCGTGGTAGGAATAAGAAACATTTTTGTCGAAAATAGCTTTGGGCCACCAATCTTGTGATATGTTATTTGATTGCTATGCATTGTGATTGCTTTCTAATAAGTTTTTATGGTCAATTTGTTCAGCTTATGATAGTTAAATGTTTCCATGATGATGATGTCGCCTTATTGACTTAAATTTCATTCTATATTTTTCACTTCTCTAAGGATAAAAGTGATTCTTCCTGGTGTGAGAACTTTTTCACTTAGAAAGTTAAGAAATGGTTGCAGTTTCTGGTGATGGCTTACAACTTAATGGCATGGTTCAGAGGAAGCCTGGACGTGGCGAGACGACATTATCAGTTAGCTGCTCTGACAAAATAACTCGTTGGAATGTTGTTGGAGTTCAAGGTTTGTTGCATAACCTGTTACATGTATGCCACCCTTGCCAATTTTTTACTAGCATTAAGCTTTGACAGACATGTATGTGTAGCAAAATCTTTGTTGACGTCTTCTTGACTTCACTAATTATACTTGATGAACGAATAGGCACTTTTTTGCAAATGTTAGATGATTTGATCTTTCTTCCTCTTTTTTCAGGAGCTTTGCTTTCGCACTTTCTTCAACCTGTTTACCTTTCTTCCATTACTGTTGGACGATCCCCTCAATGTCCTGAAAATTTTTCCTTGGAGGATAACTTGAGAAGATCTTTATATGATAGAATCCTACCATTGTCAAATGAGCTAACAAGTCCCTTTTAGGTGAACAAGGTTCGTATGATGCATATCTAGGAAATATGGAAAAAGTTAGCGGGGCAATGGCACAGCTTATTCTAATGCTGTTTTGCAGCCAGTATTTTTGACAGCCCCTATACCACCAATGGAGTTTCAGCATTCTGAGACTGCTCTAACCACCTTAACATGCGGGTAATTTCATTGAATTTGTTCACTTCCGGGGAAAAAAATAGTTTACAATTGTTTTGTTTGTTGGTTGCTGCATGTGCAATTCTCAGGTATTCCATTTGTTGGAATAAGTCTGGCTTGCATGAAGTAATTCTTGGAACCACTGGAAGAAAGCAAGGGACCTCTGCTAAAGGGGCACTTTACTCATCTACTCAGTCATCTATATGCAAGTAAGCTGAAAAGTCTGTTAGTAAAAGACATAATTTATGATTGTTGTCAATTAATTATTGTCACTGTTGTTATGAGTGTCCTTTTTTTACTTTCAGAAAGCGCTTATTGGATATTTTCTTATCAGTAAGGCATGAGTACGAATTCGAATGCCCTGCCAATGAAATTTCTTATCGAGAACTCAAGGTACTATGTTGTTTCTGTGTACTGGATTGAATATTGTTTTCTATGAATTTTATTGTTGAGTGCTTTCCAACTGTCACAACATCAATTCTGGTCCTTCTACTTTACGGGATAACTGTGCTTAGGAATTTTTGTTTTGGGGTAAATTATCAAATTTCGATGTTTCTTGAAAAAGTGCATATTAATTGTTGTTTTCTTAGTGTGTGGTATGGCATGTTCTCTGCAGGACAGGGCTCAAGAATACAGATTAATTTCAAGACTTTTTAAAGGAAGACCACCTTTTAACAGTTGGCTATTGAAACCCACAAATTTCGAAGCTTTCTCCATTTCCTAGGAGTGAGTTATCTTCTCTACACCTCATATGGTTTCCAATGAACTTCTGGTATCTTGTATTACCATTTATTTTTTTTATAAAAGTGAGTCTCAACATATTCATTATGTATTACGGCTTGCTCATCTTGTAAAGAATGCATATCATTATTGTTATCATCATAACTTTCAAGGAAACATTGTGAATTATTTTAAATGTTAAGGACCACAGATGAGATGGTCTTGGTGTCCCTTCACAATTATGAATGTCTTTTTTTCTTTATATGGGCATGTTAATCTAGATGTCTCATTTGTAAATTTTAAGAGAGCAAAGAGATGTGAGAATTGAAGAGAGTCAAGAGAATGTACAAATGCTTACTTGATTCATATTGAGAATACAATTAAGGGTATATATAGGTTGTTAAAGGAAAAAGACCATCTTTAAAACAATGATGAAAACATGGCCTAAAGTGATTCTTAAAACAAGAATGAAAACATTGCATAAAGTAATCCTTAAATCAAGGATGAAAATGTTGCCTAAAGTAAGTCTTAAATCGAGGATGAAAATATTCTAATGTCTCTTTATCATGCCCCGCAAGATGGAGCATCCATCTCGGATGTCAATCTTGAACCGATGATGCAAGAACTGTTTTCGAGGAAGTGCTTTGGTGAGTGAGTCCGCCAATTGATCATTAGTATGAACATGAGAAACATGTAACCGATGATTAACAACCTGGTCACGAACAAAGTGAAAGTCAATGGCAATGTGCTTCATTCGTGAGTGGAACACCAGATTTTTACACAAGTATGTGGCACCAATATTATCGCAGTAAATTGTAGGTACAGTTGTAGGTGGAGCATGTAGTTCTTGGAGCAGATTAGTTATCCAGTTGAGTTCAGCAGCAGTCGAAGCTATGACACGATACTCGGCTTCAGTAGATGAGCGAGCAACGGTGCGTTGCTTTTTGGAAGCCCAACTGATTGGTGAGGCACCTAGAAACACAATAAATGCAGATGTGGATGTGCGATCATCAGTGTTTCCTGCCTAATCAGAGTCAGAGAAGGCATGGAGTTGCGGACGTGATTCTTTGCAAAGAAAGATTCCATGATCGAAAGTACCCTTGAGGTACCGCAATAGACGTTTGACAGTGGCCCAATGATGTGAGGTAGGACAATGCATGAACTGTGACAGTTTATTGACTGTAAAGGAGATATCAAGCCTTGTTAAGGACAAGTACTGTAGTGATCCCAATAACTGTCGAAACTGAGTAGTGTCATGGTGAGGGGTGCAGTCATTGAGCGTTAGAGACTCGGTTGTGGATAGGGGAGTGCTAACCTCTTTAGCATCAGCCATGTTCGCCTTGTGCAGAATGTCAAGTACATACTTTTGCTGCGACAAGAACAAACCAGTTGGAGTTGTGCGAGCCTCAACACCCAAAAAATATGATAAGGGGCCGAGATCCTTCAAGGAGAATCGGTTGGCCAACTGATCAATGAACTGCTGGACGGAGGCGGAATTGTTGCCTGTAATGATGATGTCGTCAACGTACATAAGCAAGTAGAGTGTGGTCTGTCCATGGTGAAAGATAAACAGGGAACTGTCTGATTTAGAGTTCACAAATTTGTGAAGGAGTAGAAAGCCACGTAATTCATGATACCATGCACGGGGAGCTTAGTGAAGACCATAGATGGCCTTGCGCAACTTGCAGACATGAGTAGGAAACTGTGGATGAGTGAAGCCTTGAGGTTGCTGCATGAAAACATTGTCAGAAAGTGTTCCCTGCAAAAAAACATTGTTAACGTCCAGTTGTCGCAAGTTCCATCCATAGGAGACCACTAAACTTAGAATAAGGCGAATTGTTGTAGATTTTACAACAGGACTGAAAGTATACGTGTAATCAATTCTGGGACGTTGATGGAATCCTTTGGCAACCAAGCGAGCCTTATGGCGGGCAACAGTACCGTTGGGGTTTCGCTTAATCTTAAATATCCATTTGCAACAAATGATGTTTTGTGTGTGGTGATGGGATACGAGAGTCCATGTGGAGTTTTTAAGAAGGGCGTTTTACTCATCACTCATCGCCTTATGCCATTGAGGGAATTTTTCGGCTTGGCGATATGTTGTGGGTTTAGGAGGTTCATCGGTTTTGGAGGTGGTGGCGTGAAGGTCAAGTATTTTACGTGGCTTGAAGATATTATGTTGGGACAGGGTAGTTATTTTTGGTGGTGTGGGCGGTTTGGATGGAGCAGTCTGTGAGGGAAATGAATGAGGAGAGGAATCATGACTTACCCGATTTGTAGAGGAGTCAAGGGAGTGTGATTGGTGCAAGGCAGAGGTAGGCAGCGTGACATGAGGATCCGGTTGTTCATCAACACCATGATTTGAGGAGTGTGTATCAGTGGGGGCAGCTGGTGGAGGAGAATTTGATTGTATGTGATTTAATGTAGATAGGGAAGGATATAAAGGTGCCTGATTGTGAGTGACAGATTCATGAGATGTTGACTCGAGATTTGTGGGAGGATTGGAGAGATTTGAGGGACACCATTGATGTAGAGATTCTGTGTTAATTTGTGGTTCATGTATGGAAAGTTTTTGAAAGGGAAATTGAGACTCAATAAAAACGATATGACGAGTAATAAAGGTTTTTGATGTGGATGGATCAAGACAGATATAGGAATTGTGAGAGAGTGAATAACCAATAAATATGCATGGTTTTGATCGTGGAGCTAGCTTATGAGTGAAATAGGGACGGAGCCAAGGGTAGCACAGACAGCCAAATACTTTTAGTTTGTGAAATATTTTTTCGAATGGAGAGTGGGACTTAAGGACTGGTGTGGGCATACGATTAATAAGATAGGTGGCTGTTTGGAATGCTACAGATCAGAACCGTAAAGGTAGTGAGGCTTGGTGAAGTAAAGTGAGACCAGTTTTGACTAGATGACGATGTTTTCTTTCAGTGGAGCCCACTAATTGAGGAGTATATGGAGGAGACGTGAGGTGTTGAATACCAAAGTTAGATAGGTGATTAGCCAAGCTTTGATATTCACCACCTCCATCGGAATAGACTGTTTTTATTTTCAATTGAAAAAAAATTTCGACTAAGTTCTTGAATTTGTCAAATATGAGGGGAACATCGAATTTGTGTTTGATATGATAGAACCAAGTGTATTTTGTAAAGTAATCCACAAAAATTATATAGTACCGAAAATTGTCATAAGAAATGATTGGTGATGGTCCCCAAACGTCGGTATATAAAATTTCTAACGGAGAAGTACATGACACACTTGTTAAGCCAAATGGAAGTCAGTGACTTTTATTGCAGAGACATGAATCACAATGACTAGAAAGAGACCGAGATACCGGTAGAGAAAATGTAGTTACTAATTTTTTTTGAATGAATTCGGAGGGATGGCCTAGACGGCGATGCCATAGGTCGGCGATAGTTGTTGTAGTGGCTGTGTATGCTGTTGGAACAGATGCAAAGGATGGTGATGACGACATAGATGGTCATTCATAGACGTCGTCCTTATTCTGGCCTCGCACTAAGGATGCTCCCGTACTCAAATCCTTCACAATAAAAGAATCAGGAAAGAATTCAATAGATGTGGCATTTTGTTTGCAAAATTGCGAAACTGAAAGTAAATTCTTTTTGATGTGGGGCGCACACAACACATTATTAAGATTAAATGAGATATTTGAAGATGTGAGTTTTGTAGAACCAATATGAGATATTGGAATACCGTTACCGTTGCCAACCATTATGTCTTCATTCCCATTGTAATCTGAGTGAATAGAGAGGTTTTGCAAGTCAGAGGTAATGTGGTGCGATGCACCAGAGTCAACTAGCCAATTGTTGCGGTTGGATTGTTGATCTGTGGTCGAGTGATTCGCCTGAGGCCAGCTGAGATTGTGGTTTGGCCTTGCTCGAGACCGACAAACCTTTGCTGTGTGCCCAATTTTGTCACAAAGTTGGCATATTGGCTTAGGTTGTCCATGGTTGTTGTTTGGTCGCCATGGTTGATGTTGTGAGTTCCTTGCTGGAGCAAAATTTCCCACTGTGTTATAGGAAAAATTGTTGTTGAAGGGGGAGTTATGAAAACCTTGATTTCCGGAGTTGGTCTGTGGATTGCCGGAGAATGACCTGTTGCCATAATTGTTGTTTCCCATTCTATTGTTTTGATGATTTCCAGAACCTGACCTGTTTTTATTGTTGTTGGAGCGATGATGGTTGTACTAGGCAGTTATTGGTGTTGTCACTTTCTTCCCTTCTTCTCGTTTTAGAAAAGTCTCGTGATCTAGAAGCTTATCGTGAAGCTCTTCGAATGTCATAGCTGTTTCTCTTGTACGTATGGCTGCATTCAGTTCTTTATAGTCATTACTGAGGCTATGGAGGGTGTGAACGACAATCTCAGCGTCACTCAGAGGGTGCCCAATCAAGGCAAGGTCGTCAACAATTGTTTTGATGTGTTGCATGTATTTGGCTATGTTAGTGCATTCTTGAGAGATCCTCATGAGTGTGGAAAGAATGGAGAGCATCCTAGTATTCGAACGATTGGCAAAAGTTGTTTCCAGCTTATTCCACGCTTCAGTAGAGCACTTGCAAGTGGAGATAAGTGGTGCAATGGTACTTGCAAGGGAGGCCTGAATAGCCTGCAGTACTAAACGATCTTGACGCAGCCACTTCTTGTGGTCTGGGTTCAGAACAGACTCAGTTCCTCCAGTTGTGTTGATGGTGGACGCAGGACAGTGATGTGTGCCATCGACATAACCTAGCAAATCATAACCAAATAGTAAATTCGATAATTGAGATCTCCAAGAGGCATAGTTACCACCTCCGGATAGCTTGAATGGGATTTGGGATGCAGTATTGATAGAGATTAGATTGTTGGTTTGTGCCGAAGGTTTGATACCAGTTGATATAACAACCAGTGTTTCAGAGATTGAGGAGTTTGATGAATCTGATGAGTTGATTGGAGATGACATTGTAGGGAAAGGGAAAAGGAAACAAAAAAAGGAAAAGAAAGAAAAAAGAAGAGAGAGATATAAGGGAGATGTGAGGATCGGTTTTTTTTTTTTTTTTTTTTTAAAGCTCAGTGGCTTGAGTGCTCTGATACCATGTAATTTTAAGAGAGCAAAGAGATGTGAGAATTGAAGAGAGTCAAGAGAATGTACAAATGCTTACTTGATTCATATTGAGAATACAATTAAGGGTATATATAGGTTGTTAAAGGAAAAAGACCATCTTTAAAACAATGATGAAAACATGGCCTAAAGTGATTCTTAAAACAAGAATGAAAACATTGCATAAAGTAATCCTTAAATCAAGGATGAAAATGTTGCCTAAAGTAATCCTTAAATCAAGGATGAGAATATGTTAATATGTCTCTCTATCATCCTTGATTATCTTTTTTATCACCATTAGTAGGGAAAGTTTGTCGGCATGATTTGTTGGCGTGGAAGCGGTAATCTCGAGCTCTAAAAGACACCCAAATTTAAATTGTGTGCTGGAGCTATAATAGCTGTTTTTATTGCCAATTGATGTTTCTTGTCCTACATTTGGTAATGACACCTTTTAGAACCAGTCAAATTGTTCTGGCAGTAGTCCTTTCTGCATTGAAGCCAATGCTGTGAGGTAACTGCATCTATTGATTGTTATAGGTATTTGCATCTGTTGATTATCATAGGCATTTGGCACTGACCCATTTCTTTATAATGATTTTCTATTAGATACTGTCAATGTTATGAATGATATCATTCATATATACTCCGTGGTTTGCACCAGTATTTTTCCCTTTGTTTGGATTGAAAGGAATGAAAGAAAATGAGATGTATTTTTTGTTGTTTGAGAGTTTTTAAAATGGAAATGATGGGACATGAAAGGTACTTTTATCTCTCCAAATCATTCAAAACTCGAACATTTTAATTCTCTCATGTTTAAGAGTTTTGGAGAAAAAGTAAAAGCAATGAAAGAAAGATGAGAGAATTCCAAGGGAAACTCTTTTCATCTTCTTCATGCTCCTCTCTCGATCCAAACATATCCTTAAGGAAAATATCATGCAAATTTATCATTAAAAAAACTTCTAAATTGTTGAATCAAGCTGGCTATTAATAAGACTTTGAACTACCATCCTGGCTGCCAGAGGGTGGGGGTTGACTCATTTATGCTTTGAAGATGACTTAATGATCTTCACAGATGCCAGTCTTTCTTCTTTGCAAGGAATCTTGAGTATTTTCAATTAGTTTTATGATATGTCTGGGTTAAAAATGAATCCAACAAAGAGTGAGATGTTCTGTGGTGGAGTCACTTCTCAAAATAGGAACCACTTAGCTAATCTTACTGTTTTCAAGCTTGGGAACCTACCAGTAAGATATCTTGGAGTTCCTTTGATTACTGACAAACTTTCTGCCAAAGATTGCAAGCCTCTTATTGATAAAATTCTGATCAGAATTCAATCTTGGACTGTTCGCAGGCTCTCTTTTGCTGGTAGGCTCCAACTGATCTCCCTTTTTTTTAGTATCCAGAATTTTTGGTGTACCATATTTGTGTTACACAAAGAAGGTCATCACTGATATTGAGAGAGCTTGTAGCTCTTTCCAATGGAATTATGGAAGGTTGTTGCTGGCAGTGCTTATGGAGCTAAGGTAAATTGGAAAAGATTGTCTGCCAAAGTTTGAAGGGCGTCTTGGGTTGAAGAAAATTATAGAATGTAATGCTGCAAATGTTTTGACGATTATTTGGTTGTTATTTGCAAAAGCAGGTTCTCTTTAGGTTGCTAGGATCTATCTCAATATTCCCAAAGGGAAAGCTTTTGGTCCTGCCAATTCTTCTTGGACTTTGGAGAAAACTACTGGAGTTAAGGCCGAATTAAGTTGAGCACTTTCCGCCTAGGATCATTTTATGATTTAGACCTCTGTTTGCGCCAATAGTGATTGGAATTGGCACAGCTACATCAGAGGAGATTGTGGATTGTGGATCCATCCATTTATATTGGTAATCTGACATCTAATCAATAACTAAGCAATCACAATAGCAAAAAAAAAAAAACACACACAAGAATTTTAACATGATTCGACACACATATTTACTTATATCCACGAGTCAATCACTGTTTTACTATTTGCAATTTTTGGAAAGAGAAAGGTTACTGAAAACTCGTTACAACAATACATAATTTTTCTAGACAATTGTGTGAAAACTTTTAAAAATCTCACAACCAAAAACTTCAATACATCAAATGTTTTACTCAACTCTTATATCCTTGTAAAACCCACTTTTACAAGCTATATTAGTGTTTTAATTTGCTACTCTTCACATATTTTCATTATCTCTGGATGTTCATATTTATAGTCTTCAACAAACCCATCAAGTCTAGGCTTTCAATTAATGCATGGTCAAATACTTAATTAAGTGTTGATTATCAAGATGCGTAAGTTTTCACATTTCACTTAATTAAATTACTAATTACTACACATCAAGATAGTCAAAATCATAAATAAATGAACCGCAAATCCCAACACCAACCGAGCTGCCTAACCCTCGGTCGAGTTTTCCTCCACCAATCAAAACCTCCCGGTTTCGATCGAGCTTTTTATTCATTCAAAATTTCCATAAGATTTTGAATCTAATCTCAACCATTTAGATACTACTCAACCTGATAAAGTATGTCTGGCTTCACACTTCATGTGGTGAGTTTCAAACCAAAGCTACTTGGGAGGAAATCAGAATCAAGCATGGCATAAACTTCTTTGGTTTCCCTTCTCTATTCCTAAGCATAGTTTAATTGGTTAGTTAGCTATTCTTGATAGATTGGCTACACTGGGGGCTTCCTGTGGATACTCTTTGTTTATTATGTGGTGACTCCGATGAAACCAGAGATTCTCTTTTTTTTTTCAGCTGTAACTTCTCTTATCAGGTCTAGACTCAAATCTTGCATCTATTTGCTATGAGTGGACAATCTATTGGCTGTTAGCAGGATGAAGTGCAATGGGCTATGCACCACCTTAAAGGCAAAAGCATATGCTTGTTACTTTGCTTTTACTAAGCCAATAAAAAAAAAAGAGTTTTTGAGAGGAAACAATTACTGAAAGATAGATTGTAATAATAAATAGGATGTATTAGATGTAAAGGCTTCACAACTCCTGTCGCTGATTGGTCAATCAATTTGATGGAGTCGATAACAAATTAAGCTTCAACTGAGCTTGTATGTTATGTGCATATAAAATTTTGATTACATAAATTAAAAATCTTTTAATTTGTATCGGTTAAAAATTAGATGATAATTTTTAAAAATTTTATTAGTAATACTAAACATAAATAATTATTATTATTAATAAAAAAAATTAATTAAATTTTCAATCTCGAAACAGCCAAAAAAAAAAAATTCATATGGACCTAGAGGAATGACTGACTTGACTCCCTTGGTTGGATGGAGTGTCCCGTGGGTTACATTCTTTGTTCTTATTAACAAACCACAAAAGTCAAAATCAACCATTATCTATAACATTGACTTACTAGTAAATTGTCCAAATGGCACGCAGCACATGCCAAATCTTATGCTGATAAATACTATGATGCCTAACGTGTGGATTGGGTTAACGTTGGCAACCCCTACAACACGTTAATTTGCCCATATTATTTATTTGGACATTTTTCTCTTTGAACATGATGTTTTTTCCCGTTACTATAATTTCCAATTAATACAAATTAAATTAATCAATCTTAAGCCTTTATCTTAAAAGGGTAATATTATTTCCTTGGCCCTCGCAGCCTCGGCGCAATCCACGAAAGAATAATATTGTGTTTTGAACAATTTTTAGTTAGATTGGGTCTAAAAACAATATTTTAGTCTCTTTTAAAACTTTATTGGTAATTTTAAAAAACTTCATTGGTAAAATTATTTTTTAGATTTCACGTCTATACTGACATTATCAACGAAATTCTTTAAAATTATCAATTGAGTTTTGATTAAGACCCGATTTAACCAAAAAAAATTTACATGTTTTGTGGGTGTCTAAGTCACACGATTCTTCTTTGGCGCTAATTAACTATTGCTTCTTAATAATGCAAGAACACAAACCTGTTGAAGCCAAAACAGATCAGAACATGATGATGTGTTCTTTTTTAGATTACATGATGATGTGTTCTTTTTAAGATTAATTTTTTAATAAGTATACATAAATTTTGATTATAAAATGGTTTCCACCAAATCTTAACTGTAGAGGAATTAATCTCGTTCTTTTTTTAATTGATGTTGAGCTTTCACGTTTTCCTCTTTACTTTAAAGAAATTAATGAAGTATTCTTAACGAGATATATAGTCCGTGATAAATATTAAATAAACACACTAAGTAGAAATTAATTGTTTAAAGTTCTTGCACGGTCAATTGGTCATTAACCTTTAATTATACTTAAAAAAATAGATTATTCACCATATTTATTTGTTTGTTTAATTTCAAGCACAACAATCTTGACCAGTGACACATCAATGTTAAGTTGTTAACTATGCGCTTCTGATCTCCTCATAAAAAAAAGATACTATAATAAGATTAAAAAGAGAGTAAAATGTAATTGTTTTTTGTTTTAAAATATGATAGATAGAATGATTATTGTGTTATATTTTGTATCAAATATAAAATCTTTAGATTAAAATTACTACAATCTTATTTTATATATTTCCTCTTAATTAATCATTTTTTTCCACTTATTTTGGTATACCAAATGTCAAAAATAATAATACTTCTCTGTGGATGTATAGCTGATTAATTATCATAAAAAAAAACAAAAAAATGAGGAGTCTCAATCTATGATCTAATTAAGGTGCCAGTGTTACCGGTGGAATTAAACCTAATCTAGAGTCAAATTAGTTAAATTAATTATTTCCAAGTCAAGCAGTGGAAATTGGAGGAGAAATCTCTGACATGTGCATAAGTTGATTTTGATGATAAATGATTGGGTAGGGATTTTCTATAGAGAAATTTTTGTATGCAATGAGTGTAAAGCTTATTTTTACATATAATTTTGAAGAACTTAACTAGTAACGTCTGTATATACTCAATTAATGTTATCAGTAAAGTTTTTAAAAATTATCAATCAAGTTTTTACCCCGGTACAAAAATAAATTTTACATCAAGCAAGATTCTCTCATTCGTATCACGTCATTTATATGATCACCCAATAATAATTGTCCACGTAAGATTATTAATCCATGTTATTTATATTTTACGATGGTTTTTATCCGTCCAATTCATCGGGTGGTGATAATATTATTAGATGATATGAATTAATAATTTTACGTGAATAATTATTATTGGATGATCAAATAAATAACGTGATATCAAAACAATTGATTTTATAGCTAAATAAGTAGACAAAGACCAACTGAGACAAGAAAATCCAGTAAGTTAGGTCCACGAAATAACTTAAAATTTGGTGCACTTCCTTATCTTAGTTGTCTAGCTAACTTACGTACCTAAGAATTTTCTTTGCTTCTCTTTTTATGTAGTCAAATACAGGCAAGAGGGATTAACCCAGAAAACTAAACTTATAAAAGTCTTTAAAGAAAAAGATAAAAAAAAAAATAGTGGCCATTTTAATTTAGTTTCCAAAGTCAAACAACTAGCTAAGGCTAAAATATCAAGAATTGTTCTTGTTTGTATTAGAGAGTTATAAGCATTGGATTAGGGAGCAAATGATGGGCATACAACGTGAACTAACATTTGGAAACAAGGAAACACAACACCCTTTTTTGCTTCTGGTTATTTCTGTTTTTTGTTTTCGTTTTTGAAAAATTAAGAACGACAATAAAAAAAACATGTTTGGATGAACTTAATTATATGTTTCCGTTTCCAAATTTATGAAAACAAAACCCAGAATTGAACAAAAAGAAAATGGAAACCCAAAAAGACCCGTTTTTATTGACTGTTATATATGATGAACTAGTAAAACATGTACCTCTTTAATTTGGAGAAACTTTTGTTTGCATAGAATTCAAAACTCGTTTTTATATTGGAGTAAAAATTTGATTAGTAATTTTGAGAAACTTTATTAGTAACGTCTTTATATACTCAATTAACGTTATCAATGAAGTTTCAAAAAATTACCATTCAAATTTTCACCTTACTTTTATACCTGATGTAAGTAAGAATCTTTCCTTTAATTTGATACTTTTCTATTCAGAAAAATTCTTGTTTACACCGGGTGCAAACTTTATTGGTAATTTTTGAGAACTTCACTAATAATGTTAATTGTGTATATACGTGCGTTACTAGTGAAGTTTCAAAAAATTATCAATCAAATTTTCACCCGATGAAAAACTCTTGTTTTCCACTCGATGCAATCAAGAATCTCTTCTATTCTTTACTTTTTCTTTTTTTACCCTGCCAAATTTAAATTTGCAAACATGCCCTTAACTTTGGAATTAGTTATGAACAGAAGACCCAAAAGCTAATAAAGGTTTATTTTGTAATTAATTAAAGCCCATATAAATACAGTAATACGTACAAAGAATGAGAAATGTTGAATGCTTTTTAAATGCTTTAAAAAGCTATGAAAATTAGGAAGTATGAGAATATTGATGCAGCTGAGTCAACGATAATGTTGCCCAGCCGTTTCATCAGACCGCCATGGCTTCAGCAGCAGCGGCCTACAAAGAAGAGAATTACTACTGCAACTACTATCATAATCTCTAGCTTGTTATTTTTCTTTGCTGCTGTCTTAGCTTTTCTGGCTTGGTTCGATTCTGTAAGTAAATTTCTTAATTCCTTATAATTTTCTTGCATGATATTCAAATCAACTTTTCACTCGGTTTGTTTTCTTTTCTTTTCTTTAACCATTGGAGTAGAGAATTCCCAAAAACACTTTAGAAAGTGTTGTCAAAATTTAGCTTAATTAGGTGTTTTAGGAAACTTGATTTCAAAAACACTTCTCCAAATTAACAGTTTTTATGTTCATTAGTTTTCTGTTTAGTGTTTTTTTAAAAACAGTTTTATGTTTTCAGAAGCACTAACCAAACTTTCCATAATATGGGCGGATGCACCAATATTTCTCTGTTTTTGTTTTTGGATTCACCTATATCTTCTTTGTACACAAGTTAAAGTGTGCGACGAAAACCGAACTTTGGTGATCCATGAATATAATGCAAGCATCTTTCAACCATAATTTTTCTTTGGTAAAAGATTTTAATTATGGGATGGTTAATAATTTAATCACTAATAATTAAATTTATATTTTTTTTTATTAAATACTTATTTTGATAGTACAATTATTGATCGTGTTCTATTTTGATCACATACTTCTAATTATAACAATTAGATCTTGCAACTTGGTTTAGTTTTTCAATCTGACAATTTCATCAAATTTTATTTTAAAATCACGTTGGATTTCCAACTCAGCATAACAGAAGAATGGGTTTTTAGGTCTCATTTGGTGTGGATTTCACCCTCAAAATGGAGAAATTCTTATATGCACCCGGTGTAAAACATCATTTTGCATAGGATCGAAACTTTACTGATAATTGTTAAGTAATTTCATTGGTAACATAAATAGTGGTTGTACGGATGTTACCTGTGAAGTTACATAACAATTATTAGTGAAGTTTCTACTCGATGTCAAAATGATGTTTTGCACTGGGTGTAGGTAAAAAAAATTATTCAAAATAAGATTATTAAGTATTTCAATTCTGATCGAGTACTGAGATCGAAAATCCAAAATGATTTTAAGATCAAATTTATTGGATTAATCTGATGAAAAACTAAACAAAATTATAAGATTTGAGTGATACAATTAAAAGTTATGTTACTAAAATAAAACCCGATCAATATATTTACAATATAAATAAGTATTTAGCCTCTTTTTTTTTACAGTCTATACTTTCAAGTGTTACACGGATAAAAACACCCAACGCATCAGAATTTCCACTGAAGTGCACCGCAGGGAACCAAACACAGACCTGTCCAATAGACTACCCTACCACACACACCCCTACAAATCCTGACCGTCCATTAAACATCACTTGCCCATCGTACTTCCGATGGATCCACGAAGATCTACGGCCGTGGAAAGAAACGGGAATTACGCGGGACATGATCGAACGGGCGCGTAAGACCGCACATTTCAGGCTAGTTATCGTAAACGGCAAGGCCTACGTGGAGAAATATAGGCAGTCGATACAGACCAGAGATTTGTTCACTTTGTGGGGTATATTTCAGCTTCTTAGGTGGTACCCTGGGAGATTGCCTGACTTGGAGCTGATTTTTGACTGTGATGATCGGCCTGTCGTTCGATCTAAGGACTTTCAAGGTCCGAATGCGGGCCCACCTCCTTTATTTCGCTACTGTGCGGATGAGTCTAGCTTGGATATTGTGTTCCCGGATTGGTCTTTCTGGGGCTGGTAAATGACTGTTACTTTTTCTATTTTACAATGGTCTTATTAATTAATTAATGTTTTATTTTTTTAAAAAAAAATTGGTAAACCTTGGACTAAAATTAAACACCAAAAAATTGAATTTGTGTAAATTCTCAATTAAAAAAAATATTAATGTGGTTTTAATTAAACTTTGTATCATAAGAATAAGATTTAAAAAAATATTTTACTCAATTTTTTTTCTTGAATTATTATTTAAACTATTTTTGGGAAAAAAAATTATGAGGTGACTATAACCTGACTATCGGGTCACCAATCAATTTAGAGGGGTGATCTCACGGATCCATGGAACTGGAAAAACCTATTAGTAATTACTAAGAAATTGAATAGTAATTATTTTAATTTTTTTTAAAAATTAAATACTGAAATTATTACTTAAATTTTTTTATAATTACTAATTGATTTTCTAAAATCCATGGTATCACTGTTTTAGGCCCAATTGCCAAATAATCCAATTATGTAAAATTGGTCAAATTTGATTTCTCTAATGGGCTAAAACCTTTGGTAGGGCTGAGACCAACATAAAGCCATGGGCAAGTGTGTTGAAGGACATAAAAGAAGGCAACAAGAGAACCCAATGGAAGGACAGGGTGCCCTATGCTTACTGGAGAGGGAACCCACATGTGGCCCCAACAAGGAAAGACCTTCTGAGGTGCAATGTCTCTGACAAAAATGACTGGAATACTCGCCTCTATGTTCAGGTAAATGCTCTAACTATTTGTTTAGTTATCTAATTTAGTAGTAAATAAAATATAATTTCAGGTGAGATTTAGCTAAATGATAAGTTTTCTCTTCTTTGTAGGACTGGATACAAGAATCTACGCAAGGGTTCAAGCAATCAAATCTTGAAGACCAATGCACCCACAGGTAATTAGTGAAGAGAACTGTTAGTATCGGTCGTGAGTCACACTTAACACTAAATTGTGTAATACAAACGTGGGTAGCGTGTGTACCTCACACGTGTATTACATGATTGTCTATTAGCTATCGGTTGCAACTGATGCTAGCAGTCCTCGATCACTAAATCAACCGTTGAGCATGATTGGTATGGTTAGAGGCAAGAACGGTCGGGTCGGGTTAGATTTTACGAGTAACGAGTCAATGGATAAAAATTAAAAATATTAATTTTTTAATAGATTTTATTTTTCATGATCATACTCATGACTTAGTGGACAGGTATTGACAAAATTTCTATATTTAAGTGAGAAAAATGTGATCTAGATTGGATATAAGTAACGGATTAACGGATAGAAGTTAAAAATATCCGTTTTTTAATGAATCTTATTTTTCATACTTATATTTATATTTTAACAGCAACGAATCAAAATAGATACAAACCACTCACCTCTTTACGTATCTTATCACAATATGTCATTGGTATTTTTTTGACAGATACAAAATATATATAGAAGGATGGGCCTGGTCTGTAAGTGAGAAATATATTCTAGCATGTGACTCAATGACCTTGTATGTAAACCCTCGTTACTATGACTTCTACATCAGAGGCATGATGCCATTGCAACACTACTGGCCCATTAGGGACAATAGCAAGTGTAATTCTCTTAAGTTTGCTGTGGAATGGGGCAACAATCACACAGAAAAGGTATTTTTTCTCTACCTCCCATACTGAACTTCTCTAAAAAAAAAATTGATAATCAACATAATCAAGATAATTATTTGGAATGTTTCTTTTAAGAGTATGTTTGTTGGATTTAGATATTCTCTAATTGAGAATTGAAATGGAAATCAAATTTATGATGGGATTTGATGATGTGAAAATTCACCATGAACTTGATTTCATTTTATTTTCAAATAAAATAATCAAAATCCATATTTGGTGGACAGAATGAGAGAGATGATAGAATAAAATAGATAAGTAAGAGGATATGATTTCCCATCTTACTCTTCAAACTCGGATGGCTTTATCCCGTCATTACAAAACGAGAATCCTCCTCTCTGATCCGGTGCACAAATGTTCCCATAGGAAAAATTATCCTACCTTCCACACATACTGTCCACCAAACACACAACTGATAAAAATCCTAGCAACTTGAACATTGACAAATTACACTTATTATTTTTTCTTCCTTTTAACAGGCAGAAGCCATTGGAGAAGCTGCAGGAAACTTCATACACGAGGATTTAAAGATGGATTATGTGTATGATTACATGTTTCATTTATTAAACGAGTACGCAAAGCTCTTGAGATTTAAGCCAACAAAGCCCCCAAAAGCAGTGGAGACATGTTCAGAGACAATGGCATGCTCTGCAAATGGCATATGGAAGAAGTTTATGGTAGAGTCCATGGTGATGTCTCCTAGTGATACAATTCCATGCACCATGCCCCCACCTTATGATCCTCTAACTCTGAGAGATGTTCTTGAAAGAAAAGCCAATACAACAAGGCAAGTAGAGATGTGGGAAGATGAATATTGGCAGAAGTTAGATAAGAAGCAATAGGAAAATTTAAAATCCTTTTTTTTTTTTGTATTTGCTAATGTCTAACTTAATGGTTTCAAGCAATTACCACTTGGTGATCATCTTCTTTCATCTGGGTAGTTAAATTGTTAAGCACTCGTTTGGCCTAGTTTCAACTTCAATTTCTGTTGTAGCCCAGATTCAATTTTTTTTCAGTGGGAGCCTCATATATATACAAATTGAATTGAGAGAACAGGTTTAACTTTTATGGATCAAAGCTATAGGGACAATTTTCTAATGAGATGTTTATAAAAATACACATTATATCTTTTTTTTTACAAAGTTACGTGGAGGCAATTGACCACACTTCCCTTGGTTGTAGAAACTCAAAAGTACTATTAAAATATGTATAGAGTTGAAAGTTGTTTAGTGTTTGATAAAAATTTTGTGAATGTGTTGTCAAATTAAGATGATAAATTGGTGTAGTTGAAACGTTCAAATTATCTAAAAGAGTATTTCAAAATAAATTGACTATTTGGATGCTTTATGGCTTTCTTCTCATCAAATTGACAATAAAAAAATATTTTAAACATTATAAAGTAATAGTTGTAATAATAATAATTCCAAACCAAAAAATAATAATATTCATACTCCCAAATGATAATACCAAAAAATAATGATAAATGACAGATATAATAAGGATTTTGATTCTCTCAATTTTGTGCAGAAAACGTAGAGAGAAATTGTCAACATCTCAACTATAAAATCTTATCTCAAGGTTAAGGATATGCAACATTATATAAATCTTTTTGAAAATATTATTCCTTATTGCTTATTAATTATGTCTTAATTACTTTCTTTTTTTTTAAATCTTATGCCTTAATTATTACATGTAATGTAAATACTACTTATATCAAGCATAAAAAGCCATTTTACCAAGTAACATACCAAAGTTCTATCCCAACATAACCAACATGTAACATGCACTCTTGAAATCTCGAAATTTTTTGTTAAAGGGTGGGAGTTAAGCTAATTTGATTTAATTTGTTCTTCAAAATATTTTTAACACAATTTTCAAACATTTAGCAATTTCAGTATTATATTGACATTAAAATACCATAAGTTTTTCCCTTGAGCTAGAATTCAATGATGAAAACCTAAAGCCTTTTTAGGTAATAGCTTTCAAAATTTGATTTTGAGAAATAGTTTGAACTCAAAACCTTAATTTTTTTCTAAAATTTTAAAAGATAATTAGGAAGTTTCTAGTTAATATGAATCTAACAAACCCTAAAATTTGGAAAAGATGTACAAAAAATATTAAAAAAATAAAAAATGACATTAGATTAATTTTTAAAAAATAATAATAGCAATTTTATGCATCTCTTCTATGTTGTTAGAACCCCAAATAGAGAGAAAAAAGAAAAAAAATGTAAAAAAAAATTATTGAAAAGAAAGAAAAGTTGGAAAGGTTGAAATTATATAAAAAGAGTAGCTTTATTTACTATAAGTGGTATTGTTGATGTGACGTACTAATGACAATTGAATTTAATCGAATGGTTGAAATGTATACAAATTGTCTTTATATTTTCCACACAAAATTGAGAGAATAGAAATCCAATAGAATATGACCTAATTTAAGGAGAGTTTTAGAGAGGATCATTGTTTTACTTCCATTCTTAGACTCCATGCAATCATTTTCTTTCTTTTTTTTTTCTTTTGGGACAATAAAATTTATCAAACTTTTCTCTAAACCACCATGGATTCTTTATTTAACCCATCAAAAGATTGGTTTCCAATCAAGTTGTGAATCTTTCTGAGATCATTTACCCTTATCAAAGACTATTCTACATTTAATATATAACATTTTACCTTTTTTGTTTCTTATTTTTGGAGGTGAGAAAAGGAGAAATTCATAAATTAAACTAACCCTTTTTCTTTTTGATATCTATGGGAGACAATTCTATTGATGTTGTTCGATCTTATGGAGCTCAAATACAGTTTTTTTTCAGATATTATTACTTGTCGATTAGTGAAGAAGACATGGGCTTCAACAGCTGTTGTTATACCTTTCTTCATCATTCTTCTTATCGGTGCCTTCATTTGTTGGATAGATGTTGTAAGTCCCTCCTCTTTTTCTATAATATTTTTTTTATTTAGTTTCATTTTCTTCATGATTTGAAAAATGATAATATATGCCATATTATTGATATAGAAATTATGAGTATGATAATTGCGTTTTTTCTTCTTCTTTTCTTTTCGAGTCAAATGATGAAATAATGTTATTCAGTAATCTATAATTAAAATTTCATTTCTATGTAATTTGGTTATTCGTCTACTTGTTTTTGTTTGTGTGAGGTTGGTGCCTTGGCAGGGTGCTTTAAATTGGTGTTGAATGTAATTCTTGAATGACAAGATATCTGCAAATGTGCTCGAGGGATTACCTCTAGAGATATTGTATATGTGCGTATTGGAAGAAAAAAAATTCCTCAATTATTGAAGAAGATCTCTTTTAAATTAGAGATACTTATATTTCTTATTGATTAACGAGTATTCTTAAATATTTTCCGTTTACCATTTTAGCTTTTGATTCTAAGGTTTGAGTTGATTATTGGCAACAAGATTATAAAGAATTCAAAGGTGCATTAGAGTTCATAAATTAGAAAATTAGAAAATATCCTTTTAAATTAGTCACGAAGGAATGGGAAAACAAAAATTAATTAGTCCCAAAAATGGGAGGAAGACAAGTTTGGAGTTCTTCAATTAACTAATGGTGTCTAATGCATCAAATTGGAAGCTACCACATGATAAATCATTACTTGTTCATAACTTTACTATTATTAGGTCTAGTTGTAGTTTCAACTTTTGGTTGTCAATTTTTTTTTTTTTTTAGTAATATAGTTATGAAGTTAAAAACTGTGCGGGGTTATTATCACTAAACGCTCTTATATTTTAACCCGTGTTTTAATATCTCTTTACATTTTAAAAATATCAATTTATCCCTTGTGATAATTCTGACGAAATTGATACTGATGGACACAAAAATATTGACTAGTAAATAGGGCAAACTTTTTATCAAAATTTTTGTGTGCTTAGATAATAATTTTAGTTCATATTTTTGTATGTACGTTTATCAATTTCGTCGAAATTATCATTAAGGGTTTATTGGACATATTCTTAAAATGTAAAAATATAAATTAACTGTTTATAAAATGCAATGGAGAGTTTGAAATACATAACAAAATGTAAGGGTGTTGTATAATGTTTAGTAAAACAATCTTAAAGATTTTACATTAGAACAAATTTAAATTTTTGATTTTTTCAAAATTCTTTTTTTTTCAACGTTTGACCTAACTTTTACATTTTAGAAACAAAAACCATTTTGGAATTTACCCAACGGTATATCAAATTTTAATTTGATGCTTTGGTCAAGTAAATAGTAATGTGCATAAAAACAATACCCACTTGTTATTTAAAATTAAAAAATTACTTAATATAAATTCCAACTAATTTCTTTTATATATATATGCCATTTAATGTATTATTTTGATGAAATTTTTATTTTTTTGTTTTTTCTTTTCCAGTCTGTTATATATGCACCAAAAGTCCCTAACAAAATTGATATCTCCCTCAATTGCTCCAAACTAAATTTGACTAAAACATGTTCCAATAATCCGGCAAGATACGAACCTACGGAATTATCCGCTACGACGTGTACAGAGTACTTCAGGTGGATCCACGAAGATCTACGGCCATGGAAAGCCACAGGATCACAAGAGAGACGGTGGAGAGTGGAATAGATCATGCGCATTTTAGGCTAGTGATTTTCGAAGGAAAGGCTTACGTGGAGGAATATAGCAAGCCGTTTCAAACAAGAGATGTTTTTACGTTATGGGGGATTTTGCAGCTTCTAATGTTGTACCCTGGTAAGGTACTTGACTTGGAGCTGATGTTTTGGGGTGAAGACAAACCAGTGATCGAAAAACGTAACTATCAAGGAGAGAATGCCACGTTGCCGCCGGTGTTTCGTTACTGTGGACATGAGGATGCACTGGATATTGTTTTCCCTGATTGGACCTTCTGGGGTTGGTAATGTGATTCCCATGTTACTGTGTGGAAGTATTACTGGTATATTTTGCAATATTAAATGAAAAATTCTTATTTGCATATGGGATAATTTGATTGGTAATTTTTTAGAATTTTATTAGTAATTTTAATTGAGTTGTATGAAACGTTATTAGTAAAGTTCTTAAAAATTACTAATCAAGTTTTCACTTGGTGTAAAAATCTTATTTTGCATCCGGTGCAATTAAGCATCTCATTTTAAATAGTAAAAAAAAACTTTTATTAATGTGATTGATAGTTCATATATGAGGATTTCTTGACTCGGTCGAGTCTAAACCCAATATTATTGTGTTTAGACCGGTTGGAAACTTTATTGGTAACATTTAGGAACGTTACTGATAATGTTAATTTTTGAGTACCACACTTATATTGACGTTATCAATGAAGCTTCTTAAGATTACCAGTGAATTTTTTAACTGGTCTAAACCCAATGGTTTAGACTCAAACCAACCGAGAAATTTTGTCAGATATAATCGCACGATGATTATGCAATCTCAATCAAACGTGTGCATGACACGACTTTATTTATATGAATTTTGATCCCACCGAACCGAGAACTTTATTGGTAATTGTAAGGAACTGCAAGTAGTAACGGAATAAAAATAAAATATTTAAATATTCAATCAATACTGCAGTTTTCTGTAATTACCAATAAAGTTTCCCTCCGGATCCGTGAAAACAAAACTATCTATATTGTCAATCATATCAATCATGATTAACGGTAATAATTTTCAAATAATAATTTAGAGATGGATTCTTATAATAGGCTTTAATTAACAAATATTAGACTCAATTTTTTTTGAAAAAAAAAAACAATAGCGTTCATTTTGATTTTGTGTAAAGGCGATATATTTTGTTACTTTATTTAACATATGATTATTGATTTGCTATATTAATTGCGGTAGGGCTGAAACCAATATAAGGCCATGGACAAGTATGTTGGAGGGTTAAAAGAAGCCAACAAGAGGATTAATTTGGAAGGACAGGGTACCCTATGCATTTTGGAAAGGGAATCCATCTGTGGCTTCTGCTAGGGAAGACCTAATGAAATGCAATGTCTCGGATCAGAATGACTGGAACGTTCACATTTATGCCCAGGTATAATTATTCCTTGCTAATATATAATTTGGCTGTAAAGAATTAAAAGAGAGTTGCGGTTATCAATTGGGTCATCATCAAACCCTTTTTATTGTTAATTTTATTTTTTAATCTTTTATTGATTCTTTATGCTTAATAATGTCTAAAGTTGTTATAATCGGTACCAAGTTCCATGACTCAAAATTTTTTTATTTGTATTGAATGCAAAACAAGAATTTTGCATCGGGTGAAAACTTAATTAGTAATTTTGAAAAATTTTATTAGTAATGTTAATTGAATATGTACGGATGTTACTAATAAAGTTCTTAAAAATTACCAATCAAATTTCAATCTGATGCAAAAAACTTGTTTTGCACCCGATATAACCAAGAATCTCGCCCATGACTTAACTTGTATTAATTTTCTATCCTCTTATTTTCAATTCTCTTAATTTTCTCACTTAACAAACATACCCTTGAATCTTGATCGAGTTTATGAAACACAATGAAGGCATAGTCATAATTACACTATGATACTATTATTCAGGATTGGAAGATAGAAAGTGAACAGGGGTACAACCATTCAGATTTAGAAGATCAATGCACCTATAGGTATGTATAAATTAAACCCTTTGTTTACTTTTCTAAATTAATTATTTTTTTTATTTTATTAATTCTTTTATGTTACTAATAAATTCTTGAAATTTGTTCCTCCTTTAATCCACATCAAGGTACAAAATTTACATAGAAGGAGCTGCATGGTCTGTGAGTGAGAAGTACATATCAGCATGTGATAGCATGACATTGCTAGTAAAGCCTGATTATTATGATTTCTTCATAAGAAGTATGGTACCAATGCAGCATTACTGGCCCATTAGAGCCACAAACAAATGCAGAGATCTTAAGTTTGCTGTGGAATGGGGCAATAATCACACTAAGAAGGTATTTTTTTCAATCAAGAATAATTGTTTCTTTTTTTTTTTCATTTTTATTTTCCTTTCAATTTTTATGATCCAATCATACCATGAGATGGAGAAGTCATGTTTATTAAAACACTTTTACTGAAACTTTTTTTGTTGAAAACAGGCACAGGCGATTGGGAAGAAAGCAAGCAAATACTTTCAAAAGTACCTTAAAATGAAATATGTGTATGATTATATGTTTCACTTGTTGAGTGAATACGCAAAACTCTTGAAGTTCAAGCCGACGATACCTTCAACAGTGAAGGAGATCTGTGCAGAAAAAGTGGCATGCTCCTTGGATGGTTTATGGAAGAAGTTCATGATGGAATCTATGGTGAAATCTCCCAGTGACAAACTTCCATGCTCTATGACTCCACCACATGATACTCAAGCCCTTGAAGCCTTTCTTAAGAGAAAAGAGGGGATGACAAGGCAAGTTGAGAAGTGGGAGAGTGAATATTGGACAATCAAATTAAGAAGCAATAAAGGCTTCTCTTGATTGTAGTACTTTCTTTTGCAGTAGTTTTAGCAAAATTTGGAATTCAAATTGTAATATAGATCAGTGTTTTTAAAAACGGGCCCGGGGCGCGCTCACGGGCAAAATCGGACCAAAAAGCCCAGGGGCGTACGCAAAACGACGTTGTTTTGCGTTAAATGAAATCAACACATAACACCAAAACGACGTCAATCTTAACCAATGAGCTAACACGGCTGTAATGTCATTTTTACACTTCATAAATATATAATACATATTATCTATCTTAATAATAATTACAAACAATTTAATTAATTATTTACAAATTACAACAATATAAAAATATAAGTTATACTTCATATAATTTATATATAAATATATATTAATATTTATAAAATTATAATTATCACACTATAGAGAGTTAGTAAAGTATTAAACTTTGGTAAAAATGAATTAAAATTAAAATTAAAATAATTTTATTATTCTAATTAATTAATTAATATTATTTTATTAAAATTTCGAAATGCCTCAAAAGATTCAAAAGACTTACCCGGATTAATTATAATTAATATTATAATTATCACACTATATGCTCACATTTAACACTCTTGCTCATCAAATTGTTTGATATTTGTGTAAAAATATTTTGATAAATATTTATTCATAGGTCTTAAGTTAGTAAAGTTTATTGATAGTTTGTTTATTTATATTATTTCAATTTTTTAGTATTTTTATAATTTAATTAATATTATTTTATTCAAAACGCCCTAACATTTCAAAAGGCTTACGCCCCAACGCCTCGGGGCTTACACCTCGCCTCATTGAGGCAAAACGCCTCGCCCAACGCCCTCGCCTTTTAAAACACTGATATAGATTAAAAAAATAAAGATAGAATTAGGAGACACTAAAAATAAAAAATCCCATGTTATAACTTTTTAAAACAAATTTTCAAAAAAAATATATATATATATGAACCGTAACTAGAAATTCATAAAAGCGATTGCAAAGTATGTAATGATGTTCCTAAAACGAGCAATGATATATACATATCCACATAGCAACTCCCTTTTGTTATAGCACACTTTGATTGGATTCATTTCTCAACCATATTAGTGTCAGTACCGTCTACTACCTTCATGAAACTTAAAATTTTTAGAAGTATCGGAGAACTCATGATTTTAGCTTAACAGATTAAAAAAAAAAAATTGTATCATAGGATCTTTATTTTTTCCCAGAAAGTTATGCCCTTAATTATCAAATGCAATACTTCAAAGCCTGTTTGGTTTGCACAAGAAATAAAATTAATACTATATATATATATATATATTCGTAAAATATGTTGTCTCATGTTCAATGAAAAAGAATAAAATTATCATATTAAATTTGATAATCTTATTCATTTTCATTGGGCATGTGAGAAAAATTTTAACAAAAAAACATAAATACCACATTCCCTCAACATGTGATTATTGTTTTGCTATATTAATTGTGGTAGGGCTGAGACCAATATAAGGCCATGGACAAGTATGTTGGAGGGTATAAAAGAAGGAAACAAGAGGATTAAGTGGAAGGATAGGGTACCCTATGCATTTTGGAAAGGGAATCCATCTGTGGCTCCTACTAGGGAGGACCTAATGAAATGCAATGTCTCCGACCAGAATGACTGGAACGTTCACCTTTATCCCCAGGTATATATAATTAGTTCTTTTGCATGATTCTGTTTATTTATGGCCTTTCTTTGATTTTCTTTTAAACCGAGTAGTTTATAATGTTTTAAGTTGCTTAGAACATACTCAAGGTGAGGATCCTTACCAGTATTTGAGATATATTTTTTTTAATTAATCGTTCGGTCAATATCACATCATCTATAGTATTAAAGTGACACTCATCTATTCATTTCAAATTGAATAGATTATTCTTTAGAGGAAGGAGAAAGACGAAATTATCATTTTACTATACATCTCTATTTAATTCTTCAACTTAGTACTATAAAGGGTGCAATGATCAAATTTATATTGTTTTTGTTTTCTTTACTTCCACTCTTTCACTCTACTAAATAAAGAAAAAAGAAAAAAAAATCTCTTTCAGATTTCTGTCCTTTATAGTTTATACCAAAGACAAAGGAAAAGCTCAATTTTCTTATTTTTTATTCTCTTAATTTTCAGGACCGGAACAAAGAAAGTGAACAAGGGTACAAGCATTCAAACTTAGAAGATCAATGCACCTATAGGTATGTATAAATTAAACCCTTAATTTATTTTTCTCAATAAATGATTTATTTTTTTTTTTTTTTATGTGAACAATCTTTCTTGTTACTAATAAAGACTTGTTCTTTTTTAATCCACATCAAGGTACACAATTTATATAGAAGGAGCTGCATGGTGATCTATGTGTGAAATACATATTAGCATATGATAGCATGACATTGAAGTAAAGCTTGATTATTATGATTTTTTCATAAGAAGTATGGTACCAATGCTGCACTACTATTAGAGCCACAAACAAATGCATAGATCTTAAATTTGCTGTGGAATGGGGCAGTAATCACACTGATAAGGTATCTTGTATTTTTCTATATATTTATCCAGAAGCAATTAATTGATCAATGTTTCTAAAAAAATTAGTTTCCATTTCCTTTAGGGATGTTTAGGTCTAGAAAATGTGAGGGAATGAAAAATAAAATAACAAGAAGATTTTTCATTTGAAACCATTTTTTCTAGTTTACTGTTTGGCCTACTATATTATTACATTTAAAAAAAAACTGGTGAGCAAAATACGGTCTAACATTTGGTAAAACAAATGTCAAACTGGTTTATTTACTAAATCCAACTTCTTAAAAAACATTTTTCAACTTTGGATTATTTCCAAAAACAACTCTTTGTAGGTCAAAGTGTTTGGGTTAGTTTCTAATTCTTAGAAATTTAAATCGTTTTAGAAACTAAGCCAAATGGATTGGAATGTTAAATTTTCTTATTTTTCATCTAACTTTTCATTTAACCTCCAATAAATACAAATAAAAAATATTTTCTATTTTCTATTCTCTTTTTCTTTTCTTTTATTTTTTGCTTTTCAATTTTTCTTTCCTTTAAAATTTTCAGAATGTGATCATACCTTAAGATATAGATAATAATGAGAAAACATGTTTACTAACATACTTTCTGAAATTGTTTGTTGAAAACAGGCAGAGGAAATTGGTAAAGAAACAAAATACATTTGAAAGTACCTAAAACTAAAAAAATATGTATGACTATGTGTTTCATTTGTTGATCAAATACGCAAAACTTTCGAAGTTCAAGCCAACGATTCCTTCAAGAGCGAAGGAAGTATGTCCAGAAAATTTGGCATGCTCATGGGATGGTTTATGGAAGAAGTTCATGATGGAATCAATGGTGAAGTCTCCTAGTGAAGAACTTCCATGCACTATGCCTCCTCCAAATGATGCTCGCCCTTGAAGCATTTCTTAAGAGAAGAGGGAATGGCAAGGCAAGTTGAGAAAATCAAAGGTAGAAGCAATAGAGACTTCTCTTCCTTGTTTTGTATTTTTTGGTTGTAGTTTTGCAAATTTGGAATTCAGATTGTAATCTAAATTAAAATAATATTTTCTTGAGGTAAAAACAAGTCCAAAATTAAAGGTAGAATTAGAAGACACTAAATTAATACGAAAAATCCCATGTTATAATTTTTCCAGAATGGATCTGCAAATTCTGTGTTGATTAACTCACACCCAATATAAGTGAGTAAAAAGATGAAGATGCAAATAAAGGATTGTATTCGAAACTAGGTCCAAAACTCATATGAGTGCTTGCAAAGTTTGTACTGATGTTCTTAAAACAAAGCAATCATATATCCACACAACAATCCTCGGAGAAAATTTGCCTTGATCCGGTGCATGAGGCATTGTCTTATGGTAAGAGTTTTTTTCTCTATTACCATCGGACGATGCCAAATGCACTTGACCCACCAAATTTGATCTAAACAAAATTTTTTTCAATTCTCTATCATTATTGCACACTTTGACGGGAATCATTGGTTTCATCATATTGTTCTTAGCATTCGTATGACATGATGAATTCTAAACCATATCAATGAGCTCATTACTCGAGGTAGTATAAAAAAATCCACTCTTTACAGTGGTATCTATTTCTGTATTGATTTTACCTAACAAGTAGAGATCCACGCGAAACTTAATATTTTAAATCGCATTGAAGAACTCACATGATTTTAGTTAAAAAGATAAAGTATGCATATACGATGAGAAAATTTCTTTATTAGAATTAATTCTTATAAAAGAGAAAAAAATTGAATGAAAATTGCAACAATATCTACTATCTAACTCAAATCAGAAATACAAAGCCAACTTTTGTTTCTTGACCTAGTGCTTGCTTCCACGACTTTCATATAAGAAACTCGAACCCAATCCTCGCACCAATTTACCCAAAAAAAAATATACAAAGGCATCGTATTGTCATTCCATGAGAAGAGAATTATGCAGATCGAATGCATAAGATCCTACATATGCTGCAACATAACTAAGGAATGTAAACTATTACATTCAAAACAATAATTTTTAGATTTAAATCCACACAATTTAGTCACAAAACATCAACAAATTAAAGCAGAAAATATAATAGCCCATAAATGAATGAAATTTAACTAAGGCCAGACTGAAGATTGAAGCAATGAAACAGTAGATTTGTAGGGAGATTTATAAAGCTCGTCCTTTCACGATATCCAAGCTCATCTCACTAGGATCTGTTGCTTGTAATTCAACTTGAATCCCATTCAATTCTCTCTTGAATATGTCCTTTGAGCTTGCATAAAGCATCTTACTCCTCACCCTTGATGTGTCAGGTGCCCTACAAACACAGGGTAACCAAACATAATATGGATACCAGAAAAGAAGAAAGATTTCAATCACGTGTGGATGTTTTTTTCTCTCACTGTTTTTAAATAAAAATTTAACTGATTGCCAAAAAAAAAAAAGATATCAAGGACTCAGAATCCTGAAAAAAGAGTGTCTTGAACACCAATTTATTAATGACTTACCGTTTGAACTGTACTTTCAGTTTTTGGTTGTCAAAAGGTTTTTAAAACAGATTTTAGTAAAATAATTGTTGAGTTAGAACTTTCTGTAATGAATATGAAAAACAGTTTCTAATAAACTGAAGCAGTCTCTGTTTAAGTGAATATTTATGTGTTCACTCACTTAAAAAGTTATTTTTTGGAGGGAAACTATGCGTTTTTGGGATCTGCGCGCTCCCTCGTTAGAACTTCTAAGGGGTTCCAATGATTTGGACTTGAGTAGGTTGAAAAAAGATATACAACCTTGGCAAGAATGTAGTTCTGCAGAATATATGACTCATGCTCTTCAGATGTTTGCGTTATTGTCTAAGTGACCAAAAGCGAATCAAGGGTGGGTTGTTTTGATGCCTCCATGTAGTTTTGTTTTTTGTTGGCTTATTAGTTAATAAAGATCCCTTTGATGTTTCAAAAAAAAAACGTGATATTAACCTAAAAACTAGTTTAACAATTGTTTTACGAGACGACTAACAGATTTTAACTTCACAAATGTTTAACAATTAATTTTTTAGTGTTTGACTTGATTTTTATTTTTTCAAAACCAAAACTGCTTTGAAAATTCTATATCAAGAAATTCTTTTGTGGATTGAGTGTAACTTACACTAGGTCTATGCCAACTGTTCATCAAGAGAGAGTGATTTTCATGACATGAACTCATGCAAGTACACCGGATTCATACAAGAATTTCTATTATTAAATAAGTAAGATTCATTGAGTGTAACGTTCTTTTTAATTGAAAAACAGAGAAAACAAGGGGTTGGGGGGGCAGGGTTATTGTAGATAATCAAGCTCATATATGCTTACCATGCAATGAAGAAAATCTTGCTTTTCTGGCAATTCTCATCAGTAATGAAATCAAAATCAAAGACAGCATAACGGCACTCATTTGCAGGCAAGGAGTTAGTGAAATTCTCGTAGGTTTCTTCTGGAGTTCCAACTTTCTCTACTGTGACTTGTTGGTTCTTCTCATCAATCTTGAACACAATGAACCTGTAGTTTCTCTTTGTTTTGAGTTCGGAAAACATCAGCTTGCACTCATCATTCACATGCATTCCAGACGAAGCATTCGCCTATACCACAAAATTTAAATTTATATATGAAATTAGATAAATGATCGAAATCATTTTTCAATGTTCATAATAATGATTTATAGGGAAAAAAATTGAAGTTAATTAATGATAAACAAAGTAGGCATTATATGAAAGTGATTAACTAGCCGTTTGGTCGAGATTATAAAACAGTTTTTGTTTCTAAAAAATAAAAATTAAGTCAAACTCCCATAAACAAATGTTTTGAAAAGGATAAAAAAAAAAAAAAAGAGTATGAGAATCTGAATTGGTGGTAGATGAATTGTTTTCACTGAGAAACAAAACAACTTTTAGATTTATTGTGGTTTTATCAAAATTCATTTTGATAATTATAAACCAAATCTATAGTTAAGCTAAATAATATTTAATGGGTTTGTCTCTGTCAACTCGAGTTGATTGTTAGCTCCAACTCACAATCGTTGAATCAAATGAATATTCGAATTTTCTCTCGATTCAAGAGTTGTGAGCTCAAAGTGATAAAATCATTTTTCATACCCAGTTGTATTTGAAGGTATAAGATTCTCAATAAATTTCATCAGTATAATACATCAAATCGTGTATATATATATATATATATATATATATATATATATATATTCTTTTATCCTTAAAATACTTCTAATGAACACATAAGATTTCTAATTTGGTGATTATGAGCTTAGTTCAACATTTTTCGATCTGGGTTGTTACAATTCAATTAAAAAAGATAACTTTAAATCAGAAATAGTAGTCACATATCAATTTGATAATATTTTGGCCTCATTAATTTAACATTATATGATCATATAAGAAAGAAGGGGAAAATGTTTAAGTGCATACCATGTTGTCCTTCAATGAGAGATGAACCTTTTGCAATATTGATGAGAAAACTTAAAGCAGAAAAGAGAGAGTAGTGATGATGAGAGATCTGAAACAGAGAGGATAATGGAAAATTTGTGATTAATGAGGGTGAGATTATTTTTTCTTTGAGGGGAATGAATTAAGCAAAAATAAAGGTAGGGGATGAGAGATTTTTGTGGGGGAAAATAAAGGGTTGGTATTCTTCTTTGGCTTCTTCAGTTAGGCTTGATCACGTCCAAAACAGACTTTAATGTTGCCACGTTGTAGGCACAATGCAGACATGTCTTTAGTTGTGAGCAAGCTGTTGAAAATTTAGGAATAATATATATATATATATATATATATATATATATATATATATATATAAATTTGTGGTCACTTTGACCTTGATTTCCCTTTACTTCGCTAGTTTGTTGCTTAAGCTACAAATATGATTTTTTAGAAGTGGGAATTAAGTTGGCGTAATTTGGTTTAAATTAAGCATCCTATGGTGTGTCCTATAAAAATAATTATAAAAAAAACATCCTTTGGGGTGAATTTGATCCATTTGTTAAGGGGATAAATGCGAAAATGTTTGAATTTTTCTTTAAATCCAATTTAAAACAAAAAAAACAAATTTGAACAAAGACAAAATCTTTTGTTTTAGGTTTGATTTAAATCTAAACTCAAATGACATCTGTATCATTAGTTCGCAAAATTTTATGATTAGGGTTAATATAGTGTATTTCTTATGTTAGATAACTACGTACTATTCTTTTCATTGCTTGATTTGATTCAGATTTTAATGAAATTAGAAGTTTAGTTCTAGTTACGATAACAAAATGAAACACTTTATTAATTCATGATTTCTGTTAAAATTCATATACCAGTGTTATCCCGTATAAAAAAAAGTAAATAGATCATAAGTGAAAGACATATATATGCAACAGTGTTATATTTACCATCAATTTCTACCATTCACACGATTACCCAAAATGTGCTCCAGGGGAGTAAGGCTTAATTCCTTGTGTTTTGTATAGATGATCGAAATTGGGTGGTATAAATAGTTTTACCGTGTATATATATATATAGTGGGAGAGAGATTCATGTTAGAAAAATCAGCATTAAGAGTTGATTTTGGACCATTTTAAGGTCTAAATTTGAGCTAATTAATAGTTATTAAAAGACTTTCAATTAGTTGCTTTCAATAAATCTCAAGTTAGAGATTTAATTGGTATTATTTTTTGTTAAAAAAGAATCTTAATAAATGAGCTTAAAATGAGAATAAAACGTTGTTTGAAAATTCAAATTAACTTTATCCTACATTGATAAGAAAAAAGAAAAAGAAAATACTTTATAAACATTTACTTGAGATTCCTATTTGCTTGTATCGTAAAAATAATAGAGTGAAAGCTCATGATGCGTTACGTTCCAGCCCGGGTGACTTGTAAAGTAGGGAGCCCTCTCCTGGAGCTCAGCATGTGTTAGGATTCAAAGTAAATCAAATGGTTGTGATTTAAATAAGAAATGTGTGGGATTTTAAAAGATATATAATTATTTTTAAACAGACACGATCTGATCTGTTAAAAACTATAAACATAATCGGATGACTCTCATTAAATCTGAAGATCCATTAAAAACTACTGACATGATCGGATGAGTGTCATTAAATTTGTAAAAAAAAAGACCAATGTCTTTCCAAAACTATTTGAAAAGATGTTTCTACATTTATAAATATCCCTTCACATTTTTAGAACACAATTAATTTTCAACATTTTTTTCTCTTTTTTTTTCTCATAACTCTGTCAAAATATTTTAATATTTTAAAATATAATTAAATCTGAATAATTTTTTTAAAAATTTTATTATCTACAAAATTCAAATAAAAAATTCAATTATATCTTAAAAAGTTATTCATTTACAACTCATAACAGACATATTTATACCTATATCCTAAGAATGTGACTTGGGTGGCGATGGAATCTATTATTAAAAATCAATTGTGATTCTTTCGACCCCAATAGAAAAACAAATGATCTTTCAAGTAATTGTTGGGTCTTTTTCGTATGTAGTTGCTGAGTCAGCTTATTCTACAAGTTTGTATTTACTTTAAATGTTTTGATATTATAAAAACCCATGTCTCTTTTAACCACGTATTAAATTGCAATCAGTCAGTTCACATAAGCTTACTTGCTTAAGAAGCTTTTCCAGTTATCCTAACTTAATTTATTGTTATCCAGTCCACATAAGTTCCTATGGACCGTATTATTCATTATCCGCTCATTATACATCACAATCACAATTTTAAAATAAATGATATAATTTATATATAAATCAAATAAATAATTAAAATTAAAATCAAAATAAATTATGTTTTTATCATTTTTTTCTTTTCTTTCGCTTTTGCATTATTTTTATACCAGTTACGATGAAAAATATTATTCTCATCATTTTTTTCATCATATTTCTCTTTCTTTTTATTTATTTATATTTTGGCTTAATTATAAAAATATGATCGATTTTATTTTTAAAAAATACTTTGAGATTTTTTTATGGTGAAAAATACTCTGTGTTATACTTCTCTTAGCAAAAAAATACTCGGTGACATGTTTTTGTTAGTAAAAAATATCATATGAAATATTTATTTTAATCAACCACATGGTATTTTTTGTCACGAAAATTTTTTTTAGATATAACTTGCTACAAAAATTTTTTTAGGGTATTTTTTAAAATTAAAGTCAATCACAAAATATTTTTTGTTATAAATTTTTTTTAGATATTTTTTAAAAATACAATTAATAGCACAAATTTTTTTGTAATTAAGCTATATATATATATATATATTTTAACCATGTTATAATACTCCTATAAGTCAAATAAAATTGTTGATTTGTTCATATCACCAAGTAAGCCTTATATTATCATTCATTAAATTATGAACTTAAAAACTAATATTATTAATTAAATATTTAAAATTACTACTAAAGTTTTCATGTTTAGATTCCTCGAGAGAATGGTGCTAGCAGCAAAGTAGTTGTCCTTTGAGAAATGAGTGGAGGGAGAAAGAAAAACACGAATTGACCTCTGACCCACAAATCCATGTCTCTGGAACCCACCCGTGTCAGCATATATGATTCTTTCTCACTGATTGGATTGTAACATATCTTGTTTTTCCTAAGTTGTCCCTACTTTTCCCTTCCTTTATGTGAGAAAAAGATAGAGGCGAAATCAGTAATTTGAATATTCCCTTTGACCAACTTGTCCTTAAGAAAAAACACAAACTGTTCCTGTGTAGGTACAATTTTTAATTGAAAACTTTATTGGTAGCTTAGTAACGTCAAGAAACTTCGTTGATAACAAAATGTGACTAATAAAAGACAACTTCGTGTCCGCATGGCAATCTTTTATTGACTCATTCAGTGGGAAGTTCATTTCCCTGATACCACCTACTCAGTTTTAATAATCGAATAAATTTATTAATAATTATAAAAAATTAAATTATAATTTTAATATTTAATTTTTTTAAATAATTATTAATTATTTTTTCGTTATTAATAAAATTTTTTGGTTTTGTAAAATCACCGCTTCAAACTGATGTACTTTTATTTTTATTAGTCAATTTTCTCCAGCTTGGGAGTGGATTTATTCTTCACTTAAACAATTTTTCTTTCCAAACATAGTCTAAATTATTTTTCCATTTTAGCAGGGCCTACTTGGTCTACACATGAGGCACGTGTCAATTGAGTTAGAGCTTTTGGAGTACTTCTGAATCAATGAAGTAGTGGAGCAAAAGATGCTCTTTACCAAACAAATTTTTTGTATAAAGGAGTACATAGTTTTCGTCGACAAATTATTAATTTATTTACGATATTTCTTTTCGCAAAATGACAATTCCACTTGCATAATGTACAAAATGTATACACGCGCGTGCTATTGTGGAATACCTTCACTTGTTAAACCAACACCATTGTGAATTCCCCCTCCGAGTGTTTTTTTTTAACATGTAACTAGAGATGAGAGGATTTGAGATTGAAACTCTCTTTTCATCTTAGCTTTGGGTGTTGTAGAGATTGAGTGGTGATATAGTGGAAGCGGGTTTGTAGGTGTTATTATTGAATCCAGAGAGTAAATTAATAATCACGAAAAAATTAAATAGTAATTTTGATATTTAATTTTTTTAATATAATTACTATTCAATTTTTTCGTGATTATTAGTAAATTTTTTTTAGTTTCATAGTAATTCCCATGATATCGATTCAATGAAATCAGGATTCGTAAAGATTGGCTTCCTTAGAAACTAGTCATTTTTTACCTTTACGATTAAAACAAGATATTTCATATTAAGAGAGATAGTGATCTGACACCTACAAGACAAATTGATTTTAAATTTTCTCTGAAATTTATAAATTATGTGCATTTAATATGAAATAAGGAAAAAATTAAAATTAAAAAGAAAATATAATAAAAAAGATTTTATTTTATTTCACATTTAGTTTGAATTGATATAAAAAAAAAATAAGAGAAAGGAATTAGAAATGAGTAAGTACGTTAAGTATCGATGCCCAAAAAATGATAAGTTACCAAAAATGAGAGTACCCACACAATAAGTTTCTTAAGGAAAAACAATGATAAGTAAAGAGGTGGATGTCTGAGTACTAGTATTCTAATATGAGACAATAGGTAAAAGCTCATAGTTATCTCAAAGACTCTCTGATATCTATGTTAGTATTAAAATATTATTCATATTTTTATGAAGAGGAAATGAGAGAGTTTCAAAAAAAAAAAGCTTTGGAAAACGTTTTGAACCATAAAATGATATTCTAAGACTTTTTGTATAGTGAAAAAGAGAGAAGCTTGAAAAAGTAGGTTCATTAAGGTTAATATGGATCATCAAATAATGAGTTGATGAAAGATCGAGATTGTGCGAGCGTTACCGTTGGTTCAAGATGACCATTATGCTCTTGATTGTGCCACATTGTCCTTATTTGATTAGAGAGTAAATTTTTACCATGTTTTCTACTATATATTTGGTAAAAATACAAAAAAATAAAAAGAAAGAAAAAATAGTTTATTTTAGTTTCACTCTTCAATATTTTAGTTTGATGGAAATGTGATTTGTATCAAAAGAAAATATCATCTTACTTTTTTTTTTTTTTCACTTTTCTTTCTTATCAAACAATAAAAAAATACCTTTCATTCATTTTTCTTTCCTCTCAATTTTTCTCTCTTTACAAATCATAATATTCTTTCTCTGTACAATTAGTTTTTATTTATCTAAATTACCCAATTTTTTTATTTATATAAAAATAGTTTTTTCGTATTTGGTTAATTTTCATATTCAATCACTAAAAAATTGGAATGATGTTTTCTTCTCACAGTGATTGAATATGAAAATTAACCAAAATTATCTACTTATAAAATGACATTTTTACATACATGAATGCTGTAAGATTAATTTTGTCAGGAATTATTAATGTGTAAAAAATTTAAAACAGCAAAATTACTTTGACACCGTTAATTTATACAGTAGTAATTTTATCATTTTATTCACTATAACAATTTTTTCTTTAATATATCACCAATTAATTTAAAATAAAAAATATTTTTAAAGAAATTAATCAATTACTACTCAATAAGTTACAATAATTAAGAAACAACTTGATGCATTTAAAGGTTGTACCTCATCAACGTGTGTTTATGTCAGCGAGTAACGTTCATAACCCACATTCGCGAGTATGCCAACCAAAATAATAAAAAAGAAAATAACGTTCAAATTCGTATCATCTTCGTATATGCGTGCTTCCAGACAAAAAAACGAACAGAAACAGAGATACAAGAGTAGACTTCTCATTCTTATACTAATTTTTCTCTTCCCCGTCAATGTTAACCATTTAACTCGTTTTCGACGACTTCTCTCTCTCCCTCTCCCTCTCCCTCTCAACGAATTTTCGCGGAAAACACAAAATAGGGTTTTATTTTCTTTTGGTCTTTTGTTTCTTGGTTATATCACTTATGTATGAAGTCTCTGATGATATAAAGCAGCACAAATTTAAAGCCCATTAGCTTCTCCAGTTCCTGAGTTGAAACAGTCAAAAAAGCTGAAACAAAGGTCAGTTCTTTCTTTTTTTTTTTCTTCTGGGTCTTCTTGTTTTTGTTGATGATTTAATATTAGTTTTCTCTTTATAGCTTTGCTTGGTGATTGTGTGAAATTTATAGAGCTGCTGATAGTCTTTGATCGTTGGTTGTATTTTGGGAAAGTGGAATCTGGAGATAATTTTTTTTTGCCAATTTGTAGCTTCTTTGTTCTGGGTTTTGTATGATCAGGTAGAAAAGTCTATTCTTTTTTTGTTAAGATATAAACTGTCTTGAATGAAAATTTTCTCGAGAAAAACTATTTTTTTAGGTGAAGGTGAATGATCAAAGTACACCTATAAGAAGATCTGTTGTTATGAATAAAGTCAGAACTTGTTTCAGATTTTTCTCTTTCCTCTATATATTTTGGAAAGGAAATAATGAAATGTGTAAAAAACTATGCAAATCGATTTTTTTTTTCTCATTTTTGATTGCCGAGAAAGTGAAAAAAAGGTAGTAGTTTTTAAAAGATTCCGGATATTCTGGTCCTCTTCATTGGTTATTGAGAATCTGGCATAAAGAAATAAAATTGCTTGATATTCTCTGTAATCTAAATGCTTAAAGGGTACTCTGCCTTTTCGTTGGCTCTCTCTTTTAATTTTTTATTTAATATTCGTGATTCATAAATTCAGGTGAGAAACAAAAGCTTTGTAGCTTTGTAAGAGAATCTGCCTTTTATTTTACTAAATGATTTATAACTGTTATTTTCTCTAATACTTTGTATTTCCTGCTTTTGCTTTGCCTGGTATCTTATTAAAAGCTCTCATCTACTTGTTGATTTTTTTTAAAGATTTTTGATGTATGTATGTTCATATTCTACTGCTTGGTTGCTTTGGTACCTTGAGAAAGATTTAGAAATTAGAACATGCTCTATGGTGCTAAGATTTACCAGAACAAAAAAAAAAAGTAAAGTAATCTGGATTTAGCTTATTAATTGTATTGTGCCTGATCAATTGGGGTTTAGGGTTTGAAGTAATAAAAAAAATTCAAAATGTTGTTGCATATTGAAGAAAGTAAATGGCCCAGTTCTTCCTGGCACTCAATCAACTAAGCCTTTACTTTCTTCTAGTTATTTGGTAAAATATCTGAAGAGAAAGCAATGGTTTTGCAGGGTGATACCTCAAATTGATCCCTTGGAGGCTTTTTATTGTTTATTGTGTAGTTATTCTGTCTATGGAAGCTTGCTTCTCAAACTATAACAAAAGAAGTCATGAACTTCGATATAAGTCCTGCGTATCTGATCTGCTGTCTGTTACTTATATTGTTAGGAGAGCAGAATCAGCATATCATAAAATGGAAAGAATAAGGAAGTGCAGAAATAATCAAATTACTGTTTAAAAAATCCTAATAGGGATGCGACTTGATAGAGATGCTCATATTGAATTCACATAGGGCTCAATGGCACATAATTTCTTCTAACAGCTTTATATTCTAAGTGGCAAATTTTATGGGTGCATGTGCTTTCTTCTCACTTTTATTTATTTTTTGGTTTCTGGAGAAAAGTTTATAGTAATTCAAATCCATTTACGTGAAGATTTTGATGTTTATTCTCTTTTTCTACTTTCTTGTAGTTTCTGTCATAGTTAAGCCCTTTGTTCCCTTTTCAGGTTATTTGTTTCTGTCAATTCCTGCAGCATCTACAATTATCTTTCCCTTCACTAGTCCGTTGTGAATTGGATAGAAATACCATGAGCAATCTCAAGCTAGGGGTGGAGGTTGTGAGCGCCCACGACCTCTCACCTAAAGATGGGCAGGGCTCATGCAGTGCTTATGTGGAGCTTCATTTTGATCATCAGAGATTCCGCACCACTACTAAAGATAAAGACCTTAGTCCTGTCTGGAACGAAAGTTTTTACTTTAACATATCTGATCCAAACAACTTATCCAACCTCAGTCTTGAAGCTCATGTCTACAACCATAATAAAGCAACCAACTCCAAATCCTTTCTTGGCAAGGTTCGCCTCACTGGAACATCATTTGTCCCCTATTCTGATGCTGTTCTATTGCACTATCCTCTGGAGAAGCGAAGCATTTTCTCTCCTGTAAAAGGAGAGCTTGGTTTGAAAGTATTTGTCACTGACGACCCTTCCATAAAATCCTCAAACCCACTTCCTGCAATGGAATCCTCTCTGCAGACAGATTCTCACTCAATCCAAGCTCAAGTACCAGGACAAGCTCCAAATGCTTTCCAAAACACATTCTCCCATGACAGAGCTGAGAAAAGACACACATTTCATGATCTTCCAAATCCAAATCACTCACAAAAGCCGCAAAATTTTCCTCCACCAGCAACTACCCAAACAATGAACTATGGGGTGCAAGAAATGAAATCTGAACCACAGGCCCCAAAAATTGTTCGAATGTACTCCGATTCATCATCACAACCCCCAGATTATGCTATTAAAGAAACAAGCCCTTTCCTTGGAGGGGGTCAAATTGTTGGAGGGCGAGTCATACGTGGGGACAGGCCGGCCAGCACCTATGATCTTGTTGAACAGATGAGATTCCTTTTTATTCGAGTTGTGAAAGCCCGTGATCTTCCTTCCAAGGATGTGACAGGGAGCCTTGACCCTTTTGTTGAAGTTAAACTTGGGAACTACAAAGGTACTACAAAGTACTATGAGAAGAAGCAAAACCCAGAATGGAATGAGGTGTTTGCCTTTGCGAGGGACAGGGTGCAGGCGTCTGTACTGGAAGTTGTGGTAAAGGATAAGGATCTAATAAAAGATGACTTCGTCGGGATTGTGCGGTTTGATCTCAATGAGGTTCCCACACGTGTTCCACCTGATAGTCCTTTGGCTCCAGAATGGTATCGGCTAGAAGATAAGAAAGCAGAGAAAACAAAAGGGGAATTGATGCTTGCTGTCTGGTATGGCACTCAGGCTGATGAAGCTTTTCCTGATGCTTGGCATTCAGATGCTATTACTCCGACAGATAGCTCTGCAAATGTCTCCGCACATATCCGCTCAAAAGTTTATCATTCTCCAAGATTGTGGTATGTCCGTGTTAATGTGATTGAGGCACAAGACCTTGTTATTGCTGACAAGGACCGCTTCCCTGGTACCTACGTGAAGGTTCAGATTGGTAACCAGGTCTTACAGACAAAGGTGGCTCAGGCTCGGAATCTTAACCCAGTGTGGAATGAGGATTTTATGTTTGTTGCTGCTGAACCCTTCGAAGATCATCTGATCCTTTCAGTAGAAGATCGCGTGTCTCCTAACAAAGATGAAACCATTGGGAAGGTTGTTATACCATTGAAGGACGTTGAGAGGCGTGCTGACGATCGGATTTTCCGCAGCCGATGGTTCCATCTTGAAAAGTCCATTTCAGCTGCCATGGACGAGGATCGTGCCAAGAAAGATAAGTTTTCTAGTAGACTCCATCTTCGTGTCTGTCTTGATGGAGGGTACCATGTGCTTGATGAGTCCACTCAATACAGCAGCGATCTCCGGCCAACAGCTAAGCAACTCTGGAAGCCATCAATAGGTGTCTTGGAGCTTGGCATTCTAAATGCTGATGGGCTTCATCCAATGAAAACAAGAGAGGGAAAGGGTACATCAGATACATACTGTGTAGCAAAGTATGGCCACAAATGGGTTCGCAGTCGTACCATCATTGACAGTCTCAATCCAAAGTACAATGAGCAGTACACATGGGAGGTTTTTGATCCAGCTACGGTTCTCACCTTGGGGGTTTTTGATAACAACCAGATTAGTGGTTCAAACGGTAACAAAGATACGAAAATTGGGAAAGTTCGGATTCGAGTCTCTACTCTTGAGTCTGGTCGTGTCTATACTCACTCTTACCCGCTTCTTGCCCTTCATCCTTCTGGTGTCAAGAAGATGGGTGAATTACATCTGGCAATTCGATTTTCATACACATCTATGGTGAACATGATGTCTCTATACTCGCGACCTCTTTTACCAAAGATGCACTATATAAGGCCGTTGAGTGTGGTGCAGAAGGACATGCTGCGTCACCAGGCTGTTAATATCGTTGCAGCTCGGCTTAGTCGGGCAGAACCTCCTCTTAGGAAGGAAGTAGTCGAGTACATGTCTGATGCACATTCTCATCTTTGGAGCATGAGGCGTAGCAAAGCCAATTTTTTCCGCCTGATGTCTGTCTTCTCAGGATTACTTGCTGTTGGAAAATGGTTTGGGGAAGTCTGCATGTGGAAAAACCGTATCACGACATTGCTAGTACATGTTCTCTTTGTGATGCTTGTGTGTGTTCCAGAAATGATTCTACCAACTGTGTTCCTATACATGTTTGTAATAGGAATTTGGAATTACCGTTTTCGTCCAAGATACCCTCCTCACATGAACACGAGAATCTCTTACGCAGATACAGTACATCCTGATGAACTCGATGAGGAATTTGACACATTTCCCACAACACGGAGCCCGCAGATTGTTCGCATGAGGTATGATCGGTTAAGAAGTGTGGCCGGGAGGATTCAGACTGTGGTGGGTGACATAGCTACTCAAGGAGAGCGAATTCAGGCACTATTAAGCTGGAGGGATCCTCGTGCCACTGCTATTTATGTGACATTTTGCTTAGTGGCAGCCGTTGTGTTGTATGTGACGCCTTTCCAAGTGCTTGCTCTTTTGGCTGGGTTTTACTTAATGAGACATCCCAAGCTCCGGCGTAGGACACCCTCGGCACCAATTAATTTCTTCCGTCGGCTGCCAGCTAGGACAGATAGCATGCTGTGAATAGGATGTCGTTGGGATTTTCTGTGGATGTTTTTCTACCAGTTTTCAGATCCTGTTTTTGTTCGGCAGTGCTTGTAAAGGTTTTCTGTATCTCCAGTTATTTGTTGTTTATTTCATATTGGTCATGAATGTTAAATTTAAATGTATACATACTCTGCAACCAGTATTTGTTATATAAAATTGATGTTTAGAAAACAAATGCTTACTAGAATTGGATGTCATTGTTTTATACATCTGCTGGGTTTTCAGGAGTAGGAACCGCAAGAGATTGCTGTATTCTTGATGAGAATTAGTCATCCGGAAGAATTCTGTCTGTGCCTTTTGGTTTGATTTACTCTATTAAATGTGGTTCATATCTCAAAAGAAATTCTGTTTAGTGCCTGTGATTGTTTGGTATAGACACCTTGATCATAATCGTAAAATATTTTACTGGTATAGAATTAGAAACAGTGTTGCTATTGAAGGAAAACTTATTGTTCTTGAGTGTATGCTTACATTTTTTCTATCTTTCTAAGTCATCAACTTATTTGGAGCAGACAAAAGGAAATTGAAAAGAACACGCATTTGTTGTGAACTTGTGCATGAATCTAGCAGAACATAGTAAATATCATTAACCATAAATATGGTTTAATCAAGCATCAGACCAATATATATTCATTTCACCCCAATCCTTCTCAGGTACGCCCAGCGCCTTCCAAACTGCTTTGGAGGCTGGTAAGCATGGTCAGGATCACACCCCTAGAGTCACACTCATCGACTACCTTAGCCTTAACACTTTTTCTGTTCCCGTGGGTGTTAATATACTTTAAACACCTACTCTCTTTATTTTACCATCCTGTCGAAAGAGCGATCATGGGCTCATCATCTTAATGGTATCGATTATCACATTCAGATGGTGCACCCCATCACCACCTTCCTTGAAGCCGTTAATTGTTAGGATTGCCTTTGTATGACTTGAAACTGATGGTGAACACTTGTAGGTTGTGTAAAGCTTGCCTTCAACGCAGTATTCAGAGTCACTCTTGTGGTTACATTCCCCTGGAGGAGGATTTTTCCCTCTTTGTCTTGCCACTCGGACTGCAAGTTTGAGCTTCAACATTCAAAGAAAATGAGACAAAAAGAAAGCAGATGCCAAGGAAAACACTAGAAGAAAACAGGTTCTTCATCTTCTGTTTCTCTACTGTTTTCTGATGGTCTTGTATGAAGAAATTTGGATTGGAGGTAGCTTTATATAGAGATGAGCATGGTACTCATGTCATTTATTAATCTGAAATTATGACAATTTTACAGTCTTTTTAACAGTATTGCCTTAGTTAAATCATATCAGTAATGTAATTAGGTATGTAGGATTAAAACTTCTAAAGTATCATTGAAAGTAACAACTGGAAAATCATAAAAGTATCACATCAGAGTCCATCATTTTACAGTCTTGTTTGTATCACTATTTTCTCACCGTAGTTTTGTTTTTTATTGTTAGATTCCTTGGTTAATTCAACTGAAAATAGTGTTGTATTTGTTAGATTCCTGGGTTAATTCAACTAAAAGAATGTCTTTTACGATCTTCTGGTTGTAAAATTATTGGATTAGATGTTAAACATATAATTAGGCCAGTAATATATAGTGTTTAATCAAAAAACTTGTAAACAAAACATAGGAGGAAAACTTCAAGTGATGAAGAGGATGTAATTTCTAAATTGTTAATTTTTAATTTTTCAAGTACTTTTTTACCAAAAAAATCTAATTGAATTTAATTTATCCCTTTAATAATCAAGCAATCAGTTACTACATACAACATCTTATGTTTCACTTCAAAAACCAGCTCGGTCTAACCAGCTGCATAACTCTTCCCTATATTTAACTACTAAATTAAAATAGAAAAGAAAAAACTGTTTGCTATACATTTGCATAAACAAGCAAGAATGTGCTTTACATTAGGCAGGATTAACCTATCCAGGTTAGTTATGTACTTGGTAAACTGATTATCAGCTGAGTTAAACATCAGTTTTCAATTTAGAAGAAACAGTAGTTCACCTGAGTGGCCTAGAAGAATTTACCAATTCGTGATTGAATATGACGCATAAACTGATGGATTGGACTAATGATTTATCCTTAAAAAGCCAAGGAAAGACACCTAAGAAACAATAGGAAATTCTTGACAGGAGTAAAAAATATGCTGTAAGCTTGTTGAACATCTGATGGAGACAGCTCCTCTGTTCTTATACGTTTTGGAAGAATTACGTTGGTCTTCTCTGTTAGAATTTAAGAGAGTAAAGAGATGTGAGAATTGAAGAGAGTAAAGAGATTGTACAAATGCTTACTTGAGTTCATATTATTGAGAATACAATTAAGAGTATATATAGATTGTTAAAGGAAAAAGACATTCCTTAAAACAAGGAAGAAAACATGGTCTAAAGTAAGCCTTAAAACAAGGAAGGAAACATGGCCTAAAGTAAGCCTTAAAACAAGGAAGAAAACATGGCCTAAAGTAAGTCTTAAAACAATGATGAATATATGGCAAGTGTGGGTGAAGTTGAATAGTTAGTAACCCTAATTAAAGAAAAAAATATGGACTTTGCCATCCATTGACAGCCCCCCTCAAATTGATGCAGGTTGATCAATAAGCATCAATTTGTTGCTTAAGAAGCAATGTCGATGGCGAGTGAGCACTTTGGTGAAGATATCAGCAATTTGTAGGTCAGTGGAAACATGTGGAAGAGTGATCAACACAAGCTTCAAATGCTTCGCGGATAGAGTGACAGTCGACTTCAATATGCTTCGTGCGCTCATGATAGACAAGATTGGCCGTGATCTGAATAGCACTTGTATTATCAGCATGTAGAGGTGTAGGATCAGTTGCAGAAAAATCTAGCTCAACAAGCAAACCTCGAAGCCAAATAATTTCGGAACAAGCAAGAGACATCGCCCGATACTCAGATTCTGTAGATGACTTAGAAACTCTGTCTTGCTTCTTACTCTTCCATGAGATCAATGCATCACCTAAGAACACACACCAACCAGTAATGGAGCGATGTGTATCAGCACAACCAGCCCAATCAGCGTCGCTATAAGCAGTAAGTCGAGGAGAATTGCCTGCAGGAAAGAATAAGCCACGGGCAGAAGTGCCCTGAACATAGCGTATGATCCTACGGACAACAATCAAATGAAGGTGACGAGGGGTCTGAAGAAACTGGCTGACTTGTTGTACTGCAAAGGAAATGTCCGGTCTAGTAATGGTGAGGTAGACAAGACTGCCCACCAACTTTCGGTATAAACTAGGATCAGCAAGTAAATCACCCTCCTCTTTGCGAAGTTTAACATTCAATTCCATGGGGGTATCAACAGAAATGGCCTCCTGTAGGCCTGCTGTAGCCACCAGGTCACTAGCATACTTATGTTGATTGAGTGAAATACCTGACGGACTACGATGCACCTCAAGACCGAGAAAATATGTAAGAGACCCAAGATCTTTCATATGAAAGGACTCGGAGAGATGGGTCTTGAGCCGGCCAAGTAAAACCGAATCGGAACCAGTAATCACAATATCATCAACATAAACTAAAAGAACAACAATACCCATGTCTGATTGTCGAAGAAACAAGGAAGTGTCATACTTGCTCTGCTTGAATGAGAATTGTAATAAATTAGTTCGAAATTTATCAAACCAAGCCCTTGGAGCTTGTTTGAGACCATAAAGGGAGCGACGAAGCTTACACACATGTGAGTTTGGAGAAGGAAACAATCCCGGGGGTGGCTTCATATAAATACACTCTTTAAGATCCCCATGAAGAAAAGCATTCTTGACATCCATCTGATGTAGTGGCCAATCATTGGAAGCAGTAAGAGCTAGAATCGTATGAACAGTGGTCATCTTAGCCACATGAGCAAAGGTTTCTTCATAATTAACATCATATTCCTGTTTATTTCCAAGTGCAACAAGCCGAGCTTTATAACGATCCAAACTTCCATCAGATCGAACCTTGACGGAGTAAACCCATTCGCAACCCAGGGGGACTATAGTGGAAGGACAAGGTGCAATGTCCCAGGTGTGATTGGCCTCTAAAGCAGCAATTTCTTCCTGCATAGCTTGTCGCCAACAATCATGCTTGACAGCATGTGAGTAGCATGTGGGAATATCAAAATTGGACAATACAGCAGTAAGAGCAGAAGCAAACCACCCATACCTATCCGGAGGTAAAGATATTCGAGAAGAGCGACGTACCAAGTGTTTTGAAGGTGCTGCAACTGACTGGAGCATGGTAGGATCAGATATTGGTTGAGCCATCGGAAGAGACTGTGGGCGGGAGCGTCTCGTATATAAAATACCTGGTTTAAAGGGAGAGCTGACTTGATGAAGATCTGAAAATTGATGCTCAAAGGAGGGGAGGACCACCGTAGAAGAAGAGGGCTCAGAGGACATAGGAAAGAAATGTTGATTTTCAAAGAAAATAACATTCCTAGAAATACGTGTACGATGTAAGGTAGGATCATAGCAAAAAAATCCCTTTTGACACACATTATATCCCAAGAATGCACATCTAACAGATTGAGCAGATAATTTATGTCGCTCATGGGGAGGTAAATGGACAAAACATACACAACCAAAGATACGGAGATTATCATAACTAAGTTGTTTAGCAAACAAGCGGAAATAGAGAGACTCCATGTGTAAGATTTGGGAAGGTAAACGATTAATCAAGTGAGTAGCAGTTTTCAAAGTCTCGACCCAGAACATTGATGGAACATATGATTCTAACAAGAGAGTACGTACCACATCAAGAAGATGACGATTTTTGCGTTCGGCTACTCCATTCTGTTGGGGAGTAGCAGGACATGAACGTTGATGAATAATACCTTTAGAAGCCAAGAATTCCTGAAACTCAGTAGACAAATATTCACCACCAGAATCTATGCGTAATGTCTTAATAGTCGCAGAAAATTGATTGTCAACATACACTAAAAAATTAGCGAAAGTACGAAAAACCTCAGATTTAGAGCGAAGAAAATAAACCCAAGTGAATCTGCTATAATCATCAATGAAAGTCACATAATATTTAAATTTTTCATGTGAACTAACGGGGGAAGGTCCCTAAACATCACTATGGATAAGATCAAAGCAGTGAGAAGCTCTGCTAGCATGTAAAGGAAAAGGAAGAATTTTGCTTTTACCAAGTTTGCAAGAAACATACTTAAGAGATAAAGAAGAACGTTCTTCATTATCAAGAAAACCAGAGTGCAATACATGAGATAAGATCTGAGTATTGGGATGGCCTAAACGACGATGCCACAACATACTCAGATTTGGAACATTATTGCAAGCAAGAAACTTAATACACGAAACTGGAGAAATTACTGGGACAGATAAAAATAGTGGAAACAAGTGTCCCACTTTAGGTCCCTTCGCGATCAGCTCTCCCGTTACCTGATCTTGTACAACACAATCATCACCAGAAAAGTTAACAACACAATTGTTATCAACTAATTGACCAACAGAAATAAGATTCGTGGAAAGTTGAGGAGCAAGAAACACATCAGTGAATTTAGAAGAGGCATTTCCGACAGCAGCGATTGGTAAAGAACTGCCATTGGCAGTCTGAATGGCAGATGGACCAACATAGGGTCGAACATGACACAAAGCGGTGGGAGTATTCGTCATGTGATTAGAGACCCCCGAGTCTACGTACAAGAGTTTAGTAGAATTTTTACCTTGAAACCCCATTGCAGATAATGCTGAAATTAGCATCTGTTGCACCATTTCGGGTGTGCAGTAATTCGCTGCAGGAAGTGCCGGAACTGGGGCGGCACTGGAAGAAGAGCCAGGAACTGCGGAGGGTACAATAACAGAAGTCTGAAATGCTTGAGCCTGACGATTCTGTGGGCGGAGACGACATTCTTTGATGATGTGATCCTTCTTCTTACAATAAGAGCAGTATTTCTTGGGACAATTGGCAGCAATATGCCCATATTCCTTACAGCAAAAACACTGCAAGTTTTTAGAATGCATAGGCGATCCGCGTCATTGGGCAGCATAAGCAACAGTTCCTGGACTACCATAAGATTGCTCCAGAGTGGCTTGAGTACTAAGACGTTGTTCTTCACGAAGTAACTCACCAAAACAAACATCAAGAGAAGGAACAGGAGATCTATTCAGCAGAAAGGAGCGAATAGATTCATATTCCGGGCGTAGTTTCATAAGAAATTGATCACGCCATCTAGTCTCGTGGAGTTGCTGAATAGTCGAAAGAGTGGCAACAGGAACAACCGCTGTAACAAGATCAGTATAGTCAGTCCAAAGAATCAGAAAGGCCGAGTAATAGTCTTAGATGGAAAGACTGCCATGTTGAAAGGTGGCCATTGCATGCTCTAACTGAAAGTGATAAACATCATTATCTTGATGATAAACTTTCTTCAGATAAGTTCACATGGATTGAGCAGAGCGATGAGTACGCAAGTTGGTGACAATATGTGGCTCCACCGAACCAAGAAGCCAAGACATGATCCGAGCATCAAGCACAGTCCAAGAAGGAGAAGACCCAACATCCTTCGATTGGTCTGTATTTGATGTTTGTGCGACATCCGTGTCATCGATATGGCCCCAAAGTTCTTTTCCCTTGAGGAAAATTTCAAACTGAAAAGCCCATGTAGAGTAATTTTTGCCCGTAAATTTGACACACACAGGTGCAAAGTCCATTGCAAATAAGTGCAAAAAAAAATAGCCCGACCAAAAAAAAATGTCGAAACCACCCAAAGCAGAAAAAAAACAAACTGCCGAAGAGATCTGAGAACAAAAAAAATACCGAGAAATCTGAGACCCAAAGCCACAAAACACCCCTTTGAAAATAGAGGATGTTGTGAATGCCGAAACTGCTCAAACAAAAAAAAATAGGAGGTGCCGACAACACCAACCTAGAAAGAGAAGACCGAAAAACAACCAAAAAAAAAACTTTCACGTCGGGTTCACCGAGAACAACACAGAACACGCCGAAACACAAAACCGAGAAAAATTACAAACGAGAGAAGAACCTAAGCAACTGGCTCTGATACCATGTTAGAATTTAAGAGAGTAAAGAGATGTGAGAATTGAAGAGAGTAAAGAGATTGTACAAATGCTTATTTGAGTTCATATTATTGAGAATACAATTAAAAGTATATATAGGTTGTTAAAGGAAAAAAGACATTCCTTAAAACAAGGAAGAAAACATGGTCTAAAGTAAGCCTTAAAACAAGGAAGGAAACATGGCCTAAAGTAAGCCTTAAAACAAAGAAGAAAACATGGCCTAAAATAAGCCTTAAAACAAGGATGAATATATGACAAGTGTGGGTGAAGTTGAATAGTTAGTAACCCTAATTAAAGAAAAGAATATGGACTTTGCCATCCATTGACATTCTCAAGTGAGGCGCTGTGACAAAGTTTAGTAGAAAATGAATCAATGATAATGGTGAGAGCTATTGATGCAGCGATATCATCATTTAAAGAAAATAAAATCTTGATAATCACAAGTTCCTTCAACAGTTTGATCTAAAAATAGAACAGTTAATTCCAAGCGAGAAGACCTTTGAATTGTCTGATACATAAGTTTCCTCAAGACCTCATAAAAATAATTGTGAAATCAAACTTTCTACAAGTATTTAAATAGGCCAATAAATTAAAGGATTCTTGAGAGCATATGTTATAGAAACAAAATAGGCAGCTTGAAAGATGCATATCCTTTTGTATTGGTAGTATTTGGTATAAGCTGAGTTTCACTTATAAAATACAGAATTTAGAAAGTTCTGTTGGATACATTAGGTTTAACTTAAAAACATTAAAGGCCCAATGAAGTATGCAGTTTGAACTAGTCAAGTAGAGTTACCCTTTGGCAGAGTTTATGAAATGATTTTTGTTTCTTGAAGCTAGGTCAAACACCGGAGTTTATGAAATGGTTTCTGTTTGTAAGAAACTGAATTTATGTCATAAACTAGCTTGCAAGCATTGTCCAAATAAGGGAGAAAAACATAATGGGATTCCCCAATAGATTTCATTTCCTGGTAACAAGTGCTGTCTCTTTTCTTTGAAGTCTTGTTCGCTATATATTACTCTTCCTACAACTCCAAAGAATTGGTAGTTATAGATCTTCTCAAATATGAATGAATGGACCTGCATAATATATGCACATAAAAAAGGCCTCTATTTCTCACATCTAAAAAACTTGAAAGATGTCATAGTTTGTGCTTTCCTTTTGCCTTTGTAGCAATTGAAGAATGTTACAGTCATATTCATTAATTGAAGTTTTCATCAAGAATTGCCAAGAAAAGGAAAAGAGTTTGCAGAAAGAAGTATGGTATATTGGATGTAAATTAATACAAACTATATTACTTAGAACTCATTAAACGAACTTAAACAAAGCGAGAAAAAAGGAAGGAAAATCACACAACATTCTCATATTTGTACAGTACAACACTACATTAAGCTAAAAAAAAGACCACAAACCATAACTATAGTATAAGACATTAGAAATTTTGCAGAATAGATTATGCAATAGACCAATAAATGTCCAAGTCACCCCAGCTGCTTTCTGACACTCCCAAGGCCTTCCAAACTGCTTTTGAAGCATCGACGATATTGTTAACGCATGGAGGCTGGTAATCATGGTCGGAATCACACCCCATAGTAGAGTCACACTCATCAACAACCTTAGCTCTAACACTATTTCCATTACCATGGATGCTGATATAATTTAGACACCTACTCCCCTTATTATGCCATCCTGTTGAAAGTGCAACCACTGGTTCATCATCTGAATGGTACTGATTGTCACATTCAGATGGTGCACCGCCATCCCCACCTGCCTCAAAGCTGATAAGTGTTAAGGTTGCCATTGTGTTGCTGGTCACTGCTGGTGAACACTTGTAGGTGGTATAAAATTTTCCATCTAAGCAGCAGTCGGCTCAATATAGCTGGTAGTGTAGCCTCTCTAAATCCAAGAATTTTGGGTTGTTCTCGCTCTTTTTTCTCTTCGATTCTTCCCTTCTTTTATGGGATTTTGAACTGAAATGGGCTGTTTCCTAGGAGAGAAACTGAGGGAAAATATATTATCTCCTCCTCCTCTCTCTCTCTCCACGCCAAATGAAGTTCTCTTTTGTTTCCGTATTTTTCTTCTTATCCTTCTGGATGTGTATGTGTGGAGCCAGCTGTGTGTATGAAGGTGAGGATTTGTGCGTGAGTCCGTGAGCTGTGGGTAGATTTCAGGAGTTTGTTGCAAAGGATTTCTCAGAGAGAGGGGAGAGGAATAGCTGCTTCTGTAGACTGAATTAGAAGAAGAAAATTTTCTTTTCTATCAAACGGGCGCCGATGAGATGAGGAATAACTCGGTTTTTGAAAGGGGTTGGGGTGCGCCCAGAGAAAGCGTTCAAAAATCGCCTTGAGACGTTAAAAATTAAGTAGTTGTCTCCTAAAATGTTCGTTTTTTTTTTTTTTTTTATTGTGGGACATTTGCCTTCAGCTTGTTAGAATTGTGTTTGCCATAATTTTACTGCAATAAATAGTTTGACAAAAATTTCCATAAAATTATCTAGCAAGAAAAAATAAAATCCAACATTTTAAACAATATATATGTTTATGCCCCCACCCTACCTTTACAGCAGAATAACCAAATACAAATAATTTCTAAAAGGTTGTAATTTTCCTTTGCCACATAAGAGACATTTATGTAAGTACATTGACAATGTGAAGTCTTGGAAGGGAAGAATGCTTAAGGATATTTTCAGAAGATGAATTTGAAGCTAAGCTCTTTCCTTTTACTCACTTTCTAGGAACATGTGATAAGAAAGATTCTAATTTGTACAATAAGCAAGACTTTCTGCATTATCATTACACTGTTTTGTCTTTAAGGAAACTTAAAAAAGATTCTGAGAAGAAATACACATTTTTGTAATTGGAAACCAGGCTGCAAATACAAAGAAACACTGTTTTTTGGAATTTCTCCAAAACTCAATGATTTTAGAATTGCTCCAAACAAACACTGTTTTTTTTTTTTTTTTTAGCCAAGTCTTAGAGTTGAACCACTTTGTTGGACAAAATATTATTCCCCAAATCTAATACTTTCTGCTCTGTCTAATGCAACAGTGGTTTCCAATACTACCAAAAATAAGGTTGCGTTGTGGCGCTGTGTTTGCGTATCAAATGGTTCCACATATTAATTTATTCCAATGAACATGTTTGATTAGCCCTTTTTTGACACTTTTTATTGATTTTTAATACTTTTTTGTTTGGTTATAGTTAATGTACCACATGTATGATTGTTTTCCCTTCAATCTATTTTGTAAATATGTTCTACAAAGGCAGATATAACGAGTCCATAAGAGCACTGCACCATAATGTTAAAATAACCATAGGCATATTTATATTCTTATGGAAAATTTCAAGAGATTATATACGTCGCCTGAAAAAGTATAGCAAAGTTTTTGTACTCAGATCTCATTTAACCATAATTCTCCATAACTGGCCCTCTAAAATTGAGGCAAGCACTACAACAAGAATATCTTCATGAAAGAGGAATGGGAATACTACTTCTTTGTATTTTGTTGTTTACAACTTTTACTTGATAAAACAGAACACCATGACTGCATGACCATGATGTCGTTTGCAGCGCTTTGGAGCAACTTCGAAAAACCCAAAGGAGTATGCAACCAACACTGCAGAAAAGAACCCAACAGGAAATCCAATCCATGCCATTTCCCATGAGAACCATGATTCTGTTCTCTCACTTTCCACTAAATTTGTCTCTGTTAATTTTTCCTCACATGGTACTTGAATTTGCATCCCACACAGTCCATTGTTATTAGTGTAAAACTTTGGATCATTCAGATGGTCCATTTGAGAGCCCTTTGGAATTTGACCTGTGAGTTTGTTGTTGCTCAAGTCCAAGGTGCTGAGTTGTTGAAGCTTTGCAAATGTTTGTGGTATATGACCAGAGAGGCTGTTGTGTGACAGGTCTAGGCTTTCTAAATTCTCCAAATTACCAAAATCCGTTGGTATGTTGCCTGAGAATTTGTTGTGTGAAATGTTCAATACCTTCAGATTTTTCAACTGACCAAAAGTCGTTGGAATTTCTCCTGATAATTGGTTGCTTGACAGGTCTAACAAGGTATACAAGCCAAGGTTATTACCGGAGATATCTCGAATTGAAGTTTTCCATGAAACTTCCGAGTCATGTTGTATCACGTAGACTGGGACTGTCCCAAATCCAATCTCATATGTCACACCATATGGCCTATTAATCATCCCGAAAAGCTTTCCAAAGCAAGAAGGTATTTTTCCACTTAAGTTATTATGAGAGAGATCAAGGATTTGAAGTTCACTAAGATTTGACAGATGACTTGGAATTGATCCTCTCATAGTATTGTTTCTAAGATTAAGAAATCGTAGAGATAACATTTGGGAGAAAGATGATGAGATTTCACCTGTGATATTGTTGTCATGGATATCAAGATAGAAGAGATTAATTAATGAATTTAGAGTCCGGGCAAGTGACCAGCGAACCCATTATGGCCTAGACAGAGCACTAGTAGTTTATGTGGAAAAGTATTAGGAAGCTGACCAAAGAGTTTGTTATAGGAGAAGTCGGCATAAAATAGACTTGACTCTGGATCAAAACTGGGGAGCTCTCCAAAAAATTGTTTTTTGACAAGTCAAGATATATCAATTGATGATTGTTTGAGATGGATTTTGGCACTGGCCCATAAAAATTATTTCCAGATAGGGTGAGAAATACTAACCTCTCAGATTGAAACAATTGAGGTGGCACAGAGCCTGAAAGCTTGTTATTTGATAAACTTAGGACTTAAAGATCTAATTTGGACAACCACCGAGGAAGAGTTCCTTCAAGGCTATTCACGCTTAAGTTCAAAAACTTAAGATTGGTTTGATTTGATAGCCAAAGTGGAATATGCCCTGAAATATTGCAAAAGCTCAAAGATAAGTAAGACAACATGCTTTCCCGGGTAGTGCTCACATTTTTCCAAGTAAGTTTGTTTCCTTCAAGAGACAAATACTTGAGCTTCTTGAAGCTAAACAACTCATCTGTTGGAATCTCACCAGAGAACAAATTATAATCAAGATGAAGTCTTTCTAGCTCTCTCAAGTGCATCACTGACGTTGGAATTGCTCCAGAGAAATTGTTCCCCTAGACTGTCAACTCTTGCAATTTAGTGAGGTTTCTGATCTCCATATGAATCTCTCCATGTAAATTGTTATGATCTAAGTTCAAAACCTTCAAATTCCTTAGGTGACTTAAATCACTATCTAAAATCCCTTCCAACTGATTATAACTCAAGTCAATGTGTTCTAGACTGCTTAAGTTGAATAATTCAGAAGGAATCACCCCATATAAATTGTTATAATTTAAATTCAAAACCTTCAAATTCCTAAGCAATCCCAAATCACTAGTTAAAATCTCCTCCAACTGATTATAACTCAAGTCAATGTGTTCTAGATTGCTTAATTTGAATAATTCAGAAGGAATCTCTCCATGTAATTTGTTAACATATAATTTCAAAATCTTCAAATTTCTAAGGAGACCCAAATTAGAAGGAATGGACCCATTGAAGCTACAAAAGCTCATGTCTAGATACAATAGTTTTGTTAAATTAACAAAACCATGTCCTGGAATCCTACCTTGTATATAATTATTGGAAATGTTAAGTGACATGAGAGTTCTTATATGAAACAGTGGTGCCAAAACATCAGAATTCACTTCTACATCGTGATACAAAGGAGTAAAGTAGGAAAAAATAGAGCTGAGATTGAGACCAGTCAGCTGTTATGAAGTTGTGAGGGAATGACAACTTACAAGGCTCCAATGACAGCAATCGGAATTGAGATTATTCCATGACTCTAAGCTTGTACCAGTCAAATTCACGGCATAGTTTCTCTCTAATAGAAGTTTGAAGTGGAGGAGGGCTTCTTTCTGATGTTGAGGGCAAGCAAGACAAGGGGTAGCTCTAAATGAGGTTATAGTAAATAGGAAGCATATGAAAAGTGATATTTCTACAAACCGAGCTGGTTTAGCCATTGTAGTGTCTGTGTTTGATCTGTGTTTCTTGGGTTCTACCTGCAGCTTAATTGATACTTATAGCTTATAATTTGTTGACAGTCAAAATTAGGTGCATGCATGAGTACCGTCTGTGAGAATTTTGCAGCTCGCGTTAAACATGCTGTTTATCCACCATAAACGCGAATCATCTGTCATCTAGAAGCTTGTAACTTTCCAGGGGTTCACATTTTATTTTAAGAGATGGGTCTTATGTTCACATTTTCATGGTGTATGAGACCTAGGTGGTTGCATTCTTGAACTTCTTTGTCCTATTTTTGTTTTCTACGTAAAAGACATTTCTTTATGTTTAGCCCACGTGAGGAGCAACTGAACCAAGCTGACCTGGATACAACTGCCTAGACTAACGACCATTCCCACTAAAATAATGGTTGCTGCAAAGAGCCGATAAAAATTAAGGCTGAGTTGGCTCATTTTGACGGGATCTGAAATTTGAGCACTCTCAAGAATTTATTACATACACAGCTATAATAATACTCGCTATTTTCTTACTTTCCAACCAGTGATTGAGAGTTAAAACTCTTCTCTTGTTATCCAGCTCTAAAGATTTCACCATAAACACTTGTAATTCCTGATTAATAGATGGAAAACCTGTCAGCTGCACCACTGGATGTAGACCTAGTAAGTCGAACCAAGTAAATTTATGTTATTGTATTCTTTATACAAGTTATCTATTTCAATTTCAATTTAACTCTCGAAAGTCAATGGAATAATATGGCGTGAAACATTACAAGATGTCAAAGAAAAGTAAGTGATGTGAACAAAATCAATCAATCCAATAAAAACCAGACACATGGAGTGTAATAATGACCAACCACCCTATGTTATATAAGAGTCAAATCTCTTCACGTATAATGATGAGATCGCCACTTTAAGAGTCGAAAGTAAGTGATTGTTTTGTTTTGATTATTTCTTGTAGTTACTTGATAAAGATGATTACTAATATACTTCTTGGAATGGAATTGAATTGAATTCATTCGAAAAGTTGTGAAATTATTGAAAGACGATTATTCCGAGCAATGTGATTACTCACTGAGCTTTTAGCTCACCCTCTTTTTGAATATTTCAGGGAAGTTGCTGATTAGTATTAGAACAAGTCAGTAAATGAATTGAAGGAGAAAGGTGTCCTTAGATGGGTTCTTATGCGAGGCATCCTTACCTTGATTATTTGAGAATATATAAAATGATGTTTATATGTCCATTGTCTTGGAGAATGTTTATATGGTTTAATCGTCTTGGAGGAAATTTTTATTTGAAACTTGTATCTTGTATAAATTCTTGGTCTTAACCAAGATGTTTTGTACATGAAGTAAAAGAATGTGAAAGAATGTATTTAGTAGGAGTGTATTATATGATGGAAAGAGTATGATTTGCATGCTGTAATACAGATTTAAGTGATCATCTTTGAAAGGTAACGATACCGGGATGGGTCGTTACATATTGCATATTTTATCTCTTTTCAATTTCCTAAGGTTTACGATACTATCAAAAATAAGATTGCACCATGGTGTTTTGTTTGCATATCTAATGGTTCCATGGATTAATTTATTCTAATGGACATGTTTTTTTGATTTCACTTTTTTTTTTCTTACATCTATTATTGATTTTTTTAATACTTTTCTTTTTGGTAATAGTTAATATATCACCTGTAAGATTCTTTTCCTTTTAATCTATTTTGTAAAATTGTTCTACTGACAGATATTAGAGTCTATAATAGTACTGCAGCGTAATGTTAAAATAACCATAGGCATATTTAATTATATTCTGATGACAAATTTCAAGAGAATATATACTTCGCCTGAAAAAATCTAGTAAAATTTTTGTACTCAAATCTCATCTAACCATAATTCTCTTGAACTGCTCTAAAATTGAGGCAAACACTGCGACAAGAATATCTTCATGAAAAAGGAATGGAAGTACTAATTTTTATTTTATTGTTTACAACTTTTACTTGATAAAACAAAACGCCATGATTGAAAACAACTTTAAAAAGTTGATTTATGCCTAAAATCCAAATATAAGGTTTTTACTTTTTAATCTGAGAACCAGTTTTGACACTGTTTATGATCCCAAATTATCCTTTGTATAGCAAAGGTATTTCCACCATTGTCAATATATAAATCACCTACGATTGTTCTTAATCAAAATTTTAAATGTAACAATGATACATCAATTATTATTAAAACATTGAGATTATTATTTAATAAAATTAGAATTTTATTTGTGTAATAAAAATATTATTATTAATTTTATTTAATTACATTCAATTATTAATAAATATTAGTATTTTAATTATTTATATTTTATTGTGAATAAAATTAATATATTAATATTGTACAAATAATAAACTCAATTTGATGATAAAAGACCTCCAAATAGTCAAATAATACTTGTATAACATTTTTAGTAATTTTTTCATCTAAAAGCACTTTTACAACTTATTTACCAAGCACATCAATTAGTTTGACAACACTTTTAACACAATTTTTAATCAACACCAAATAAAGTTTAACTCCACAGCACTTCTATCTAAAGCTGTTTTAGAATTATTTTGAGTATCTTCAGCAGAATCAGAAGTTAAGTCAAACGGGTTCTTAATTTGAAGTTAGGTTCTTTCCTTTCACTCACTTTCTAGGAACTTAGTGATGAAAAAAATTCTAACTTATACAGTACGCAAGAGTGATGCCAAAAATATGATTTTTTGCACTATCGTTACATTGTGTTGGTGTCGAAAACCTAACTAGTCGAGTATAAGAAAGTGCCTCATTTATATAGTGGTACGTATGGACTAAAGCCCAATTACGAAAAGTATTCAGGTAAAGTTGTGTACTAGGATTTCCATTGTGACTAGGGTATGGTGCGAAATAACCATATTGCCCTTAAGCGAGATTTTACTATTTCCACTCTTTCGTGTTGCTCTTTGATTGGTCATTTTTAAATCATAAAAATAATTTCTTACCCCTTACAGTTTCCACATGTATTCATTTGATTGGTGGGAGAAATTTAACCCACGCCACACTGTTTTGCCTTTTAAGGAAGATCTAAAATAAAAATCACTCTTGTAATTAAGGGGTGTGATACCATATATATTGAGTAATTTGAACGTAAATACGAACAAGAAACACATTGTTTCTTCGGATCTAAATCTTAGAGTTGAAACACTTTATTGGGAAATTATTATTTTTCAAATCTAATAACACTTTCTGTTCTTCCTAATGCAACAGTGATTTTGGAATTTTTCCAAAGAAATTGTTCTCGACTTAAACCCTCGAGTCCCCATCGTCACCGCCAATGACCAGAATCTAGATGGGCAATATGTCCTCTTCCATGCTCGATCTACTCCTTTCCAGCCAACCAACGATAGATCCGGCACCATCATTAGGACCGAAGGCCTATTTCCGACCGACCCTTCCCCTCTAGCTCTGATTCGTCTAGGATCTAACCGGGTCATTGACCTATGGGGGCGCTGACTGCTGGGGTGGTGGTGCTCTACGGTGAAGGCTAAAAGGTTGACTTGGTGTGACGGTTTTGAGGCTGAAGACGGTGGTGGATCGGGTCATCCTTCTCAGGTTTTGGTCTCCCGGGAAAGCTACACCTTTTGGTGGTGGTGCGAGTTCCAGGGGTGGCGGTGGTGGACTGCGGCGATGGTTATTGTGATCTTGTTTGGATGTTGTTTCTAGTTTAGGGGCTTCTTTGGATGCTGTTTCGGGTTTAAGGGCTTGTTTGGATGCGTTCGAGTTTACGGGCTTGTTTGGGTTGAGTGTTTCAGAGAAATGGTGGGGAATCGAGTTTAGCATATGATACCACTAGATGCAGTAAAGTAGATGAAAAATAGAGATAAACTAATAATTACAGATAAAACCGATCCAAATCACATGGATATTCCCAAATCACATGGGAACCGCAACCAAATCACATGGCGCGAAGCAACTGCTCATTCACAAAGTGTTTAATTTCAATAATCTGTTTTTATTATTAATTTCAAGCTGACTACAAATGACATAGGGACGTCTCTTATATAGAGATCTTAACCCTAGTCTGCTAAGGAAATTGAATTATGAAAGGAAAGTGACATATGAAATTAACTATACCTAGATACCCATAATATTTTTTGATTATATAATTATTTATGTATCCCCCAATTCCTAAAATAAAATATCTAATTCTAATCTTCCTCCTGTTCTCCATCACTATAGCTTTTGGCGTAGTGGTTGGCGCTCGATCCTGGCAATTAATATTAGAGCCAAGATCATGGGTATGATTCCCAACGGTGCAACTTTTGATGCAGTGGTTGGTGTAGAAAACTGATTGAGACACCTACTCTACTCGGTTCCTATATGTGTTGGAAGAATTAGGCTGGCCTTCTCAAGTAAGGCACTAAGACAAAAGTAATTAGCTAATAAAAACGGTGTTAAACATGCAGAAATATGAAGAAAAAAAAGATGATGTAATATGACCATTAAATAAAATGAAATCATCCAACTCACAAGTTTTTTCAATTTTTTTAGCTAAAGAGTTAATCGCACAAGAGAAAACCTTTGGATTTTTTTTAAAGTTTCCTCAAGACCTCGAAAATTATGATTGGGAAATCAAACATTTGACAAGGGATTAGGTCATTAGATTAGTTAATTCTTGAGAGGACAAACCCAGAAGGCAGCTTGAAAAATGTAATCTATTCAGTATTAATATAAGTTGGTTTAATTGAAATCCTAGGATTTAGAAAGTTTTATTGGAATTGTAAACCGAAAACAGGTAAAGGAAGATCTTCTCAAACAAGAAATGAATGGACCTGCAAGATATACTGATTTCGGAGTTTGTATTTTTATTTGCCTTTGAAGCAATTGAAGAATGTTACCGTCATATTCATTCAATGAAGTTTGCAACAAGAATGGCAAAGAAAAGATGAGAGAAAAGAGAAGTTTGCAGAAAGAGTATGATTGGATATAAATTAGAAACTATATTGCATTGAACTCATTACAACAAATTAAAAAAAAGCAGGAAAAAAAGAAGTGAAATCACACAATAGTCTGACATTTGTACAGTACAACAATGCATTAAGCAAACTACCACCATAAGCCATAACTATAGCATGAGACATTATAAAAACAATTCGCGAACAAATCATGCGTCAGACCAATAAATGTCGAAGTCACCCCAGTTGCTTTCTGAAACTCCCAAGGCCTTCCAAACTGCTTTTGAGGCATCTACAATATTGTTAGGGCATGGAGGTTGATAATCATGGTCGGAATCACAGCCTATAGTAGAGTCACACTCATCAACAACCATAGCCCTAACGCTATTTCCATTGCCATGGATGTTGATATAATTTAAACACCTACTCCCTTTATTATACCATCCTGTTGAAAGTGCCACCACAGGTTCATCATCTGAATGGTACTGATTGTCACATTCAGATGGTGCACCACCATCACCACCTGCCTGGAAGCCGTTAAGTGTTAAGGTTGCCTTCATGTTGCCTGACACTGGTGGCGAACACTTGTAGGTGGTATAAAACTTTCCGTCTTTGCAGCAATCGGAGTCATTTGCTTGGTTACATTGTCCAGGAGGAGGCTTTTTCCCTTTTATCTTGCCACTAGGATTGCAAGTCTGAGCTTCAACAGATGGAGAGATTGCAACAAGGAAAAGGAGGGAAATGAGGAGAAAAACAGTAGAACAAACTTACTTCTTCATCTTTTATTTTTAGTTCTATTGTTTTGTGATGGTTGGATGTGAAAATCTTGAATCAGATAAAGGCTATACATAGAGATGAGGTACTCAGGAAACTGTCTTTAATACGAACATAGGACAATTTTGCAGCCTTATCATTTGAAGAAGAATTACATCAGTAAAAAACATCTAATTAACAAAGAAGCTTTGATTATATCAGAAAAAAACATGCTAGCCTTAATTTTGTATTTATCAATAAGTTTTCGTTAAGGATCTTATAGTGGCACCCGCTTCGCCTAAAAGAATTCGCATGGACCAGATAACTGGTTTATCAGACATGGGAATGTATATTAAGAGTAGTGAAATAGACTATTAATTTTTCCTAATTAATCCTATATTAAGCTCAAATCCTTTTGAGCAAGTAAATCAGACAAAGAGACTAACAATTCTGCCATGTTGATCACTGCTTAAAACGATATAAAAATATATCACGGCTCTAAGATTCTTCTGGCTTGACATTTCCTTTAAATTACACATTCATCTGGTAAAGACAGCTAAGCCCTTTATATATTTTGTGAAAATTTGTCCACTTACTGTCATAGAATTAGAGCATATATATAATAACAGGTTACTAAGATGAGTATTATAATGGTGATGTGATAAGAAAACTAAGTACTTCCTTTCTTCTAAACCACAAGTTATCTAAGTTGATTGAAAATTACAATATAAGAAACATCTGTACAAAGAAACAGCATGATTCCTTTGATTGTTATTTTTGCCAGAATCCTGCAGCATGACAATTCAGTACTTCTCCTAATTAATAATCTGATTCGTCACGACCACATTGCCCTTATAGGTGGTTGCGATGAAGACATGCATGGGAATCATGTAGGACACACAAGTTGTTGCACTCAACAGGAGATGTTATAGAAATTCAGAAGGCCTCAAGAACAGTTAATTTAAAAACCTTTCAAATTTCTGATAAACAAGTTTTAGAAGTCGTTAGGCCACTAGCTTAAAGGATTCTTCAGAGGATATGTTATAGAAATCCAAAACACAGCTTCGAAAGATGCAGTTTATTCAGTATTGATATAAGCCAGTTTAATATCTAAAACCCAGCAGTTAGAAAGTTCTATTGCAAGTGTAAACCTGAAACAGGTAAGGCATTAAAATTAAAATTATACTAGGAAAATAGAGTTAACAGATTCTGTTGAAGTAATAAGTCGCAAGCTTGCAAGCTTTGTTTGTTAAAGGTGGAGACAAAGTGAGGACAAGGCCATGTGTTTCCGTCTTTATTGTCAAAGTCATCATTAATTCTGCAGCCTTCGACTCATTAATTGTGAGAAGGACATGCCATGTGCATCAATACGGTTGCTTATTAAATAGCCGCACATCAATTAATTATGCAGCCTTGGATTCATTAATTGTGAGAAGGACATGCCATGTGAAGTAGCCACAGATCAATTAATGCACAACTAGTTTCTATGCTTATCAGAGATCAGTGCTGCTTGCTTGCCTATAAATTGGCATTAGTTCTGAAGATAAATGCATAGAGAGAAAATATTGTGAGAGATAAAGTGTTTTGTGCAGAAACACAATGTGAGAGACAGTGTCTTGTACAAAACCAAGTGAGTGGTTTTTTGTAACGGAGCACTGCTCTGATTTTCTTTCTGGGCTTTTGCTAAAAAGTAAAATGCTTTGGGTGTGGGTCCGAGGAGTGAGCATATTGCCGAACCTCGTTAAATTTATGTGTTTAATTCTTTGTGTGTGCGCATTGTTCGAATTCTTGCTATTTTCTTTAACAACTGGTATTAGAGCGTTTGGCAATAAATTTATGTCTGCTTTTTTGTGAGGTTACTATTCATATGAATAGTGAATTTCATGAATAGTGAAATTTTGTCGGTGGTACCGATTATCGGCAACGGTGTTCTAATACACGGAGGTTTGCAGGAATTGTCAGAAAAGATCTAGAGAACGCCGTATTCGAGTGGGAGTAATGGCAGACGAAGGTAAAGCAAGGATCGAGAAATTCAATGGAGCAAACTTCGGTTAGTGGAAGATGCAAATAGAGGATTATCTTTACCAGAAAGATTTTTATCTTCCTCTTGGCGGCAAAACAAAGAAACCACAGGAAATGACAGATGAATAGTGGGAGGTGCTGGACAGGAAAGCTCTTGGCACGATCAGACTCTCTCTCGCTGCAACTGTCGCGTTCAAAATTTCGAAGGATAAAACCACTGCAGATTTAATGGTGGCCCTGTCCAAAATGCACGAGAAGTCATTAGCCTCAAATAAGGTATTCTTGATGAAAAGACTCTTCAAAATGAAGATGGAAGATGGCGGTAGCATCGCTGAACTCTTGAACGGTTTCAACACACTGACAAGTTAGTTGGAATCCGTTGGGATCAGCTTCGATGATGAAGTTAGAGCACTGCTAACTTTGTCAACGTTACCAGATAGCTGGGATAGTCTGGTAATGGCTATTAGTAACTCTTCTGGCTTTGGAAAGCTGAAGTTCGATGACGTTGTGGGAGTTCTTCTAAGCGAAGAATTGCGCGGAAGATCTTCAGGATCTGCGGAAACGTCTGGGAACACTTTGAGCGTAGAAGAAAGAGGAAGATCTTCAAATAGAGGAAACAAGAACCGTGAAAGTTCTAAATTTAGGAAGAGTAAATCAAGAGGACCAAAATCAAGAAGTAGGAGTTGCTGGAATTGCGGAAAGAAAGGACATCTGATGAGAGATTGCAAAGCACCAAAGCAGAATGATAATCAGGAAAGTAAAAGTTCTATAAATCTTTCTGATGCTTTGATCCTTTATGTTGCTGTTCGTAATGATTTATGGGTGATAGATTCTAGTGCATCTTTTCATGCTACCTGTCAGAAGGAGATACTCCAATATTATGTGCAGGGTTATTTTGGGAAAGTGTATCTCGAAGATGATGAACCATGCAACATAACTGGATGAGGAGATGTACAGATAAACCTGGTGAATGAGACTACCCTACATTTGAAGGACGTGCGACATGTTTCGAATCTCACATGAAATTTGATATCAGTAGGCCAACTGTCAGATTCAGGATGTAGAACCACTTTCACAAGTGATTCATGGAAGGTGTCGAAAGGGGCTATGGTGATAGCTCACGGAAAGAAAGAAGACACTCTCTATGTGACGAGTGGAACAAATAGTGTTCCAACAGCTGCATCAATAGATTTGAGCGCAGACACCTGGCACCGCAGACTTGGGCACATGAGTGAGAAAGGTATGAAGATCATGCTATTAAAAGGGAAGATTCCAAATTTGATTATGTGAAGACTATCTCTATGGAAAGCAGAAAAAGGTGAGTTTTTCTAAAACGGGCAGAAAACAAAAGCTTGAAAAGTTGGAATTGGTCCATACGTGTGGGGACCAACTAAGGTACCATCTCTTAATGGGTCTCAATACTATGTTACTTTTATTAATGATGCCACTAGGAAGTTATGGGTGTATTTCTTGAAGCATAAATCTGATGTATTTGATGTCTTCAAAAAGTGAAAAGCTATGGTTAAGACTGAAACAGGTCAGAAGCTGAAGTGCCTGAGGTCAGACAATAGTGGAGAATATTGCAGCGATGAATTTGAGGAATACTGTGCTTTCAATGGTGTCAAGAGACAGAAGACAGTTCCTAAAACACTGCAGCAAAATGGAGTGGCAGAATGCATGAACCGAACCATTAATGAACGTGCTAGAAGTATGAGGATTAATGCTGGATTACCCAAACAGTTCTGGGCAAAAGCGGTGAACATATCAGTCTATCTGATCAACAGAGGACCATCTGTTGCACTTGAGTTTGGACTTCCGGAAGAAGTATAGAAAGGAAAAGAAGTAAACCTATCACACTTAAGAATATTTGGTTGCACCTCTTATGTCCATATAAACTCAGATGAAAGGTCTAAGCTAGACCCAAAATCCAAAAAGTGTGTCTTTGTTGGATATAACATTAATGAGTTTGGCTATCAGTTTTGGGATCCAGAAAACCAAAAAGTTTTTAGAAGTAGAGATGTAGTGTTTAACGAGAATGTTCTATATAAGGACATGATGAAACAAGTAGAAGGGGAAACAGAAAAGAAAGAGTTTGTAGAACTTGATGAAATTTCTACAAAAGGAGTGTTACAACCCAGAGATGAGAATATAGAATCTCACACTCCTGTTCCCCAAGTTCCCCCTTAAGAATTGAGGAGATCAGAAAGAGTTAACAAAGGTCAACTCCCGACTCATTATTTAACATCTCTGAATTATTTACTTTTAACTGACAATAGTGAACCAGAATGTTATGAATAAGTAATGCATATTAAGGATAAGCTTAAGTGGGAGGCTGGAATGAATGATGAAATGGACTCCGTAATAACAAATCAGATATGGGATTTGGTTGAGCTTCCACAAGGCAAAAAGGCTTTGCATAAGAAGTTGAAAGAAGAACATGATGGAACTAAGCGATACAAGGCCAGGCTGGTAGTCAAAGGATTTCAACAGAAGGCAGGTATCGACTATACTGAGATTTTCTCTCCTGTTGTAAAGTTGTGTACCATTAGATCTATATTGAGTATTGTTGCAGTAGAGGACTTACATCTAGAACAGCTAGATGTGAAAACCGCTTTCCTTCATGGTGATCTGAATGAAGATATCTACATGAAGCAACCACATGGGTATGAAGAACTAGGGAAGGAATAGTTGGTGTGTAAGCTCAAGAAAAGCTTGTATGGGTTGAAACAAGCACCCAGACAGTGGTATATCAGGTTTGATAATTTCATATATGAAAACAGGTATACAAGATGTAACGCTGACCATTGTTGTTATTTCAAGAAGTTTGATTCCTACATCATTCTTCTATTGTATGTGGATGATATGCTTATTGCAGGATCAAACATGATGGAAATAACAATGTTGAAGGAACAACTCTCCAAAGAGTTTTCTATGAAGGATTTGGGTATGACTAAACAAATCCTTGGTATACGGATCAGCAGAGACAGGAAGAATCGGAGATTGTGGCTATCTCAGGAACAGTACATCAAAAAGGTACTAAAAATGTTCAACATGAATCGGGCTAAACCGGTGAGCACTGCACTAGCAAGTAACTTCACACTGTCAAAAAGGCAAGGTGCGACGACAGTCGAAGAACATGAATGCATGTCAAAAGTACCATATGCCTCAGCAATTGGTAGCCTCGTGTATGCTATGGTCTATACCAGACCAGATATTGCACAAGCAGTGGGAGTCATGAGCAGATTCATGAATAATCCAGGCAAGAAGCATTGAAAGGCTGTGCGGTGGATTATGAGCTACTTGAGAGGTACCACTAATCTATCCCTATGCTATGATGGATCAGAGATCAGTTTGAAGGGTTATGTCGATTCTGACATGGCAGGAGACCTAGATGGTAGAAAGAGTACTACAGGGTACGTCTTTACACTGGGCAGTGCAACAGTGAGTTGGGTCTTGAGATTACAGAAGATCGTAACTCTCTCAACTACAGAAGCAGAGTACGTAGTAGCGACAGAAGCATGTAAGAAAATGGTGTGGCTACAAAGTCTACTAAGAGAATTAGGCAAGGAGCAGAAGGACTGTAAGATTTACAGTGACAGTCAGAGTGCAATTCATCTGGCAAAAAATTCTACATTTCATGCCAGGACAAAGCACATCGACATCAGGTACCATTTCATACGGGGACTCTTAGAAGAAAGAGTTATTACACTGGAAAAGATTCACACCACCAAGAATCCCGTAGACATGTTAACCAAGACTGTTACGATTGAGAAGCTGAAAGGATGTTTAGCTTCGATCGGTCTTCATGCTTGAAGAAGCAAGAGAAGACTCACACCTAGTTTGACTATGTTGGAATTTCGTTACAAATGGCATATTGTCTCCAAGTGGGAGATTGTTAAAGGTGGAGACAAGGTGGGGACAAGGCCATGTGTTTCCATCTTTATTGTCAAAGTCATCATTAATTCTGCAGCCTTGGACTTATTAATTGTGAGAAAGACAGGCCATGTGCATCAATACGGCTGCTTATTAAATAGCCACACATCAATTAATTCTGCAGCCTTGGATTCATTAATTGTGAGAAGGACATGCCATGTGAAATAGCTGCAGATCAATTAATGCACAACTGCTTTCTATGCTTATCAGAGATCGGTGCCGCTTGCTTGCCTATAAATTGGCATTAGTTCTGAAGATAAATGCATAGAGAGAAAATATTGTGAAAGATAAGTGTTTTGTGCAGAAACACATTGTGAGAGACAATGTCTTGTACAAAACCAAGTGAGTGATTTTTTGTAAAGGTGCACTGCTCTAATTTTATTTCTGGGGTTTTGCCAAATAGTAAAATACTTTGGGTGTGGGTCTGAGGAGTAGGAATATTGTCGAACCTCGTTAAATCTCTGTGTTCAATTATTTGTGTGTGCGCATTGTTCGAATTCTTGCTATTTTCCTTAACATTGTTCAGGTAGGGGAGAAAAATAAATTGGATGCAGACATAAATTGAAAACCACTTTACTTGGATCAGCATATTAGTACTATGATGTTAACTCTCTAAAGTTTGCTTAAAAAAAAAGGAAAGAGACACATTTAAAGAAAGAGTATGATCATTGGATATAAATTAAAAACTATATTGCTTTGAACTCATTACACAAACTTAAACAAACAAGGAAAAAAGATAGGGAAATCACACAGTAGTCTAACATTTGTATAGTACAACAACGCATTAAACTAAAAAATACCATAAACCCTAACTATAGTATAAAGACGACATTATAAATATTGTGCGAACGGATCATGCATCAGACCAATAAATGTCCAAGTCACCCCAGCCGCTTTCTGAAACTCCCAAGGCGTTCCAAACCGCTTTTGAGGCATCGACAATATTGCTAGGGCACGGAGGTTGATAATCATGATCAGAATCACAGCCTATAGTAGAGTCACACTCATCAACAACCTTAGCCCTAACGCTATTTCCATTGCCATGGATGTTGATATAATTTAAACACCTATTCCCTTTATTATACCATCCTGTTGAAAGTGCCACCACAGGTTCATCATCTGAATGGTACTAATTGTCACATTCAGATGGTGCACCGCCATCACCACCTGCCTGACAGCTGTTCAGTATTAAGGTTGCCTTTGTGTTGCCTGACACTGGTGGTGAACACTTGTAGGTGGCATAAAACTTTCAATTTTTGCAGCAATCAGAGTCATTCTCTTGGTTGCATTGTCCTGGCGGTGGGGGCTTTGTGCCTCTTATTTTTCCACTAGGATTGCAAGTTTGAGCTTGGACACCTATATGAACTGTAACTAGAAAAAGAAAGCAAATGAAGAGAAAAATGCTTGAACAAGCTTGCTTCATCATCTTTCTGTTTCTTCTCTTTGTTTTGTGAATTGTTGTGGAATATTGGACTTGGATTTGAAGGGGGCTATATACAATTACAAGCTACATAAGATTTAACTGTCTTTGAACATGAAAGCAGACAATTTGGTAGCCTAATCTTTAGAGGTTATTTAGCATTTTTTTAAACTCTAAAAATTTATTAGGGAAATGCTTGTTTTATCAATATGCCAATGCCTTTGATTTGTATTTATTGAGGAGTTAACTTTTCTGCATCTTTGTTGTCTGACCTTGGTAATTATTTCTACTAGTATAAAATGTTTATCCTTTAAGATCTTAGTTATCATTTTAAATGAAAAATCACTAATGAAAGGGCTACCTGCAAACTAACAAGCAAAGGGAAAGGCTTCATTTAGTGAATAGATTTATTAACTCAAGATTACTTTGTTTCGTTTGATTTTCCATTAAAGATCAATTTTCAATTAGGAGTAATGTACTGAGTTGGTTCACTAGCGTTTACGCAAGGGCTTATTATTTTTTTCTTTTCTCTTTTCTTGAGTAATGGGGTAATGAATTAACCAGGACTGCTATGAAATGCACAGGCATTAAAGCAGAAGGACTGTTACCTTGTCGTCAAGTGAGAGAATAAGACACAGAAACTGATGATTTGGACCAACAATTTCACATTGTTAAACACCAAGTAAAGCCACCTAAGAGACAATTTAGAAATCCAAGAAAGGGGAAAAACATACTAAATTACGTTATAAGCTTGTTAGACATATGATGGAGACACTTACTCTCTTCCTATGTGTTGGAAGAATTAGGTTGGTCTTCTCTAAAAAGACACTGAGACAAAAGTAAGTAGCTAATAAAAATGGTGATAATGAAGGAGAAATATGACGTTTAAAGAAAATAAAATCATCCAAATCACGAGTTTCTTCAAAAAAAAAAAAAAAATTATTTAAAGAAAGAACCTTTTGAATTTTCTGATACAAAAGTTTCTTCAAGACCTAATAAAAATTATTGTGAAATCAAATTTTTTGCAAGTGTTTAGGCCATCTGATTAAAGGATTATGTTGAAAGATGCAATTTGTTTAGTACTGGTATAACCGAAGTTTATCATCTAAAATCCAGATTTAGAGAGTTATTTTGAGAGTTTAAACCTGAAACAGGTAATAGAACACTAAGTTCAACTTAAATCATGCAGTGAACTGATCAAAAAATAAATAAAATTATGCAGTTTGTACTAGGCAAATGGAGTTAACAGATTCAGCATACTTGGCCTTGCGTTCCCTCCCAGAGCCTTTGCATTGTGAGTTCAAACATATTTTCAGAGAGGCAAATAAACCAGTTGATTTATAGGCAGACTTGGCTCATTCTCATTGTAGCACCAAAATGTACAGATTGTTTGGTTCCCTTCCCAGAGTTGTTGCACGAGCTTGTAAGGATGATTTTAATAGCAATTTTGTTTATAAACCTCTTTAAGGGTCCTAGTTTTCTTTCATCAGTTAAGGAACATGATTTTCTACTATCTTTGTTGAGAGTGTTACTGTCATATTCATTCAGTGAAGTTTGCAACAAGAATGACCAAAGAAAAAAATAAGGAAAATAAAATTTTGGAGAGAGAAGTATGATATATTCAGGGAAAAAAATGAAGAGAAATTACACAGCAATCTGAGATTTCTATAGTGCAACAATGCATTAAACACAGAAACACAGCAAACCATAAATACAACATGAGATAATAAAATTATTTTGCAAACAGATCATGCATCAGACCAATAAATGTCAATTTCACCCTGTTTACTTTCTGGCACTCCCAAGGCCTTCCAAACTGCTTTTGAGGCATCGACAATGTTGTTTGCAAAATGACGGCTGGTAATCATGGTCCAAATCACACCCCATAGTAGAGTCACACTCATCGACAACCTTAGCCCCAACACTATTTCCATTACCATAGATGTTGATATAATTTAAACACCTACTCCCCTTATTATACCATCCTGTTGGGACTCCTTTGTACCGAAAAAAAAAGAAGAAAAGAAATTGTTTGCCCTTTAAGACCTTAAATAGGCAATAATGATATGGAATTGTTTAATCAACTTTGAAAGTATAAAACTTAACAGGTTCATAATCTTAATTGTCATTGCAAAGAAAAACTAAAGAAGGGGGTACCTCTAACTAGAAGTCTAAAACTAACAACAGGCCGGGTCCAAGATTTTTTCTTTGAGCGGGCCAAACTAAATCTTTAAAAAAAAAATAATAATAATATTATATAGTATAAAAAATCGTAAATGAACCCTATCGTTACTCAAACCCACAGTCACATAGAACAGAAATTGCATCTTCAACCAATGCATCCAAAAGTATGGTCAGACAACCAAGCAAATTTATTAAAATAATATTATTTAATGTATCAACTTTCTCTCTTGTAATTTAAAAAAATTATGATCATTTGATGAATACCGTATAATCTATTGGGTTGATATAATACTCATCCGATGATGCATCAATTCAAAAATTTATCTCAGTTATTGAAAATGATCTTGAAACTCAATTAGATTGTATACATAAATGTATATGATCAATTTTTTTATTGGTAAAAATGTATGTGATCAATTTATAACATATATATAAAAAAAAGAGAAAGACAAAATTTAATAAATGTTTCAATTTTAAGTTGTATTCATCTTATTTATTGGATAGAAACTAGAAATCATAGCTTAAAGATTTTTCTCTATTGAAATATTCTCATCTCTTGACTTTTGAAAATAAAAAAAAAATATTAATTTAAAATTAATTACCTAAATTTTAATTTATATTTTATACTTTTAATTTTGTAAATAACATTCATTTTTTCATGATTAAAATAACATATTTTATGTTAATTATTAGTTAAGTAAAAAAAAGATTTATAAAGATCAAAACTATGAAAATTTAAATAAATACAAATACCTATAAAAGCTTGTTAAATAACAAAGTACCTTTAATTAGAAAAAACTAACAAAAACATGCACTAAAATCTCAAGTGCACTTGCAAGCCAATTGTCCACTTGAGAGAGTCGCGCTCAATCTCCATGCAATGCTTGAAAGACTGCTAGCTAGTGGCTGCTATATTATTTTTTACTACTCTCCGTAACTTTTAAGGTGAGTCATCTAATTTCTTTATTGAACTTTGGGTAGAGGGGCCCGCTAACAAAATTTTGATACTATCAGCAGCTATATCATATATAGCTCAAGGAAAATTATTAGTCTTGGGCCCCTCCCTCCGCCCCTGACTAACAAGCAAAGAGAGAGAAGCTCTCAAGCCAGCGAAAGTGCTGCTTCTTCCTAGCCCCGCCATTCTTTTCCTCCCTCCCCTGAAATTCTGGTTTCTCTCCTAGTTATGAGATATGGGAAAGAAGAAACAAAGCAAGAAAGTTATGGTCTCGGCCCAGGACCTGCGAGACGCTGAATTTGTGCATAATTATTTTAAAGAGAAAGAAGCTACAGTAACAATGAAGGGCAAGATAATTGCAGAAGAAGATAAGAGTCTGGCTGAGACAGAAAGCTTAGGAGGGGAAAAGAATACTCTCTCCAAGAAGTCAGAAGACTATGTTCAGAAGCAAGGAGAAGCTGGTAAAGCTCAGAGAGATCTCAAAGGGAAAGTTGCTATAGTATCAATGTCGGGCTTGAATGTGTCTGCCATTAGGGGATCACAGAAAGGTAAGTAAGTTAGTATGGAGTCTGATAGTCTCTCTTATACTCTGGGAGAAGAGGATACGTGCTCCTTGAGAAAGGAGCTTGAGGATTTATGCTCGGACAGTGATTATGTCGTGCAAAATGCTACCGTGTATAAGAGTGTGAACAGTAACCAGAATCAAATGAAATCTTCCCAGGGCTCTAGGGTCCTATCCAGCAGCATGAGAGTGGAGGAGGCTTGTTCTGAGAAGCTTCTCAATGAAGGTTCTGGCTCAGATAGTGATGATTGCCTATTGAGAGAAGATGAAATCTCCCCTCCTCAAGTATCAGCTCGTATGAACCCAGAAGTGAACAGTAACCTGCACCAGGTGAAGGAGGTAAAGAGGGCATCCTGGGTGAGTCTCTTTGCTGACAACAGAAAGCCTAGTAATGGGAAGCAACTATCAGCTATGCAGTTTGTTGATGAAGACATTTGCATTTCAGAAGAAGATGTAGAGGAAGTGTTTGAGGCCTTGCCACATTGTTTAGTTGGGTACTTTGCTGGAAGGTTCTCTGGTAAAGCAGCTCTGCAGTAAATTACAGAATCCTGGAAGGTAAGAGTCCTCCCTCAATTTCATGAAAGTGGTTGGATTATCTTTCAATTTTATAATGTTGATAGTATGCTGAAAGTATTGCAAGAGGGACCTTATATGATTTATGGTAGACTACTGCTGCTTAAGTCAATGCCCAGATTTTTTCAGTTTGATAATGAGAAAATTAGTATAATGCCTGTTTGGATTCAGCTTAAGAACCTACCACTTGAATTGTGGTCTTCTAAAGTCCTAAGCATGATTGGGTCCAGACTTGGGAGACCCTTATATGCTGATAAACTTACCTCAAGGAAAGAAAGGATCTCCTATGCAAGGATCCTAGTAGAGATTGATATTGCTAAAGAGGTTAAGCATTCAGTCACCATTAACCTTCCAGAAGGAGGGTCAATAGACCAAAGAATTACCTATGAGAACTTGCCTAGGTTCTGTAGTGGCTGCAAAGTGATAGGGCACTCAATTTCTACCTGTAGACTTAATCCAAAGTTAGCTCCTTCCAAGAGGACTAATGAGAAGCAAGAAGAGACTGCTAAGGTCTTGAAGGTCCAGTCTAAAGAACCTACTAATCCATATGCTGGAGCTAGCTCAACTCCAGTGCCAGCAGGGGTTGGGTCCAGCATAGTTCCTATCTCCCCCTCCCAGATTAATCCTATTGACCCCTCTAGAGGAGCACCAGGGCAGAATAAGATGATATTGCTAGAGTGCATTGTTCCTGTAAGGAACACTGGGGCGATGGTTGAATCCAGGATGAAAGATAGTTCAAGACAACACCAGTCCAAGATCACTGCTTCTAGACTAGAAAGAGCACAACAAGTCTTGAAGGGACCTTAGCCAACTGAAAAAGCAAAGCTGGCCAATCAGTTTGATGGGCTACTGGTTCTTATTAAGAAGAAGAAACTAAAAGGCTCTGGGTCAGGACACAATAAAGAAGGGAAGGGGGGGAATCCTCCCACTACCTCTCATGAGAGTTTCCAGCTGGAATATCTGAAACAGAATGGGGTGCTTCACCTCATGAGAAGTAATAGAATAGATATAATGTGCATTTTAGAGTCCAAGCTAAATGAAGAGAAGCTGGACAGAATAATGAGAAACAAATTCAGATTGTGGCATAAGGTAAACAACTTTAATTCCCATGAAGCTGGCAGAATTTTGATTCTTTGGAATCCTTTAAAGGTCAGTATCACTGTTATTGAATCCTCTCCCCAAGTAGTTCACTGTAAAGTATGTTGTTTAATCACTTCAACTTGTTATATAGCTAGTTTTTTTTATGGTCTTAACACTATTGTATCCAGAAGACCTCTGTGGGAGAGTCTATGTGACTTTAGTAACAAGTCCAATGAACCTTGGCTTGTTCTTGGAGATTTCAACAATGTATTTGCAGTGGGTGAGAAAGAGAATGGGCTACCTGTCACAGCATATGAATTGAGAGATCCTCAGGCCTGCTGCGGTGAGACTGGTTTGTCAGATATTAACTCCACTAGATGCCTATACACCTGGACCAACAATCACACATGGAGTAAGCTGGACAGGGCAATGGTGAACAGTAAATGGGTTCAGATGGGGTATCTTGCGCATGCATTCTTCCCTCATTCTGGGTGCTTGTCTGACCATTCCCCTTGCATTGCTAATCTGCTTGAAAAGGAAAGGGGTGGGAAAAGGCCTTTCAAGTTTTTAAATACGTGGATAGATCATGAAAGCTTCATGGAGACAGTTAGGTAGAACTGGAACAGTAGTTTGTCTAGCTCCAAAATATTCAAGCTGTGCAGAAATCTGAAAAACCTAAAAGGCCCCCTCAAGCTGTTGAATGAGAAGCATTTTAATCATATTTCTGCTAGGGTTATGGAAGCATCCAAGGAGTTGACTAGATTACAACAGAATCTGCACGACAGGGTAATAGATACTGATCTTCAAATGAGAGTGGCTGCCCATAAACTTACTGCCTTAAAGCTGGCTGAGGCTGAAAGAAGCTTTCTCTCCCACCAGGCTAAGTGTAGATTCCTTATGAATAGTGACAGGGGGACAAAGTTTTTTCATGCTTTGATGAAGAGAAAGACCAGTAGGAATTATATTGCTTCTGTGGAAATAATGGACGGGTCTCAATCTACCTCAGAGGCTTAGGTGGTTTATGAATTTTCTATATTCTATTTTGATCTACTGGGTTCTTCTAGTCCTTGCAGCCCCATAGACATTGAAACATTAGAGGAAGGGCCTAAAGTCCTTGAGGAGCAAGCTGATTGCCTGATTAAAGAGGTCACAAAAGATGAGATCAAAGATACTTTGTTCAGTATTGGGGATGATAAATCCCTAGGTCCAGATGGCTTCTCTGTTGTCTTCTTAAAAAAAGCTTGGGGAACCATGAATCAGGATTTGGTTGGGGCTGTTCAAGAATTCTTCAGGAATGGAAAGCTCCTGAAACAGATAAACCATACTGTTCTTGCAATGATCCCAAAGAGCAAACATGCTGCAAAAGTTGAAGACTTCAGACCTATAGCTTGCTGCAATGTGGTATATAAAATTAGCTCTAAAATCATTGCATCCAGACTATCCCTTATCTTGATCAGTATTGTTGACCCAGCTCAGGCAACATTCATAAAAAACAGGAGCATAACTGAGAGTATTTACTTAGTGCAGGAGCTACTCAGAAAGTATAGCAGGAAGAGAATATCTCCTATATGTATGCTCAAGATAGACCTGAGAAAAGCCTATGATACAGTCAACTGGGAGTTTCTAGATAGTATGCTCAGCAACATTGGGTTCCCAGATAAATTTAGAGGATAGGTGATGGAGTGTGTCACCACCCCTGCCTTCTCCATTTCAATAAATGGGAGCATGCATGGTTTCTTTGTGGGGAAGAGAGGTCTTAGACAAGGAGACCCCCTCTCTCCATTCTTGTTTGTATTGTGCTTGGAGCATCTATCTAGACTGCTAGCTAGATTGAAGGATGAACTTGGTTTCAAGTTTCACCCTAAGTGTGAGCAACATAGGATTACCCACTTGGATTTTGCTGATGACCTTATTCTCTTTGCTAGAGGGGACACTTGGTCAGTTAGACACCTTATGAACTATGTGAAGAAGTTTAGTGATTGCTCAGGCCTGCAGGCCAGCTTGATTAAGTCTAGCATATTCTCGGCTAGTATTCCTATGGTAGAGCTCTTAGAAATCAGAAGAATAACAGGATTTGAAGAAGGCTCTATCCCGTTTAGATACTTGGGGGTTCCCTTGGCTTCTTCTAGACTAAACTCAGCCCACTATATGCCCTTAATTGATAAAATCTCTGCATATATTAATGTCTGGGTGGATAGTACTTTATCTTATGTTGGAAGGGCAAAGTTGATCAAATCTGTGCTTCAGGGAGTAGAGTGTTTCTGGATGGCAATATTCTCTATTCCAGCCAACATATTGGCTAGGATCATCTCATTATGCAGATCCTTTTTATGGAGTGGTAAGTCTAGCTCCAGGAAGGCCCTGGTGGCTTGGAAAAAGGTATGCTTGCCTAAATCAGAAGGTGGCCTTAGGCTCTCTGATCTTAAAAGCTGGAACTCAGCTCTCCTTGCAAGAGCATTATGGAACATTCATCACAAAAAAGACTCTCTATGGGTCAAGTGGGTGAACCATTTCTACTTACAAGGGCACTCTATATGGACAGCCACACCCAAGCATGAAGACTCTTCCCTATGGAAAAAGTTACTAGAAATAAAAAATGGCCTGATCACTTCAGTAGGGTCAGCCCAGCAAGCTCAATCCAGGTTACTTGAATGGGAAGAGAAAGGGGATATCAGCATCAAAAAGGTTTATAACTCTTTTAGGCCTAGAGGAACTCAGTTCCACATGGCTCCAATTGTCTGGAACAGTGGCTGCTCTCCTAAGCATTCATTCATTCTCTGGCTGGCTATGAAGCAGGAACTTCTTACTAAAAATAAGATTCATATACAGATATTGACAGAAGGTGTCCTCTATGCAGTGATGTTGAAGAATCAAGTGAGCACCTCTTCTTTGCATGCAGGGTTAGTGCATCCATTTGGACAGACACCAAAGGATTGCTGGGAATAAGAGGAAGAATGAATACTATTAAGAGTGCAACAAAATGGATTCACAAAGAAGACAAAGGTAAAGGTTCCCCAGCCAAAGCCAAGGCAGCAGCTCTAGCCAGCACAGTTCACCACATCTGGACATTAAGAAATGCTAGGCAGTTTGAAAGAAGTGTGACCCATCCTACTAGCATAGCCAAGAAAATTAAAATCCATGCGTATAGAATAGTATATGCAAGTTTTCCTGAGCTTAGATTACTGCTGTAATTTTTGTATCTATGGTCCCTTTTGTAATTGCTCCTAAAGCTATATCTCATGGGTATGCCCAGTGTATTTTGTATATAATTTGATGAATCTATTTACCATTTACAGATCCAAAAAAAAAAAAAAAAAGCAAAGAGAATGCTTCTTGTAGTGAATAGATTTATTAACCTCAAAATTACTTTGATTCATTTTGATTTTCCATTTTATTTTCTATTCTTGTTAACCTATTAGTATAAGATGAATTAAACATCAATTTTCAATTAAGATGAAAGAGTAGCCAAAAGAATGTACTAATTTGGTTGACTAGTGTTGAATCAAGGGTTAATTAGGTCTGCTATCAAATGCACAGTGTTAGACCAGGTGTTGGCAGCAATTGTCCCATGGTGGAGGCTTGGTTGGGGCCAAGTCACAGTCGAAATGTGGCGTTTATGCTACTGTGCGTTTAAATTATTTGAGTTGAACTCTAGCTATCAATTATATATATATGATACAGTACAATAGATGGAAAATAGAGATAAACTAACAATCAAAGATAAAACCGACCCAAATCATATAAATCTTCTCAAATTACATGGGAACCGCAACCAAATAACATGGCGTGAAGCAAATGCTCAATCACAGATTGTTTAATTTCAATAATCTATTTTTATTATTCATTCCAAGCTGACTATAAATGACATAAGGACGTCTCTTATATAGAGATATTAACCATAGTCCGAAAAGGAAACTTAATTATGAAAGGAAAGAGACATATGAAATTAACTACACCTAGATACCCACAATATTTTTTGATTACATAATTATCCCTATATCTCCAATTTCTAAATTAAAATCCATAATTCTAATATTTCTTGTGTTCCCCATCATTCTCCACCACTTAGAAATAACTCATCCTGGAGTTGAAAAGTGTAGGAGGATCAACAACTTAGATTGATGGAGAAATAAGGCATAGTCGTGAAACTCATGGAAGCCGAAGTCACTAGGAGGTGAACAAATTTGCATTGGAAATACTTGTTGATGAGGTGCATGAAACCATGTAGGTAGGATAAAGTCAATACCCAGGACATATATGTCAACTCGACCTTCAATCATACCATTAAGTTTGTCGTCCTGTTTGTGTGAATCTTTTCAACTTCCTCGATATGCTCAATAAAATCTTGCTGGACAGGCTCAACGAAGTCAACTGCACAAGGAACAGGTTCAACCGGCTCAACAACATCAAGCTGGTCATCGACCAGTTCATCATCTTTGTCGGCATCTTGTTGCTCTTTGGTATCTTCCCTAGCATCCAGGATCTTTGAATTATCAAGTTCGAGATCATCTTTCACTGTCATCCAAGGATTTGCACAATTCTTTATATTTTGTCAGCAATTGGATTATCTTCTCTCGAACTTGGGGTAAAGCTAATGGGTCGGTCTTCTGCTCTATCACAGGCTCATCGTATATACCATGACCATCATAACCTCCGTAAGCACGATCATTCCCAACACAACCATGATTGGCATCTTTATGAGCATAATAATAATTCTTATAAGCAACTCCTTCATCATCATAAATATAATTGCCGTTACCATTCAAAGCATGGACATCTAGAGAACTCTAATCATACTCATACGCATATTGGTGCTGCAATTATTCAAGTCGTCTCTCATCACACTAAACCCAATATTTCATATTCTTCGTACATACTCCGGGGAAGATAATGCCAGCCATACCTTATCACTTTGGATTTCAAGTCATCCAAGCGAGAGTAAGCACTTGACGGTTGAGCTTGTATATTTCAAATACGAATCCTAGTACGATAAGACATAATAGTAAATTAAAATAGCTCAAACATTTTTTTTGCCTCTTTTTCTTATGTTTTTTTTATTGTCCTTCTCTTTTTTCTTATGTTTTTTTTTTCTTTTGATTTAAATTAGAAAAAAAAATATAGCTAATTACTGGAAAAAAGAAGAAGAAAAAAACCAGATATTTTTTTGCTCGGCTCATATATGGCTCTTGAATAAGTTCGGCGAGCTGAGATTGTTATCAGCTCGGCTCAGACTGTTATCGGCTCAGCTTAGATTGTTAACAGCTCGGCTCGACTTCGCAGGTACCAGTGCGGCTCAGCTTACACTGCTCACGGCTTGGCTCGACTCGTCCTCTGCTTTCTGAAGGCACCCTAAGTCGGGTCTCTTTGTGGAACGGATCTGACCCAGTTAGATCCTAGACGGATCAGAGCGGAAGGGGAAGGTTGGGCGGAAATAGGCTTCTGGTCCTGATGATGGTGCAGGTTAATTTCAATAATCTGTTTTATTATTAATTCCAAGCTGACTACAAATGATATAGGGACGTCTCTTATATAGAGATTTAACCCTAGTCCAATAAGGAAACTGAATTATGAAAGGAAAGTGACATATGAAATTAATTACACCTACATGCTCATAATATTTTTTGATTATATAATTATCCCCGTATTCCCGAATTCCTAAAATAAAATATCTAATTCTAATCTTCCTCCTATTCCCCATCAGTATAGCTTTTGGTGTAGTGATTGGCGCTCGATCCTGACAATTGATATCAGAGCCAAGCTCACGGGTTCGATTCCCAACGGTGCAACTTTTGATGCAGTGGTTGGCGTAGACAAATGATTGAGACACCTACTCTACTCGGTTCCTATATGTGTTGGAAGAATTAGGCTGGCCTTCTCAAGTAAGGCACTAAGACAAAAGTAATTAGCTAATAAAATCGGTGTTAGACATGCAGAAATATAAAGAAAAAAAGATGATGCAATATGACCATTAAATAAAATGAAATCATCCAACTCACGAGTGTTTTCAATTTTTTTAGCTAAAGAGTTAATCACACAGGAGAAAACCTTTGGATTTTTTAAGTTTCCTCAAGACCTCGAAAATTATGATTGGGAAATCAAACATTTGACAAGTGATTAGGCCATTAGATTAGATAATTCTTGAGAGGACAAACCCAGAAGGCAGCTTGAAAAATGTAATCTATTCAGTATTAATATAAGTTGGTTTAATTGAAATCCTAGGATTTAGAAAGTTTTATTGGAATTGTAAACCTAAAACAGGTAAAGGTAGATCTTCTCAAACAAGAAATGAATGGACCTGCAAGATATACTGATTTAAGAGTTTGTATTTTATTTGCCTTTGAAGCAATTGAAGAATGTTACCGTCATACTCATTCAGTGAAGTTTGCAACAAGAATGGCAAAGAAAATATGAGAGAGAAGAGAAGTTTGCAGAAAGAGTATGATTGGATATAAATTAGAAACTGTATTGCATTGAACTCAATACAACAAATTAAAAAAAAAGAAGGGAAATCACACAATAGTCTGACATTTGTACAGTACAACAATGCATTGAGCAAACTACCACCATAAGCCATAACTATAGCATGAGACATTATAAAAACAATTCGCGAACAGATCATGCGTCAGACCAATAAATGTCCAAGTCACCCCAGTTGCTTTCCGAAACTCCCAAGGCCTTCCAAACTGCTTTTGAGGCATCTACAATATTGTTAGGGCATGGAGGTTGATAATCATGGTCAGAATCACAGCCCATAGTAGAGTCACACTCATCAACAACCTTAGCCCTAACGCTATTTCCATTGCCATGGATGTTGATATAATTTAAACACCTACTCCCTTTATTATACCATCCTGTTGAAAGTGCCACCACAGGTTCATCATCTGAATGGTACTGATTGTCACATTCAGATGGTGCACCACCATCACCACCTGCCTGGAAGCCGTTAAGTGTTAAGGTTGCCTTCGTGTTGCCTGACACTGGTGGCGAACACTTGTAGGTGGTATAAAACTTTCCGTCTTTGCAGCAATCGGAGTCATTCGCTTGGTTACATTGTCCAGGAGGAGGCTTTTTCCCTTTTATCTTGCCACTAGGATTGCAAGTCTGAGCTTCAACAGATGGAGAGATTGCAACAAGGAAAAGGAGGGAAATGAGGAGAAAAACAGTAGAACAAACTTGCTTCTTCATCTTTTATTTTTAGTTCTATTGTTTTGTGATGGTTAGATGTGAAAATCTTGAATCAGATAAAGGCTATATATAGAGATGAGCTACTCAGGAAACTGTCTTTAATACGAACATAGGACAATTTTGCAGCCTTATCATTTGAAGAAGAATTATATCAGTAAAAAACATCTAATTAACAAAGAAGCTTTGATTATATGAGTAAAAAACATGTTAGCCTTAATTTTGTATTTATCAACAAGTTTTCGTTAAGGATCTTATGGTGGCACCCGCTTCGTCTAAAAGAATTCGCATGGTCCAGATAACTGGTTTATCAGAAATGGGAATGTATATTATGAGTAGTGAAATAGACTATTAATTTTTCCTAATTAATCTACATTAAGCTCAAATCCTTTTGAGCAAGTGAATCAGACAGAGAGACTAACAATTCTGCCATGTTGATCACTGCTTAAAACGATATAAAAATGTATCACGGCTCTAAGATTCTTCTGGCTTGACATTTACTTTAAATTACACATTCATCTGGTAAAGACACCTAAGCCCTTTATATATTTTGTGAAAATTTGTCCACTTACTGTCATAGAATTAGAGCATATATATAATAACAGGTTACTAAGATGAGTATTATAATGGTGATGTGATAAGAAAACTAAGTACTTCCTTCCTTCTAAAGCACAAGTTATCTAAGTTGATTGAAAATTACAATATAAGAAACATCTGTACAAAGAAACAGCATGATTCATTTGATTGTTATTTTTGCCAGAATCCTGCAACATGACAATTCAGCACTTCTCCTAATTAATAATCTGATTCGTCACGACCACATTGCCCTTGTAGGTGGTTGCGATGAATAGACATGCATGGGAATCATGTAGGACACACAAGTTGTTGCACTCAACAGGAGATGTTATAGAAATTCAGAAGGGCTCAAGAACAGTTAATTTAAAAACCTTTCAAATTTCTGATAAACAAGTTTTAGAAGTCGTTAGGCCACTAGCTTAAAGGATTCTTCAGAGGATATGTTATAGAAATCCAAAACGCAGCTTCGAATGATGCAATTTATTCAGTATTGATATAAGCCAGTTTAACATCTAAAACCCAGCAGTTAGAAAGTTCTATTGCAAGTGTAAACCTGAAACAGGTAAGGCACATTAAAATTAAAATTATACTAGGAAAATAGAGTTAACAGATTCTGTTGAAGTAATAAGTCCCAAGCTTGCAAGCTTTGCTCAGGTAGGGGAGAAATACAAATTGGATGCAGACTTAAATTGAAAACCACTTTACTTGGATCAGCATATTAGTACTATGATGTTAACTCTCTCAAGTTTGCTACAAGAAATGGGGAAAGAGAAATGTTTAAAGAAAGAGTATGATCATTGGATATAAATTAAAAACTATATTGCTTTGAACTCATTACACAAACTTAAACAAACAAGGAAAAAAGATAGGGAAATCACACAGTAGTCTACCATTTGTATAGTACAACAACGCATGAAGCTAAAAAATACCATAAACCCTAACTATAGTACAAAGACGACATTATAAATATTGTAAGAACGGATCATGCGTCAGACCAATAAATGTCCAAGTCACCCCAGCTGCTTTCTGAAACTCCCAAGGCCTTCCAAACCGCTTTTGAGGCATCGGCAATATTGTTAGGGCACGGAGGTTGATAATCATGGTCAGAATCACAGCCCATAGTAAAGTCACACTCATCAACAACCTTAGCCCTAACGTTATTTCCATTGCCATGGATGTTGATATAATTTAAACACCTACTCCCTTTATTATACCATCCTGTTGAAAGTGCCACCACAGGTTCATCATCTGAATGGTACTGATGTCACATTCAGATGGTGCACTGCCATCACCACCTGCCTGAAAGCTGTTCAGTGTTAAGGTTGCCTTTGTGTTGCCTGACACTGGTGGTGAACACTTGTAGGTGGTATAAAACTTTCCATTTCTGCAGCAATCAGAGTCATTCTCTTGGTTGCATTGTCCTGGTGGGGGCTTTGTGCCTCTTATTTTTCTACAAGGATTGCAAGTTTGAGCTTGGACACCTATATGAACTGTAACTAGAAAAAGAAAGCAAATGAAGAGAAAAAAGCTTGAACAAGCTTGCTTCATCAACTTTCTGTTTCTTCTCTTTGTTTTGTGAATTGTTATGGAATATTGGTGTGAAAGACTTGGATTTGAAGGGGGCTATATATAATTGCAAGCTACATAAGATTTAACTGTCTTTGAACATGAAAGCAGTCAATTTTGTAGCCTAATCTTTAGAGGGTATTTAGCATTTTTTTTAAACTCTAAAAATTTATCAGGGAAATGCTGGTTTTATCAATACGCCAATGCCTTTGATTTGTATTTATTGAGGAGTTTACTTTTCTGCATCTTTGATGTCTGACCTTGGTAATTATTTCTACTAGTATAAAACGTTTATCCTTTAAGATCTTAGTTATCATTTTAAATAAAAAAATCACTAAAGAAAGGGCTACCTGCAAACTTAACTAAAACTAACGAGCAAAGGGAAAGGCTTCATTTAGTGAATAGATTTATTAAACTCAAGATTACTTTGTTTCGTTTGATTTTCCATTAAACATCAATTTTCAATTAGGAGTAATGTACTGAGTTGGTTCACTAGCGTTTACGCAAGGGCTTATTATTTTTTTCTTTTCTCTTTTCTTGAGTAATGGGGTAATGAATTAATCAGGACTGCTATGAAATGCACAGGCATTAAAGCAGAAAGACTGTTCCCTTGTCGTCAAGTGAGAGAATAAGACACAGAAACTGATGATTTGGACCAACAATTTCACATTGTTAAACACCAAATAAAGACACCTAAGAGACAATTTAGAAATCCAAGAAAGGAGAAAAACATATTAAATTACGTTATAAGCTTGTTAGACATCTGATGGAGACACCTACTCTCTTCCTATGTGTTGGAAGAATTAGGTTGGTCTTCTCTAAAAAGACACTGAGACAAAAGTAAGTAGCTAATAAAAATGGTGATAGTGAAGGAGAAATATGACCTTTAAAGAAAATGAAATCATCCAAATCACGAGTTTCTTCCAAAAAAAAAATTATCTAAAGAAAGAACAGTTAATCCAAGCGATAGGTAAAACTTTTTGAATTTTCTGATACAAAAGTTTCTTCAAGACCTAATAAAAATTACTGTGAAATCAAATTTTTTGCAAGTGTTTAGGCCATCTGATTAAAGGATTATGTTGTAGAAATTAGAAAACTAGAGGGCAGATTGAAAGATGCAATTTGTTTAGTACTGGTATAACCGAAGTTTAACATCTAAAATCCAGATTTAGAGAGTTATTTTGAGAGTTTAAACCTGAAACAGGTAAAGGAACACTAAGTTCAACTTAAATCATGCAGTGAACTGATCAAAAAAAAAAAAAAAAATTACGCAGTTTGTACTAGGCAAATGGAGTTAACAGATTCAGCATACTTGGCCTTGCGCGTTCTCTTCCCAGAGCCTTTGCATTATGAGTTCAAATATATTTTCAGAGAGGCAAATAAACCAGTTGATTTATAGGCAGACTTGGCTCATCCTCATTGTAGCACCAAAATGGACAGATTGTTTGGTTCCCTTCCCAGAGTTGTTGCACGAGCTTGTAAGGATGATTTTAATAGCAATTTTGTTTATAAACCTCCTTGAGGGTCCTAGTTTTCTTTCATCAGTTAAGGAACCTGATTTTCTACTATCTTTGTTGAGAGTTTGTAGCAGTTGAAGAGTGTTACTGTCATATTCATTCAGTGAAGTTTGCAACAAGAATGACCAAAGAAAAAATAAGGAAAATTAAATTTTGGAGAGAGAAGTATGATATATTCAGGGAAAAAATGAGGAGAAATTACACAGCAGTCTGAGATTTCTATAGTGCAACAATGTATTAAGCAAAGAAACACAGCAAACCATAAATACAGCATGAGACATTAAAATTATTTTGCGAACAGATCATGCATCAGACCAATAAATGTCAATTTCACCCTGTTTACTTTCTGGCACTCCCAAGGCCTTCCAAACTGCTCTTGAGGCATCGACAATGTTGTTTGCAAAATGACGGCTGGTAATCATGGTCCAAATCACACCCCATAGTAGAGTCACACTCATCGACAACTTTAGCCCTAACACTATTTCCATTACCATAGATGTGTTAAGGAAAATAGTAAGAATTCGAACAATACGTACACACAAAGAATTGAACATAGAGATTTAACGAGGTTCGGCAATGTGCCTACTCCTCGGACCCACACCCAAAATATTTTACTATTTGGCAAAAGCCCAGAAAGAAAACGAGAGCAGTGCTCCGTTACAAAAAAACTACTCACTTGATTTTTTACAAGACACACTTATGTATCTCACACTGTGTTTCTGCACAAGATACTTCTATATTTCTCTCACAACATTTTGAGAGATATATATACACTTTGATTTCTTCCGTCTCCCTTCACCAACATTAAATTCAGTGGGCTCCCCCCTAATTAATTTCGGCAACTTGCCATTAATATTGGCAGCTCAATCGGATGAGAAGTTGCTAGGAATTAATGTGAGTTGGATAGCAATTAATAAACACATGACTTATTTCCCTTTTGTGCAGCTACTTCACATGCCTGCTGTCCCTTTTGTGCAACTATAGACAAGTCTCACCACATGGCATGCTGTCCTTATTGTCTCCACCTTTAACAATCTCCCACTTGGAGACAATTTGCCATTTGTAACGAAATTCCAACATAGTCAAACTAGGTGTGAGTCTTCTCCCGCTTCTTCAAGCATGAAGACCGATCGACGCTGAACATCCTTTCAACTTCTCAATCGTAATAGTCTTGGTTAACATGTCTATAGGATTTTTGCTAGTGTGAATCTTTTCCAACGTAATAACCCTTTCTTCTAAGAGCCCCTGTATGAAATGGTACCTGATGTCGATGTGCTTTGTCCTGGCATGAAATGCAGAATTTTTAGCCAGATGAATTGCGCTCTGACTGTCACTGTAAATCTTATAGTCCTTCTGCTCCTTGCCAAATTCTCTGAGTAGACTTTGTAGCCACACCATTTTCTTACATACTTCTGTCACTGCCACATACTCTGCTTCTGTAGTCAAGAGAGTTACGATCTTTTGTAATCTCGAGACCCAACTCACTGCTGCATTACCCAGTGTAAAAACGTACCCTGTAGTACTCTTTCTACAATCTAGGTCTCATGTCATGTCAGAATCGACATAACTCTTCAAACTGATCTCTGATCCATCATTGCATAGGGATAGATTAGTGGTACCTCTCAAGTACCTCATAATCCACTGCACAGCCTTCCAATGCTCAAAACCAAGAGGTTGCTCAACATAAACCTCTTATTCTATAAAGCCATTTAAAAAAGCACTTTTTACATCCATTTGAAATAGTTTGAATTTATTAAAGCATGCAAAGGCTAACAACATTCGAATAGCTTCTAATCTAGCTACGGGAGCATAGGTCTCATCAAAGTCTATTTTTTCTTCTTAATTATATCCCTTAGCAACTAGTCTAGCTTTATTTCTAGTTACTATTCCATTTTCATCCATCTTATTCCTATAGACCCATTTTGTTCCAATGATGGAATGATTCTTAGGTCTTGGAACTAGATTCCAAACCTTGTTTCTCTCAAATTGATTAATCTCTTCTTGCATAGCAATAATTCACTCATTGTCCTTTTCAGCTTCTATAAAGGACTTAGGTTCTACCTGAGACAGATAAGCTACATAATTGCAAATATTTATAATAGAAGAGCGAGTTCTTACCCCTTGTGAAGGATCACCAATTACTTGATCAATTGGGTGATAGTTCACATACCTCCAATCTTTAGGAAGTCCATCCACTTGTTGGCTTGTAGATGGTTGGTCCAAATTATGAGCTTCGAGCTCTTCATTTGCTTGAGTTGGATTCTTCTTCGGGTCAACAATGAGAGTAGGTGTTTCCTTTCTTGGAATAAAATCTGCATCATTATTAATGGAAACTTCTCTACTACTAATAGGGTTAGACTCATCAAGAGTTATATGCACAGATTCCTCTACTACTAGAGTTCTCTTATTGAAAACTCTATAAGCCTTACTCGATGTAGAATATCCTAAAAATATCCCTTCATCGGTCTTAGAATCAAATTTACCCAAATTAGTTTTATTGTTATTCAAGATGAAGCATTTGCAACCAAATGTACGAAAATAGGAAATATTAGGCTTTCTACCTTTCCATAGTTCATATGGAGTTTTATCAAGTATAGGCCTAATTAAAATTCTATTTAAAATATAGCAAGAAGTGTTCACGGCTTCAGTCCAAAAATATTTTGGTAAACTATTTTCACAAAACATTGTTCTTGAAAATTCTTCTAGAACTCTGTTTTTCCTCTCAACAACTCCATTTTGTTGAGGAGTTCTAGGAGCTGAAAAATTGTGATTGATTCCATTCTCATCACAAAAATTTGAAAAGCTTTGATTTTCAAATTCTTTGCCATGATCACTTCTTATGCTTGAAATACAAATTCCTTTTTCATTTTGTACCTTTTTGCAAAACTTTTCAAATCCTTTGAAAGCTTCATCCTTATAAGCAATAAAAATAACAAAGGTATATCTTGAATAGTCATCAACAATAACAAGAGCATATTGATGGCCACCTAGACTAATGGTACTAATTGGACCAAATAAGTCCATATGCAAAAGTTCCAAAGGTCTAGTAGTTGAGACAACATTTTTTGCTTTGAAAGATATCCTAGTTTGTTTTCCCATTTGACAAGCATTGCAAATTTTGTTTTTCTCAAAATTGATTTTAGGAAGACCAATAACTAAATCTTTTCTTGAAACAATTTTTAGCAAGTTCATATTTACATGACCAAGCCTTCTATGCCATAGCCATTGATTTTCACTAAAAGCAGGAAAACATTTTTCATTATTGGAATGTAAGGATTTCAAATCAACTATATAGACATTTTCATGTCTATGGCCAATGAATTTGATCTTGTTGCTCTTGATGTCTATAACTAGACAATGAGAGGTTTCAAATGTGACTTTATATCCTTTGTCACATAATTGACTAATGCTAAGTAAATTTGGCTTTAAGCCTTGTACTAGCAATACATTATCTAAAGTTGAGAAATCATTACCGACTTTTCCATGCCCGATGATCTTTATTTTAGTATTGTCTCCAATGGTCACAAGTCCACCATCTCTTAGAGTTAGCTCCTTGAATACGCTTTTATCACCGGTCATGTGCTTTGAGCATCCACTATCAAGGTACAAATAGTTACCTTTCTCCTTGGTGTGGAGACATATCTACATCACACAAGGATACACGATTGCACTTTTGGGTACCCAAAATTTCTTGGGTCCTTTGGGGTTAGTCCTTGAAAATACGGTTCCTTTTGGGACCCATACTTTCTTAACAATATATGGTGCTCTATGAACATGTTGATGATGCACAATCCTAGCATTATAGTCATAGAAATTTCTAGGATATCTTACATGTGCATTCCTATAATCCTTAGGATAATAGTTCCTAGGATACATGTTTCTATGGTAAGGAATATTAAAATGCATGTCATTTCCAGAAAATGTATGATGATGCATTCTAGGATACATGCTAGCATTATTATGTGTATGCAAATTATTTCTAGGATAACCATGATGGTAATTCCTAGGATGAGCATGAGCAGAGTGCATTCTTTGATTATATGTATTGTTCCTAGAATGAGCATGATAATTATTTCTAGGATGTATATAAGCATTTCTAGAGTGTGCATACATATAAGCATGTGTATTTCTAGGATGCTTCAATTTAGTATGAACATTTAAATTTCTAGGCTTCCTAGCATTCATCAAGAGAGTGCTCTTAACCTTGCTAGGAGCTTTTGAAGTAGAGGCTTCATCTACACAAGAGACTTTCATGAATAAGCTCTCTTTTAATTTTTGCTTTCCCAATGGAGAGTATCCTAACCCAGATTTTCCTCCACTTAATCTTTGGGAAGCTAACACTTCATCTAGCTTTTCTTTTCCAAGCATAAGTCTAGATATAGTATCATTTAATTCTATTATCTTCTTCTTTAAGTTTTCATTTTCATCTTTAACTAGATCTTGAGAAGAATCATAAAGTAATGAAGATAGTTTATCTTTTTCTTCTCTTAAACCTACCATCTCTTTAGAAAGAGATGACACCTCTTTTTTAAGAATGGTGTTCCTATAATCGAATTTCTTCAATTCTTCATACATTTCATTTATGACTTCTATCAATTCTTCACTACTGTTAACAATGTTATTTTTTGAAGAGGAAGAAGTTGATACCTCATTTTTGTCGTCGATTGCCATAAGACATAGGTTGGCAATTTCCTCGCATTCGATCTCTTTATTCGAGGAGTCTTCTTCTTCTTCATCACCATCACGATTAAGATCTTCAATTTCTATAAAAGGTAAGGATGTGGTGGAACCATCGATTTTGTAATCCAAGTAGCTTTCATGCTTCTTGAGGGATTCCATAAGCTCTTCTAAACTTTCACTTGTAGAATGCTTTGTCAAAATAATTTTCCATTGATTTGACAAAGACCTAAGAAATATTCTCACAAGTTCAAGGTTAGAATAAATTTTACCCATGAAAGATAAAGTTTTAACAAGTAGGGTAAAACGAGTTTGCGAATCAAAAATTGATTCATTTTCATTCATTTTAAAATGCTCTAAGTCATGAACAAAGTTTTTTAATTTGAAATTCTTTTCTTGCTCATTTCCTCCATGTATGACTTCCAATAAATCCCAAATTTCATTTGCAGTCTTACATGAGGAAATTTGATCAACTTCATTTTGATCAAGAGAACTATAAAACATGTTCATAACTTTAGCATTTAGTTGAATGAATTTGCTATCATTTACATCAAAGTCATTTTCATTTTCAAGAATGAAATACCAAGCATAATAATCATGTGCTTGAATAAAAATCTTCATTTGAGCTTTCCAATGGGTGAAATTTGTTCCATGGAGAAGAGGAGGACTAGAAGGATCTCTTCCTTCTAAAAATATAGTTGCCATATGATCAACTCAAGGATATTAAGCCTAAAATTGAGAACGAGGCTCTGATACCAATTGTAGGTCCAAAATATACTATGGCAATACCCAAGAGGGGGGTGAATTGGGTATTAAAAAAATTAAATACTTTTTGCAATCTCAAATAACAAAATATATGCGGAATTAAATCTTTCTAAATTACTAGCACAAATATGAGAGAGTTTATTGCTTAATATAGAAATGATAATTGAATTATAAAATAATTAAGCAATCAATCTCATTTACTTGAATAATAAATAATTATAAGCAAGTAATTATGAAAGTAATTAAGGAGATAGAGTTAGAGAGATGCAAACTCGATTTATAGTGGTTCGGCAATATCGGAATCCTTCCGACCCTACGTTCACTCTCTTCAAGGATCCTCCTTGAAGTCTTTCACTAAACCAAGCAACTTACGGGTGTTGCTCAAACCGAAACACAAGCAACTTACGGGTGTTGCTCAAACCGTACAATCCCCTTCCTCTCGGAAGTAATCTCCTTCCTCTCGGAAGTATCCCCTTCCTCTCGGAAGTAATCCCCTTCCTTTCGGAAGTATCCCCTTCCTCTCGGAAGTAATCCCTTTACAATAAAAGCTGTAAAGTAAATGGTAGAGAGACAACAAATGAAAGCTTATACAACTGAATAATGTCTCTCTTTCAAAGAAAAGCTTGAAGAATAGCTCAACATGAGTATTTCAAAGCTTTTTTGAGTTTCAAAGAATGAATGACTTGATTGTGTGTGTTCTTCTTTTTTTGAATGTCTTCTCCTCCTTGTTGAATGCTGAATTGAGTGGGTTTATATAGCAATCAATTAATATGGCCGTTTAGGACTTTAATTTGAAAAAGATTTACTTTAAAACGTTCAGATTTGGAGTCCAACGGTCATATTTTTGAACTACCAGTCGACTGGGTCGTGATACCAGTCGACTGGGTCCTCTTAAAAATTCACATTTTTGCTGCTATAGTGTTACCAGTCGACTGGTAAGTCATACCAGTCGACTGGTAAGTCATACCAGTCGACTGGGAACCTTCTGCCACTTTTACCAGTCGACTGCACTATTCACCCAGTCGACTGGGTCACTATTGGAGCGCTGCTACAGTGATTTCTGGATGAACAGTGTTTTCAGCATAATTTTCTTCATATTTCTTTATTCTTTTTGGATTTTTGAGTTCCAAAAAATCTCCTAATTCAATCAAACTTTCTTGCACATTAAACACACAAGTTAAACACTTCAAAAGTGTTTTGTCATCATCAAAATTAATCTAATCAATTTCTTGATTGAGGCATTTTTGATGATGACAAAACATATTACAAATTTAAGCATAATATGTGTGCTAGATATATGAAGAATGATATATTACAAATGCTCAAGTAATTTTAAGTATTGAGCCCAAATAATTTATTCGCATTTAATAAAATCACGTGGAGATTTTATATCTTCAATTAATTAAGACTATAAAATAAAATGCAATGCAAATATAATTAGCTCCTAACAATTGAAATGCTTACAAAGAGTATCTTAGGGTTCAAACCTATAATTTATCCCTATTGTCTTTGAAGTTGCATTTAAATTATTCTCCTTGAATTTGATCTTTTGGAGAGCTTATTGACTTTTGAGATCATCAACTTTGATTCACCAATTTCTACAATCTTGATCTCTTTTAATGTATAAGCACTATTAACAATCTATATTACTTAAGTAATATTCATTAGTGCTTAATTAAGATTTTTGTCACTGTTAAAATCATTCAGGGTCAACAATGGCTTTCTTTGGATCTTTTCTGAAAATTTCTGTGAACCTCCATGTATTAGAACACCGTTGTAGATGAATTAGTACGACCTACAAAATTTTACTATTCACAAAATTCACTATTCATGTGAATAGTAACATCGCTAAAAAGCAGACAACAATTTATCACCAAACGCTCTAATACCAGTTGTTAAGGAAAATAATAAGAATTCGAACAATGCGCACACACAAAGAATTGAACACAGAGATTTAACGAGGTTCGACAATGTGCCTACTCCTTGGACCCAAACCCAAAATATTTTGCTATTTGGCAAAATCCCAGAAAGAAAACCAGAGCAGTGCTCCGTTACAAAAAACTACTCACTTGATTTTTTACAAGACACACTTATGTCTCTCACACTGTGTTTCTGCACAAGACACTTCTATATATCTCTCACAACATTTTGAGGGATATATATACACTTTGATTTCATCTGTCTCCCTTCTCCAACATTAAATTCAGTGGGCTCCCCCCTAATTAATTTTGGCAACTTGCCATTAATATTGGCAGCTAAATCGGATGAGAAGTTGCTGGGAATTAATGTGAGTTGGATAGCAATTAATAAACACATGGCTTCTTTCTCTTTTGTGCAGCTACTTCACATGCCTGCTGTCCTTTTTATGCAGCTATAGACAAGTCTCACCACATGGCATGTTGTCCTTATTGTCTCCACCTTTAACAAGATGTTGATATAATTTAAACACCTACTCCCCTTATTATACCATCCTGTTGGGACTCCTTTGTACCGAAAAAGAAAAGAAAAGAAGTTGTTTGTCTTTTAAGACCTTAAATAGGCAATAATGATATGGAATTGTTTAATCAACTTTGATAGTATAAAACTTAACAGGTTCATAATCTTAATTGTCATTGTAAGGAAAAACTAAAGAAGGGGGTACCTCTAACTAGAAGTCTAAAACTAACAACAGGCTAGATCCAAGATTTTTTCTTTGAGGGGGCCAAACTAAATCTAATTTTTTTATAAAAAAAAATAATATTATATAGTACAAAAAATCGTAAATGAACGCTATCGTTACTCAAACACACGGTCCCATAGAACGGAAAGTGCATCTTCAACCAATGCATCCAAAAGTGTGGTCAGACAACCAAGCAAATTTATTAAAATAATATTATTTAATGTATCAACTTTCTCTCTTGTAATTTTTAAAAAATTATGATCATTTGATGAATACCGTATCATCTATTGGGTTGACATAATACTCATCCGATGATGCATCAATTCAAAAATTTATCTCAGTTATTGAAAAGGTTCTTGAAAATCAATTAGATTATATACATAAATGTATATGATCATTTTTTTATTGTTAAAAATATATGTGATCAATTTATAACATATATAAACAAAAAAAGAGAGAGACAAAAAAATTTAATAAATGTTTCCATTTTAAGTTGTGTTCATCTTATTTATTGGATAGAAACTAGAAATCATAGCTTAAAGATTTTTCTCATTTAAAATATTCTCATCTCTTGACTTTTGAAAATTAAAAAATATACTAATTTAAAATTAATTATCTAAATTTTAATTTATATTTTATACTTTTAATTTTGTAAATAACATTCATTTTTTCATGATTAAAATAACATATTTTATGTTAATTATTAGTTAAGTAAAAAAAAGATTTATAAAAATCAAAACTATGAAAATTTAAATAAATACAAATACCTATAAAGCTTGTTAAATAACAAAGTACCTTTAATTAGAAAAAAACTAACAAATACATGCACTAAAATCTCAAGTGCATTTGCAAGCCAACTGTCCACTTGAGACAGTTGCGCTCAATCTCCATGCGATGCTTGAAAGACTGCTAGCTAGTGGCTGCTATATTATTTTTTACTACTCTCCGTAACTTTTAAGGTGAGTCATCTAACTTCTTTATTGAACCTTGGGTACAGGGGCCCGCTAACAAAATTTTGATACTATCAGCAGCTATATCATATCATATATAGCTCAAGGAAAATTATAAGTCTCGGCCCCTCCCTCCGCCCCTGACTAACAAGCAAAGAGAAATGCTTCTTGTAGTGAATAGATTTATTAACCTCAAAATTACTTTGATTCATTTTGATTTTCCATTTTTTTTTTCTGTTCCTGTTAACCTATTAGTATTAGTTGAATTAAACATCAATTTTCAATTAAGATGAAAGAGTAGCCAATAAGAATGTATTGATTTGGTTGACTAGTGTTGAATCAAGGGTTAATTAGGTCTGCTATGAAATGCACAGTGTTATGCCAGGTGTTGGCAGCAATTGTCTCATGGTGGAGGCTCGGTTGGAGCCAAGTCACAGTCGAAATGTGGTGTTTGTGCTGCTGTGCGTTTAAATTATTTGAGTTGAACTCTAGCTATCAGTTATATATATATGATGCAGTACAATAGATGGAAAATAGAGATAAACTAACAATCACAGCTTAAAACGATCCAAATCACATAGATCTTCTCAAATTACATGGGAACCGCAATCAAATAACATGGCGCGAAGCAACTGCTCAAACACAGATTATTTAATTTCAATAATCTGTTTTTATTATTCATTCCAAGCTGACTACAAATGATATAGGGACGTCTTTTATATAGAGATATTCACCCTAGTCCGAAAAGGAAACTTAATAATGAAAGGAAAGTGACATATGAAATTAACTACACCTAGATACCCACAATATTTTTTGATTACATAATTATCCCCATATCCCCAATTCCTAAATTAAAATCCCTAATTCTAATATTTCTCGTGTTTTCCATCATTCTCCACCACTTAGAAATAACTAGTCCTCGAGTTGAAAAGTGTAGGAGGATCAACAACTTAGATTGATGGAGAAATAAGACATAGTCGTGAAACTCATGGAAGCCGAAGTCACTAGGAGATGAACAAATTTGCATTGGAAATACTTGTTGACGAGGTGCATGAAACCATGTAGGTAGGATAAAGTCAATACCTAGGACATGTGTGTCAGCTCGACCTTCAATCATACCATTAAGCTTGTCGTCCTGTTTGTGTGAATCTTTTCAACTTCCTCGATACGCTCAATAAAATCTTGCTGGACAGGCTCAACGAAGTCAACTGCACAAGGAACAGGTTCAACCGGCTCAACAACATCAAGCTAGTCGTCGACCGGTTCGTCATCTTTGTCGGCATCTTGTTGCTCTTTGGTGTCTTCCCTAGCATCCATGATATTTGAATTATCAAGTTCGAGATCATCTTTCACTGTCATCCAAGGATTTGCACAATTCTTTACATTTTGTCAGCAATTTGATTATCTTCTCTCGAACTTGGGGTAAAGCTAATATGTCGGTCTTCTGCTCTATCACAGGCTCATCATATATACCATGATCATCATAACCTCCGTAAGCACGATCATTCCCAATACAACAATGGTTAGCATCTTTAGGAGCATAATAATAATTCTTATAAGCGACTCCTTCATCATCATAAATATAATCGTCGTTACCATTCAAAGCATGGACATCTCGAGAACTCTGATCATACTCATACGCATATTGGTGATGCAATTATTCAAGTCGTCTCTCATCACACTAAACCCAGTATTTCATATTCTTCATACATACTCCAGGGAAGATAATGCCAACTATACCTTATCGCTTTGGATTTCAAGTCATCCAAGCGAGAGTAAGCACTTGACAGTTGAGCTTGTATATTTCGAATACGAATCCCACCACGATAAGACATAATAGTAAACTAAAATTGGTCAAACATTTTTTTTCCTCTTTTTCTTCTGTTTTTTTTTTGTCCTTCTCTTTCTTCTTATTTTTTTTTTGTGCTTTTGATTTAAATTAGAGAAAAAAAATACAGCTAATTACTTGAAAAAAAAGAAGAAAAAAACCTGAATTTTTTTTGGCTCGACTCATATATGGCTCTCGAATAAGTTCGGTGAGCTGAGATTGTTATCAGCTCGGCTCAGACTGTTATCGGCTCAACTCAAATTGTTAACGGCTCGGTTCGACTTCGCGGGTACCAGCGCGGCTCAACTTAGACTGCTCACGGCTGGGCTCGTCTTCTGCTTTCTGAAGGCACCCTGAGTCGGGTCTCTTTGTGGAACAGATCTAACTCGGTTAGATCCTAGACGGATCAGAGCTGAAGGGGAAGGTTGGGCGGAAATAGGCTTCCGGTCCTGATGATGGTGCCAGTTCTATCGTTGGTTGGCTGAAAATGAGTAGATCGAGCCTGGAAGAGCACGGATCGCACCTCTAGATTCTGGTCATTGGCGGTGACGGTGGGGACTCGAGGGTTTAGGTCGCCTGGTGATTCCATACTGACCTATGGGGGCACCGACTGCTGGGGTGGTGGTGGTCTATGGTGAAGGCTAAAAGGGTGAGTTGGCGCGACGGTTTTTAGACTTAAGACAGTGGTGGATCAGGTCGTCCTTCTCGGGTTTTGGTCTCCCAGGAAAGTCGCACCTTTTGGTGGTGGTGTGAGTTCCAGGGGTAGTGGCAGCGGACGGCGGCGACGGTTATTGTGAGCTTGTTTGGATGTTGTTTCTGGTTTAGGGGTTTCTTTGGATACTGTTTCGGGTTTAAGGGCTTGTTTGGGTTGAGTATTTCAGAGCAATGGTGGGGAATCGAGCTTAGGATATGATACCACTTGATGCAATATAGTAGATGAAAAATAGAGATAAACTAATAATAACAGATAAAACCAATCCAAATCATATGGATCTTCCCAAATCACATGGGAACCGCAGCCAAATCACATTGCGCGAAGCAACTACTCAATCACAGAGTGTTTAATTTCAATAATATGTTTTTATTATTAATTCCAAGCTGACAACAAATGACATAGGGACGTCTCTTATATGGAGATCTTAACCCTAGTCCGATAAGGAAACTGAATTTTGAAAGGAAAGTAACATATGAAATTAATTATACCTAGATACCCATAATATTTTTTGATTATATAATTATCCTTGTATCCCCAAATTCCTAAAATAAAATATCTAATTCTAATCTTCCCCTTGTTCCCCATCACTATAGCTTTTGGCGTAGTGGTTGGCGCTCGATCATGACAATTGATATCAGAGCCAAGATCACGGGTTCGATTCCCAACGGTGCAACTTTTGATGTAGTGGTTGGCGTAGACAACTGATTGAGACACCTACTCTACTCGTTTCCTATATATGTTGGAAGAATTAGGCTGGCCTTCTCAAGTAGGGCACCAAGACAAAAGTAATTAGCTAATAAAATCGGTGTTAGACATGCAGAAATATGAAGAAAAAAAAAAGATGATGCAATATGACCATTAAATAAAATGAAATCATCCAACTCACAAGTTTTTTCAATTTTTTTAGCTAAAGAGTTAATCGCACATGAGAAAACCTTTGGATTTTTTTAAGTTTCCTCAAGACCTCGAAAATTATGATTGGGAAATCAAACATTTGACAAGTGATTAGGCCATTAGATTAGATAATTCTTGAGAGGACAAACCCAGACGACAGCTTGAAAAATGTAATCTATTCAGTATTAATGTAAGTTGGTTTAATTGAAATCCTAGGATTTAGAAAGTTTTATTGGAATTGTAAACCTAAATCAGGTAAAGGTAGATCTTCTCAAACAAGAAATGAATGGACCTGCAAGATATACTGATTTCGGAGTTTGTATTTTTATTTGCCTTTGAAGCAATTGAAGAATGTTACCGTCATATTCATTCAGTGAAGTTTGCAACAAGAATGGCAAAGAAAAGATGAGAGAAACGAGAAGTTTGCAGAAAGAGTATGATTGGATATAAATTAGAAACTATATTGCATTGAACTCAATACAACAAATTAAAAAAAAAAGAAAAAAAGAAGGGAAATCACACAATAGCCTGACATTTGTACAGTACAACAATGCATTAAGCCATAACTACAGCATGAGACATTATAAAAACAATTCGCGAACAGATCATGCGTCAGACCAATAAATGTCCAAGTCACCCCAGTTGCTTTCCGAAACTCCCAAGGCCTTCCAAACTGCTTTTGAGGCATCTACAATAGTGTTAGGGCATGGAGGTTGATAATCATGGTCAGAATCACAGCCCATAGTAGAGTCACACTCATCAACAACCTTAGCCCTAACGCTATTTCCATTGCCATGGATGTTGATATAATTTAAACACCTACTCCCTTTATTATACCATCCTGTCGAAAGTGCCACCACAGGTTCATCATCTGAATGGTACTGATTGTCACATTCAGATGGTGCACCACCATCACCACCTGCCTGGAAGCCGTTAAGTGTTAAGGTTGCCTTCGTGTTGCCTGACACTGGTGGCGAACACTTGTAGGTGGTATAAAACTTTCCGTCTTTGCAGCAATCGGAGTCATTCGCTTGGTTACATTGTCCAGGAGGAGGCTTTTTCCCTTTTATCTTGCCACTAGGATTGCAAGTCTGAGCTTCAACAGATGGAGAGATTGCAACAAGGAAAAGGAGGGAAATGAGGAGAAAAACAGTAGAACAAACTTGCTTCTTCATCTTTTATTTTTAGTTCTATTGTTTTGTGATGGTTGGATGTGAAAATCTTGAATCAGATAAAGGCTATATATAGAGGTGAGCTACTCAGGAAACTGTCTTTAATACGAACATAGGACAATTTTGCAGCCTTATCATTTGAAGAAGAATTATATCAGTAAAAAACATCTAATTAACAAAGAAGCTTTGATTATATGAGTAAAAAACATGCTAGGCTTAATTTTGTATTTATCAATAAGTTCTCGTTAAGGATCTTATGGCGGCACCCGCTTTGTCTAAAAGAATTCGCATGGTCCAGAAAACTGGTTTATCAGACATGGGAATGTATATTATGAGTAGTGAAATAGACTATTAATTTTTCCTAATTAATCTACATTAAGCTCAAATCCTTTTGAGCAAGTGAATCAGACAGAGAGACTAACAATTCTGCCATGTTAATCACTGCTTAAAACGATATAAAAATGTATCACGGCTCTAAGATTCTTCTGGCTTGACATTTCCTTTAAATTACACATTCATCTGGTAAAGACACCTAAGCCCTTTATATATTTTGTGAAAATTTGTCCACTTACTGTCATAGAATTAGAGCATATATATAATAACAGGTTACTAAGATGAGTATTATAATGGTGATGTGATAAGGAAACTAAGTACTTCCTTTCTTCTAAACCACAAGTTATCTAAGTTGATTGAAAATTACAATATAAGAAACATCTGTACAAAGAAACAGCAAGATTCCTTTGATTGTTATTTTTTCCAGAATCCTGCAACATGACAATTCAGTACTTCTCCTAATTAATAATCTGATTCGTCACGACCACATTGCCCTTGTAGGTGGTTGCGATGAATAGACATGCATGGGAATCATGTAGGACACACAAGTTGTTGCACTCAACAGGAGATGTTATAGAAATTCAGAAGGCCTCAAGAACAGTTAATTTAAAAACCTTTCAAATTTCTGATAAACAAGTTTTAGAAGTCGTTAGGCCAATAGCTTAAAGGATTCTTCAGAGGATATGTTAAAGAAATCCAAAACGCAGCTTCGAAAGATGCAATTTATTCAGTATTGATATAAGCCAGTTTAACATCTAAAACCCAGCAGTTAGAAAGTTCTATTGCAAGTGTAAACCTGAAACAGGTAAGGCACATTAAAATTAAAATTATACTAGGAAAATAGAGTTAACAGATTCTGTTGAAGTAATAAGTCCCAAGCTTGCAAGCTTGCTCAGGTAGGGGAGAAAAACAAATTGGATGCAGACATAAATTGAAAACCACTTTACTTGGATCAGCATATTAGTACTATGATGTTAACTCTCTAAAGTTTGCTACAAGAAATGGGGAAAGAGAAATGTTTAAAGAAAGAGTATGATCATTGGATATAAATTAAAAACTATATTGCTTTGAACTCATTACACAAACTTAAACAAACAAGGAAAAAAGATAGGGAAATCACACAGTAGTCTACCATTTGTATAGTACAACAATGCATTAAGCTAAAAAATACCATAAACCCTAACTATAGTACAAAGACGACATTATAAATATTGTGAGAACGGATCATGTGTCAGACCAATAAATGTCCAAGTCACCCCAGCTGCTTTCTGAAACTCTCAAGGCCTTCCAAACTGCTTTTGAGGCATCGGCAATATATATTGTTAGGGCACGGAGGTTGATAATCATGGTCAGAATCACAGCCCATAGTGTAACGACCCATCCCAGGTTGGTCACCCCTGAGACGGTGTCATCACATTTTGAAAATTCAAGCACGACACTTATATGCAACAATAAAATAAATAACACCAATAGAAAAATTTTACTTAAATCCTCAACCCTCAACAGGAGAGTTACCTCGATCTGATCTTTAAACATTAACTACAACGTAAAATGCATGAATATTTACAAATAAATTTTTATTTTTATTTTCTCATTAGTCTGTGGATGATGACACACACGTGCCTTACAGAAATGATTTCTTCTTAACCTTAACTTGCCAAATTATTTGTCAAGTCTACTACCTGAAAATCATTGTACAATGAGAAGTGAGCTTCACAAGCTTAGTGAATTAAATTTACTAAAAGTATTTCAAATTGCATAAATAGTCATTTAATATTTAATCTTTTGTTTTTCACATAACTTGATGAAACTTTCTACTATCATTACACATGTCATACGATTCATTCTCTATCAATATATCTTTCTCAATCATTGGTCCACCTTAAGACCATCAATTATCTCATCATTACTTTGTAATAAGGTTCTCATCATAAAGTCCATCCTTTAGATGGTTCTTATCATTCTCTGCTTCTTGCTTACCATAATTATCTCTCTATGTGAGATCAAATCATCTATAAACAATTTCAAAATAACATACCACACATTAACATTTTAATAATACTATCATCATAACTGTCTCTTTTTGTGAGATTCAATCATCTATAATTATATTCACGATAATACATCACACCTCAGCATTTCAATAATATTTTCATCATAGCTGTCTCTTTATGTGAGACTCAATCATCTATAATTATATTCACGATAATAGATCACACCTCAGCATTTCAATAATATTATCATAATATCTGTCTCTTTCTGTGAGACTCAATCATCTATAATTATATTCACGATGATACATCACACCTCAGCATTTTAATAATGCAACAATAATTAAAACAGATGCATATGCATGAATGATTATGATGGGAACGTCTTCCCACCTGTCGATAGGTTGTTATTATCTTAGACCGGCTGCCCTCCCGGTTTTTTTCTTCTCATTTAGACCGGCTACCTTCCCGGTTCTTTCATTCTCATAAGATCGGCTGCCTTCCCGGTTCTTTTATTCTCATTTAGACCGGCTATCTTCCTAGTTTTTTTATTCTCATTTAATGCATATGCAGATGAACAATGATATCAAATGAACATATGAACAGTAACATAAAAACAATATAATTTTAAAACAATTAAATTGGCATTTCTGATCATTCTTAAATTTATATAAAATTTTCCACAAAGACTCTCATCCCAGATCACATCAAATCATCCATTAAAATTTGTCAAGATTCACTAAATTTCATCATAAATCTCATCGAATCATCCATCAAAGTTTGTTAAGATCCACTAAAATTTACCTCCTCAAAAATTCATATCAAAATCTCAACCATACCTCATCAAGAATTTCACTTCTCACTTTTATTATTAAATAAACTCATTTTTCTTATATTATTTCTTTTCACATAATACTTTTCTACGATTCCAACATTTATACCATATCTATCCACCCAAAGATTTATCTACCACCCAATCATACTTTAATAATCAAATTTAATATTATCACCAAATAATTGATTTTTATTTAGATTACTTAAAGTAAATCCAACTCATCACGTAGCACTTAAAGCTACCCATGGATCACTTCCTTGCCTTTCCTGTTTCTCTCAGAAATTCCCCCAATTGTAGATCGTCAACACCTGACATCATATTTATATAAATTTTCTAATTTATTCTTCCATTCGATATAAACCACACACTTTGAAAATTCTCACTTTGAATTCAGGAAAACTTCATAAATGTCATAAATTCAAAAATAACCATTACCTTATTACCTTTTGCTTTTCTGATAGCTTTTCGTGATTCTCTATAAAATGCCGCAGAAAACTCCTCCAAAATTTTGCTCTTTCAACATTTCTTTGAGTCCCCAATTGTTTAGGGAAAATAGAGAAATTTGAGAGAAAACTAACGAAATCAGTAAGGAAAAATTTGCGTTTACAAGCTAGTGTGTGTATATATATAAGTTGGCTGCAACACAAAAACTCTCGACAGCCAAATTTTTTTTCAACTCAAGTAGCCCTTTTTCCTCTCCTCCCTCCACGTGTTTTACACTTGTTTTCCATTTAGAAACTTTGGCCTAACTTTGGCTGCAAATGGCTGCCACGATTTCAGTCACTTTTATTTTTATTTTTATTTTTATTTTTTGTTTGATTTTTCTTTTCTTTTCTTCTTCTGCTCCTCCCTGAATGTTCTGGACCTTTTTTTTTAACTTTTTCTTTTCTTTTCTTTTCTTTGAATGACATCCACGTCACGAATATTTTTTTTTTCAACCTTTGTCTCCTTCAATCCTCATTCAGCCTTCTGGTATTTTAACTCTTTGTCATATTTATTAAAATACACATTTATCCTTACTTTATGAATACGAGTATTACAAATCTACCCACCTTACAAAAATTTCGTTCCCAAAATTTACTCACTTAACTCCGGAAACAATTGTGAATAATACTTCTTCATAATTGTCTCACACTTCCAATAATCTCTTTAACATCCTTTATTTCGCCACAGTACTTGAACCAATGCAATTTCCTTTATTATACAAAACTTGTTCCCTTCTCTAAAATCTTTATTGATATTATGTACACCCAATCCTTCTGAATTTCTATAGCTTAGCTCGAAATATCATGTAAACACTTTCTTAAAAGTGAAACATGAAATACATTATATAAATGTTTTAATTCTGGAGGCAACTCCAGGCTACTCACAACTAGTTCAGCCCCCTTAACAACCTCATAGGGTCCTACTTACTTTAGACTCAACTTTTCTTATTAACATCTATTCGATCTACTCTGTACTGTTTTACGGTTCTCTCTAACCAAGTTGATCATTTTTGCTGTTAACTCAATGATTGATGGACCAGATATATTTCTCTTTCCCATTTCTTCCCAACATATATGAGTCCTACACTTCCTACCATACAATGTCTTAATCGGTGTCATCCCAATACTAGTTTGATACTGATTATTATAAATAGTTTTCAATAGATGGTATGTAATCGTCCCAACTTACTAAGAACTCATCACATTTGCTCTTACATATCCTTCTGTTTGAGCATGAAAATTTATATTAAATTGTAACTGTGTACCCGTGGCTTTCTGAAAACCTCTCAAAAATCAAGATGTAAATTTAGTATCTTTATATGACACTATTCTCAATAATACTCCATACCACTTCAAAATTTTAGCTATATCCTTCTTGAATCCTGACCGCCAGAAATTTTGTCTCAAGCCTCTATATATCTTATTGTTATTTAGTTACATCGAATCTACATCATCATGTGCCTCTCTCATCATCTCCTTCCTCAATTTTGCATTATTGGGAACATAATTTCTATGTTCCAATACCAGGATACTATCATTTCAAATTTTGAACTCATATTGCTTCCTAGTAAGCACTCAATGCTAAATTTTTTCTATCTCTTTATCTCTACCTTGCACCTCTAAAACATTTCACTATAGATGATTGTACAACCATATTTGTTAACCATGATTCTTTATCACTGACATTTAACTTCATTCTTATCTATTCTAAATCTATCATCAATGTCACATCAAGACTCCCAATAGCAGTTAACCTTCTTGAAGACTTTCTACTCAATGCATCAGCTATCACCTTCTCATTTTTTCCTGGATGATAGGAAATTGTACAATCGTAGTCACAAACTACTCCATCCACCATCTTTGCCTCAAATTCAACTCTCTCTAAGTAGGTAAGTATGTCAAACTCTTATACCCCATGAATATCTCACAAGTAGCTCCATACAGATGATGTCTCCAATTTTTAAAGTAAACACTATAACAGTCAACTCTAAGTCATGAGTATGGTAATTTCTATCATGAATCTTCAATTTCCTAGAAGTATGGGCGACAGCTTTCTTATATTACACATATCCCAATCATTGATGTGACGTATCACTATAAACCACAAATCCTTCATCACCAGAAGGAAACACCAATACTGGAGCCGTAGTCAAATTTTCCTTTAGTACTGAGAGATTTTTTTTTCATACTTAGAGAACTTTGCATGAAATTTCTCTCTTATCAGAATCTTCAACACATTGTCTAATGTTGTTTTTCCTTTTTAGATTATATCAATAATTCAAATACAAGCACAAACTTGTTAAGATATAGTTTAAACACTATATTCATCTAGTCCATGAATGTTTATGGGACATTAGTCAATCCAAATGATATCACAAGAAAATTATGACCATAACATGTCCCAAAGTAGTCTTAGGCACGACTTCTTTTTTTATCCTCAATTGATGATAAATTGATCTCAGGTTTATCTTAGAAAACACTCTTGCTTCTTGAACTGTTCACATAATTTATTTATCCTAAAGAAAAATATTTGTTCTCATTCAACTATCTGTAGTCTATACACACTCTTGTCGTTCCATCTTCCTTTTTCACAAACAACACATGGGGCTCTCCAAATGCATTAGGTCCGATAAATGGTTTATCCAAAAATTCTTAAAATGGCATGTTCAACTCTCTCAATTCAGTCGATGTCATTCTGTAGGGTGCTATTAAATATATGTGATGATCCTGGTATCACATCATTAGAGAATTTAATCTCTCTACTGGGATGCAACCTAGGCAACTCATCAAGAATTACATTAGAATAATCTTTCACCACTAAGATTTATTCTAACTTCTAATTTTCCTTTATAGGATCCATTATGTATGCTAAATACTCCTCACAACCTTTCTTCAATCAGTTCCTAGTGGTCAGAGCAATAATAAGATAGTTAGAAAGCATCTCACGTCTATATCTTGAACACTACCTTCTTACCGGAACAATCAACCCAAGTGTAATACTTCAACAACCAATTCATTCTCAAAATTAAATGAAATTATATTATATTCCAAGATAATAACTCAGCTTCAGCTTGAAATTATATTATATTCCAAGATAATAACTCAGCTTCAGCTTCTCTATCACTGATACGAATAACACAACCCTTGTAAATATTTATGATTATCACTTCATCTTTAGTGAAAATTTCAACAAAATATTTTTTGCATCAAAGGACAAACAAATACTTCAATAGACTTTATATGAATACTGGATGCAAAAGAATGGGTTGCATCAAGATCAACCAACATTGACATGTCCATTTTCTTTACACATAAAACACTTCAAATTTTGAAAATTATGGGATAAATATCTTATCTGAATATAATTATAATAAACTTTTATATCCCAATCATACATTAGATTGTCACTTCCACTTGGTGGCATACTTACTTCCTCTACCATGACTTCCAGTTCCCATAATCTGACTCCCGATTCTAAGGGTCCCACCAATAGCATTTTGAGCTACAGAAGTAATAGATCATGTTTTTCTCTAACTATGTACTTCAGTTCCTTGGGACAAGGAACGCCTCCTTTGGGTGGTCTCCCACCCTGCACATTCAAACTGCCACTACCTCCATAACTTTCATGTCTAAGCCTCTTTAACCATTCTTTCTCTTTCCCTTAAACTCCATCACATCTCTCTCGATCTGAAATAATATATCCACCAATCTGACATAATTCATATGCCTCATGTAAGATAGTTTAGATCAAACCTTAAAACATAGTTCATCTTTGAACCTCTTACACTTCTTCTCCTCTATATCTACCATTTTTGGTACAACCATTGACAAAACCATAAATCTGCTATCATACCGAGCCACAGTTAACACATTTACTCCAAATAAATAATATCTCTATCTTGTTGGGCTCTAGAGATATAAGAAAAATATCTATCAAGAAAACTTCCTTAAACCTATTTCAGGTTAAGGGTCTATCAATATTTGTACTTAGCTTGGGAAGAATATCCTTCCACCATTCAGAAAACTTCTTATTCTAACTCAAATGAAGCAAAAGCAACCATTTTCCTGTCAGTTACTAGTAAAATACCAAATAATCTCTCTACATGTTTCTCCCGAAACTCAGGCGTAAAAGGATTCCTAGATCCTTTAAACAACAAGGCATTTAACTTAATATATCTAACAAAATAATCTTTCTACATCTCATGCGTAAACTCACTTTTCCCCTTTGAACATTTACTATTACTGGATTAACAACCTCAGGCACTGCTCTAACATGTTCATCAAGTCAATGCTATAAGCTATCAACTCTATCATCTATTACCTTCACTTTTCAAGAGCAGGTGCAAGAGTTTATCTTAGCTCATCTCTTTCAACTTCAGATTCTTCCATACGTTTACTAAAATCATTTATTTTACTAATATCAATCATACTATCAACACGTTCCCTTCGGAACTACATATTCAGACTCAACCTCAACTTGTCAAAAATATTAGGGGCTTACCATGCCCTTTACAATTCAGCAACTCTAACTCTAGATCTAGCGCGTCCACGTGACGTCCTGAGACTGTTCATTAAAATAACATTTCTTTTAATCTTTCTATTTCTTACTTTTTATGCAGTCTGCAGAATCATAAAACCTAAAGCTCTGATACCAAAATTGTAACGATCCATCCCAGGTTGGCCACCCTTGAGACGGTGTCTTCACATTTTTAAAATCCAAGCACGACACTTATATGCAACAATAAAATAAATAACACCAATAGAAATTTTTTACATAAATCCTTAACCCTCAACAGGGGAATTACCTCGATCTAATCTTTAAACATTAACTACAACGTAAAATGCATGAATATTTACAAATAAATTTTTCTTTTTATTTTCTCATTAGTCTGAGGATGATGACACGCACGTGGCTTACAGAAAAGATTTCTTCTTAATCTCAACTCACCAAATTATTTGTCAAGCCTGCTACCTGAAAATCATTGTACAATGATAAGTGAGCTTCACAAGCTAAGTGAATTAAATTTACTAAAAGTATTCCAAATTCCATAAATAATCCTTTAATATTTAATCTTTTATTTTTCACATAACCTGATGACAACTTTCTACTATCATTACACATGTCATACGATTCATTCTCTATCAATATCTTTTTCTCAATCATAGGTCCACCTTAAGACAATCAATTATCTCATCATTACCTCGTAATGAGGTTCTCATCATAAAGTCCATCATTTAGATGGTTCTTATCATTCTCTGTTTCTTCCTTACCATAATTATCTCTCTCTGTGAGACCAAATCATCTATAAACAATTTCAAAATAACATATCACACATCAACATTTTAATAATACTATCATCATATCTGTCACTTTTTGTGAGATTCAATCATCTATAATTATATTCACGATGACACATCACACTTCAGCATTTCAATAATATTTTCATCATAACTGTCTCTTTCTGTGAGACTCAATCATCTATAATTATATTCACGATGATACATCACACCTCAGCCTTTCAATAATATTATTATCATAACTGTCTCTTTCTGTGAGACTCAATCATCTATAATTATATTCACGATGATACATCACACCTCAGCATTTCAATAATGCAGCAATAATTAAAACAGATGGATATGCATAAATGATTATGATGGGAATGTCTTCCCACCTATCGATAGGTTGTTATTATCTTAGACCGGCTGCCTTTCCGGTTCTTTTATTCTCATTTAGACTGGTTGCCTTCCCGGTTCTTTTATTCTCATTTAGACCGGCTGCCTTCCCGGTTCTTTTATTCTCATTTAATGCATATGCAGATGAACAATGATCTCAAATGAACATATGAACAGTAACATAAAAACAACATAATTTTAAAACAATTAAATTGGCATTTCTGATCATTCTCAAATTTATAAAAAAATTTCCACAAAGACTCTCTCATCCAAATCACATCAAATCATCCATTAAAACTTGTCAAGATTCACTAAATTTCATCCCAAATCCCATCAAATCATCCACAAAGTTTGTTAAGATCCACTAAAATTTACCTCCTCAAAAATTCATATCAAAATCTCAACCCTATCTCATCAAGAATTTCACTTCTCACTTTTATTATTAAATCAACTCATTTTTCTAATATTATTTCTTTTCACGTAATACTTTTCTACGATTCCAACATTTATATCATATCTATCCACCCAAAGAATTATCTCCCTCTCAATCGTGCTTTATATAATTAAATTTAATATTATCACCAAATAATTGATTTTTATTTAGATTACTTAAAGTAAATCCAACTCACCACGTAACACTTAAAGCTACCCATGGATCACTTCCTTGCCTTTCTCGTTTCTCTCAGAAATTCTCCCAATTGTAGATCGTCAACACCTGACATCATATTTATATAAATTTTCTAATTTATTCTTCAATTCGATATAAACCACACACTTTGAAAATTCCCACTTTGAATTCAGGAAAACTTCATAAATGTCAGAAATTCAAAAATAACCTTTACCTTATTACCTTCTGTTTTTCTGATAGCTTTTCGTGATTCTCTATAAAATTCTGCAGAAAACTCCTCCAAAATTTTGCTCTTTCAGCATTTTTTTGAATCCCCAAGTGTTTAGGGAAAATAGAGAAATTTGAGAGAAAACTAACGAAATCAATAAGGAAAAATTTGTGTTTACAAGTTAGTGTGTGTATATATATAAGTTGGCTGCAACACAAAAACTCTCGACAGCCAAAAAAATTTTCAACTCAAGCAACCCTTTTTTCCTTTCCTCCTTCCACGTGTTTTACACTTGTTTTCCATTTAGAAACTTTGGCCTAACTTTGGCAGCAAGTGGCTGCCACGATTTCAGCCACTTTTTTATGACTTTTTTTTTTTCCTTTTCTTCTTCTGCTCCTCCTTGAACGTTCTAGACCATTTTTTTTTAACTTTTTCTTTTCTTTTCTTTTAATGACGTCCACATCCCAAATTTTTTTTTTTTCAACCTTTGTCTCCTTCAATCCTCATTCAGCCTTCTAGGATTTTAACTCTTTGTCATATTTATTAAAATACACATTTACCTTTACTTTACGAATACAGTATTACACATATTAGAGTTACACTCATCAACAACCTTAGCCCTAACACTATTTCCATTGCCATGGATGTTGATATAATTTAAACACCTACTCCCTTTATTATACCATCCTGTTGAAAGTCCCACCACAGGTTCATCATCTGAATGGTACTGATTGTCACATTCAGATGGTGCACCGCCACCACCACCTGCCTGAAAGCTGTTCAGTGTTAAGGTTGCCTTTATGTTGCCTGACACTGGTGATGAACACTTGTAGGTGGTATAAAACTTTCCATTTTTGCAGCAATCAGAGTCATTCTCTTGGTTGCATTGTCCTGGTGGGGGCTTTGAGCCTCTTATTTTTCCACAAGGATTGCAAGTTTGAGCTTGGACACCTATATGAACTGTAACTAGAAAAAGAAAGCAAATGAAGAGAAAAAAGCTTGAACAAGCTTGCTTCATCAACTTTCTGTTTCTTCTTTTTGTTTTGTGAATTGTTATGGAATATTGGTGTGAAAGACTTGGATTTGAAGGGGGCTATATATAATTGCAAGCTACATAAGATTTAACTGTCTTTGAACATGAAAGCAGTCAATTTTGTAGCCTAATCTTTAGAGCGTATTCAGCATTTTTTTTAAACTCTAAAAATACTGGTTTTATCAATATGCCAATGCCTTTGATTTGTATTTATTGAGGAGTTTACTTTTCTGCATCTTTGATGTCTGACCTTGGTAATTATTTCTACTAGTATAAAACGTTTATCCTTTAAGATCTTAGTTATCATTTTAAATAAAAAATCACTAAAGAAAGGGCTGCCTGCAAACTTACCTAAAACTAACAAGCAAAGGGAAAGGCTTCATTTAGTGAATAGATTTATTAAACTCAAGATTACTTTGTTTCGTTTGATTTTCCATTAAACATCAATTTTCAATTAGGAGTAATGTACTGAGTTGGTTCACTAGCGTTTACGCAAGAGCTTATTATTTTTTTCTTTTCTCTTTTCTTGAGTAATGGGGTAATGAATTAATCAGGACTGCTATGAAATGCACAGGCATTAAAGCAGAAAGACTGTTACCTTGTCGTCAAGTGAGAGAATAAGACACAGAAACTGATGAGTTGGACCAACAATTTCACATTGTTAAACACCAATTTCACATGCTGTTTATCCACCATAAACGCGAATCATCTGTCATCTAGAAGCTTGTAACTTTCCAGGGGTTCACATTTTATTTTAAGAGATGGGTCTTATGTTCACATTTTCATGGTGTATGAGACCTAGGTGGTTGCATTCTTGAACTTCTTTGTCCTATTTTTGTTTTCTACGCAAAAGACATTTCTTTATGTTTAGCCCACGTGAGGAGCAACTGAACCAAGCTGACCTGGATACAACTGGCTAGACTAACGACCATTCCCACTAAAATAATGGTTGCTGCAAAGAGCCGATAAAAATTAAGGCTGAGTTGGCTCATTTTGACGGGATCTGAAATTTGAGCACTCTCAAGAATTTATTACATACACAGCTATAATAATACTCGCTATTTTCTTACTTTCCAACCAGTGATTGAGAGTTAAAACTCTTCTCTTGTTATCCAGCTCTAAAGATTTCACCATAAACACTTGTAATTCCTGATTAATAGATGGAAAACCTGTCAGCTGCACCACTGGATGTAGACCTAGTAAGTCGAACCAAGTAAATTTATGTTATTGTATTCTTTATACAAGTTATCTATTTCAATTTCAATTTAACTCTCGAAAGTCAATGGAATAATATGGCGTGAAACATTACAAGATGTCAAAGAAAAGTAAGTGATGTGAACAAAATCAATCAATCCAATAAAAACCAGACACATGGAGTGTAATAATGACCAACCACCCTATGTTATATAAGAGTCAAATCTCTTCACGTATAATGATGAGATCGTCACTTTAAGAGTCGAAAGTAAGTGATTGTTTTGTTTTGATTATTTCTTGTAGTTACTTGATAAAGATGATTACTAATATACTTCTTGGAATGGAATTGAATTGAATTCATTCGAAAAGTTGTGAAATTATTGAAAGACGATTATTCCGAGCAATGTGATTACTCACTGAGCTTTTAGCTCACCCTCTTTTTGAATATTTCAGGGAAGTTGCTGATTAGTATTAGAACAAGTCAGTAAATGAATTGAAGGAGAAAGGTGTCCTTAGATGGGTTCTTATGCGAGGCATCCTTACCTTGATTATTTGAGAATATATAAAATGATGTTTATATGTCCATTGTCTTGGAGAATGTTTATATGGTTTAATCGTCTTGGAGGAAATTTTTATTTGAAACTTGTATCTTGTATAAATTCTTGGTCTTAACCAAGATGTTTTGTACATGAAGTAAAAGAATGTGAAAGAATGTATTTAGTAGGAGTGTATTATATGATGGAAAGAGTATGATTTGCATGCTGTAATACAGATTTAAGTGATCATCTTTGAAAGGTAACGATATCGGGATGGGTCGTTACATATTGCATATTTTATCTCTTTTCAATTTCCTAAGGTTTACGATACTATCAAAAATAAGATTGCACCATGGTGTTTTGTTTGCATATCTAATGGTTCCATGGATTAATTTATTCTAATGGACATGTTTTTTTGATTTCACTTTTTTTTTTCTTACATCTATTATTGATTTTTTTAATACTTTTCTTTTTGGTAATAGTTAATATATCACATGTAAGATTCTTTTCCTTTTAATCTATTTTGTAAAATTGTTCTACTGACAGATATTAGAGTCTATAATAGTACTGCAGCGTAATGTTAAAATAACCATAGGCATATTTAATTATATTCTGATGACAAATTTCAAGAGAATATATACTTCGCCTGAAAAAATCTAGTAAAATTTTTGTACTCAAATCTCATCTAACCATAATTCTCTTGAACTGCTCTAAAATTGAGGCAAACACTGCGACAAGAATATCTTCATGAAAAAGGAATGGAAGTACTAATTTTTATTTTATTGTTTACAACTTTTACTTGATAAAACAAAACGCCATGATTGAAAACAACTTTAAAAAGTTGATTTATGCCTAAAATCCAAATATAAGGTTTTTACTTTTTAATCTGAGAACCAGTTTTGACACTGTTTATGATCCCAAATTACCCTTTGTATAGCAAAGGTATTTCCACCATTGTCAATATATAAATCACCTACGATTCTTCTTAATCAAAATTTTAAATGTAACAATGATACATCAATTATTATTAAAACATTGAGATTATTATTTAATAAAATTAGAATTTTATTTGTGTAATAAAAATATTATTATTAATTTTATTTAATTACATTCAATTATTAATAAATATTAGTATTTTAATTATTTTAATTATTTATATTTTATTGTGAATAAAATTAATATATTAATATTGTACAAATAATAAACTCAATTTGATGATAAAAGACCTCCAAATAGTCAAATAATACTTGTATAACATTTTTAGTAATTTTTTCATCTAAAAGCACTTTTACAACTTATTTACCAAGCACATCAATTAGTTTGACAACACTTTTAACACAATTTTTAATCAACACCAAATAAAGTTTAACTCCACAGCACTTCTATCTAAAGCTGTTTTAGAATTATTTTGAGTATCTTCAGCAGAATCAGAAGTTAAGTCAAACGGGTTCTTAATTTGAAGTTAGGTTCTTTCCTTTCACTCACTTTCTAGGAACTTAGTGATGAAAAAAATTCTAACTTATACAGTACGCAAGAGTGATGCCAAAAATATGATTTTTTGCACTATCATTACATTGTGTTGGTGTCGAAAACCTAACTAGTCGAGTATAAGAAAGTGCCTCATTTATATAGTGGTACGTATGGATTAAAGCCCAATTACGAAAAGTATTCAGGTAAAGTTGTGTACTAGGATTTCCATTGTGACTAGGGTATGGTGCGAAATAACCATATTGCCCTTAAGCGAGATTTTACTATTTCCACTCTTTCGTGTTGCTCTTTGATTGGTCATTTTTAAATCATAAAAATAATTTCTTACCCCTTACAGTTTCCACATGTATTCATTTGATTGGTGGGAGAAATTTAACCCACGCCACACTGTTTTGCCTTTTAAGGAAGATCTAAAATAAAAATCACTCTTGTAATTAAGGGGTGTGATACCATATATATTGAGTAATTTGAACGTAAATACGAACAAGAAACACATTGTTTCTTTGGATCTAAATCTTAGAGTTGAAACACTTTATTGGGAAATTATTATTTTTCAAATCTAATAACACTTTCTGTTCTTCCTAATGCAACAGTGATTTTGGAATTTTTCCAAAGAAATTGTTCTCGACTTAAACCCTCGAGTCCCCATCGTCACCGCCAATGACCAGAATCTAGATGGGCAATATGTCCTCTTCCATGCTCGATCTACTCCTTTCCGGCCAACCAACGATAGATCCGGCACCATCATTAGGACCGAAGGCCTATTTCCGACCGACCCTTCCCCTCTAGCTCTGATTCGTCTAGGATCTAACCGGGTCATTGACCTATGGGGGCGCTGACTGCTAGGGTGGTGGTGCTCTACGGTGAAGGCTAAAAGGTTGACTTGGTGTGACGGTTTTGAGGCTGAAGACGGTGGTGGATCGGGTCGTCCTTCTCAGGTTTTGGTCTCCCGGGAAAGCTACACCTTTTGGTGGTGGTGCGAGTTCCGGGGGTGGCGGTGGTGGACTGCGGCGATGGTTATTGTGATCTTGTTTGGATGTTGTTTCTAGTTTAGGGGCTTCTTTGGATGCTGTTTCGGGTTTAAGGGCTTGTTTGGATGCGTTCGAGTTTACGGGCTTGTTTGGGTTGAGTGTTTCAGAGAAATGGTGGGGAATCGAGTTTAGCATACGATACCACTAGATGCAGTAAAGTAGATGAAAAATAGAGATAAACTAATAATTACAGATAAAACCGATCCAAATCACATGGATATTCCCAAATCACATGGGAACCGCAACCAAATCACATGGTGCGAAGCAACTGCTCATTCACAAAGTGTTTAATTTCAATAATCTGTTTTTATTATTAATTCCAAGCTGACTACAAATGACATAGGGACGTCTCTTATATAGAGATCTTAACCCTAGTCTGCTAAGGAAATTGAATTATGAAAGGAAAGTGACATATGAAATTAACTATACCTAGATACCCATAATATTTTTTGATTATATAATTATTTATGTATCCCCTAATTCCTAAAATAAAATATCTAATTCTAATCTTCCTCCTGTTCTCCATCACTATAGCTTTTGGTGTAGTGGTTGGCGCTCGATCCTGGCAATTAATATTAGAGCCAAGATCATGGGTATGATTCCCAACGGTGCAACTTTTGATGCAGTGGTTGGTGTAGAAAACTGATTGAGACACCTACTCTACTCGGTTCCTATATGTGTTGGAAGAATTAGGCTGGCCTTCTCAAGTAAGGCACTAAGACAAAAGTAATTAGCTAATAAAAACGGTGTTAAACATGCAGAAATATGAAGAAAAAAAAGATGATGTAATATGACCATTAAATAAAATGAAATCATCCAACTCACAAGTTTTTTCAATTTTTTTAGCTAAAGAGTTAATCGCACAGGAGAAAACCTTTGGATTTTTTTTAAAGTTTCCTCAAGACCTCGAAAATTATGATTGGGAAATCAAACATTTGACAAGGGATTAGGCCATTAGATTAGTTAATTCTTGAGAGGACAAACCCAGAAGGCAGCTTGAAAAATGTAATCTATTCAGTATTAATATAAGTTGGTTTAATTGAAATCCTAGGATTTAGAAAGTTTTATTGGAATTGTAAACCGAAAACAGGTAAAGGAAGATCTTCTCAAACAAGAAATGAATGGACCTGCAAGATATACTGATTTCGGAGTTTGTATTTTTATTTGCCTTTGAAGCAATTGAAGAATGTTACCGTCATATTCATTCAATGAAGTTTGCAACAAGAATGGCAAAGAAAAGATGAGAGAAAAGAGAAGTTTGCAGAAAGAGTATGATTGGATATAAATTAGAAACTATATTGCATTGAACTCATTACAACAAATTAAAAAAAAGCAGGAAAAAAAGAAGTGAAATCACACAATAGTCTGACATTTGTACAGTACAACAATGCATTAAGCAAACTACCACCATAAGCCATAACTATAGCATGAGACATTATAAAAACAATTCGCGAACAGATCATGCGTCAGACCAATAAATGTCGAAGTCACCCCAGTTGCTTTCCGAAACTCCCAAGGCCTTCCAAACTGCTTTTGAGGCATCTACAATATTGTTAGGGCATGGAGGTTGATAATCATGGTCAGAATCACAGCCCATAGTAGAGTCACACTCATCAACAACCTTAGCCCTAACGCTATTTCCATTGCCATGGATGTTGATATAATTTAAACACCTACTCCCTTTATTATACCATCCTGTTGAAAGTGCCACCACAGGTTCATCATCTGAATGGTACTGATTGTCACATTCAGATGGTGCACCACCATCACCACCTGCCTGGAAGCCGTTAAGTGTTAAGGTTGCCTTCATGTTGCCTGACACTGGTGGCGAACACTTGTAGGTGGTATAAAACTTTCCGTCTTTGCAGCAATCGGAGTCATTTGCTTGGTTACATTGTCCAGGAGGAGGCTTTTTCCCTTTTATCTTGCCACTAGGATTGCAAGTCTGAGCTTCAACAGATGGAGAGATTGCAACAAGGAAAAGGAGGGAAATGAGGAGAAAAACAGTAGAACAAACTTACTTCTTCATCTTTTATTTTTAGTTCTATTGTTTTGTGATGGTTAGATGTGAAAATCTTGAATCAGATAAAGGCTATATATAGAGATGAGCTACTCAGGAAACTGTCTTTAATACGAACATAGGACAATTTTGCAGCCTTATCATTTGAAGAAGAATTATATCAGTAAAAAACATCTAATTAACAAAGAAGCTTTGATTATATGAGTAAAAAACATGTTAGCCTTAATTTTGTATTTATCAATAAGTTTTCGTTAAGGATCTTATGGTGGCACCCGCTTCGTCTAAAAGAATTCGCATGGTCCAGATAACTGGTTTATCAGAAATGGGAATGTATATTATGAGTAGTGAAATAGACTATTAATTTTTCCTAATTAATCTACATTAAGCTCAAATCCTTTTGAGCAAGTGAATCAGACAGAGAGACTAACAATTCTGCCATGTTGATCACTGCTTAAAACGATATAAAAATGTATCACGGCTCTAAGATTCTTCTGGCTTGACATTTACTTTAAATTACACATTCATCTGGTAAAGACACCTAAGCCCTTTATATATTTTGTGAAAATTTGTCCACTTACTGTCATAGAATTAGAGCATATATATAATAACAGGTTACTAAGATGAGTATTATAATGGTGATGTGATAAGAAAACTAAGTACTTCCTTCCTTCTAAAGCACAAGTTATCTAAGTTGATTGAAAATTACAATATAAGAAACATCTGTACAAAGAAACCGCATGATTCATTTGATTGTTATTTTTGCCAGAATCCTGCAACATGACAATTCAGCACTTCTCCTAATTAATAATCTGATTCGTCACGACCACATTGCCCTTGTAGGTGGTTGCGATGAATAGACATGCATGGGAATCATGTAGGACACACAAGTTGTTGCACTCAACAGGAGATGTTATAGAAATTCAGAAGGGCTCAAGAACAGTTAATTTAAAAACCTTTCAAATTTCTGATAAACAAGTTTTAGAAGTCGTTAGGCCACTAGCTTAAAGGATTCTTCAGAGGATGTGTTATAGAAATCCAAAACGCAGCTTCGAATGATGCAATTTATTCAGTATTGATATAAGCCAGTTTAACATCTAAAACCCAGCAGTTAGAAAGTTCTATTGCAAGTGTAAACCTGAAACAGGTAAGGCACATTAAAATTAAAATTATACTAGGAAAATAGAGTTAACAGATTCTGTTGAAGTAATAAGTCCCAAGCTTGCAAGCTTTGCTCAGGTAGGGGAGAAATACAAATTGGATGCAGACTTAAATTGAAAACCACTTTACTTGGATCAGCATATTAGTACTATGATGTTAACTCTCTAAAGTTTGCTACAAGAAATGGGGAAAGATAAATGTTTAAAGAAAGAGTATGATCATTGGATATAAATTAAAAACTATATTGCTTTGAACTCATTACACAAACTTAAACAAACAAGGAAAAAAGATAGGGAAATCACACAGTAGTCTACCATTTGTATAGTACAACAACGCATGAAGCTAAAAAATACCATAAACCCTAACTATAGTACAAAGACGACATTATAAATATTGCAAGAACGGATCATGCGTCAGACCAATAAATGTCCAAGTCACCCCAGCTGCTTTCTGAAACTCCCAAGCCCTTCCAAACCGCTTTTGAGGCATCGGCAATATTGTTAGGGCACGGAGGTTGATAATCATGGTCAGAATCACAGCCCATAGTAAAGTCACACTCATCAACAACCTTAGCCCTAACGCTATTTCCATTGCCATGGATGTTGATATAATTTAAACACCTACTCCCTTTATTATACCATCCTGTTGAAAGTGCCACCACAGGTTCATCATCTGAATGGTACTGATGTCACATTCAGATGGTGCACTGCCATCACCACCTGCCTGAAAGCTGTTCAGTGTTAAGGTTGCCTTTGTGTTGCCTGACACTGGTGGTGAACACTTGTAGGTGGTATAAAACTTTCCATTTCTGCAGCAATCAGAGTCATTCTCTTGGTTGCATTGTCCTGGTGGGGGCTTTGTGCCTCTTTTTTTTCTACAAGGATTGCAAGTTTGAGCTTGGACACCTATATGAACTGTAACTAGAAAAAGAAAGCAAATGAAGAGAAAAAAGCTTGAACAAGCTTGCTTCATCAACTTTCTGTTTCTTCTCTTTGTTTTGTGAATTGTTATGGAATATTGGTGTGAAAGACTTGGATTTGAAGGGGGCTATATATAATTGCAAGCTACATAAGATTTAACTGTCTTTGAACATGAAAGCAGTCAATTTTGTAGCCTAATCTTTAGAGGGTATTTAGCATTTTTTTTAAACTCTAAAAATTTATCAGGGAAATGCTGGTTTTATCAATACGCCAATGCCTTTGATTTGTATTTATTGAGGAGTTTACTTTTCTGCATCTTTGATGTCTGACCTTGGTAATTATTTCTACTAGTATAAAACGTTTATCCTTTAAGATCTTAGTTATCATTTTAAATAAAAAAATCACTAAAGCAAGGGCTACCTGCAAACTTAACTAAAACTAACGAGCAAAGGGAAAGGCTTCATTTAGTGAATAGATTTATTAAACTCAAGATTACTTTGTTTCGTTTGATTTTCCATTAAACATCAATTTTCAATTAGGAGTAATGTACTGAGTTGTTTCACTAGCGTTTACGCAAGGGCTTATTATTTTTTTCTTCTCTCTTTTCTTGAGTAATGGGGTAATGAATTAATCAGGACTGCTATGAAATGCACAGGCATTAAAGCAGAAAGACTGTTCCCTTGTCGTCAAGTGAGAGAATAAGACACAGAAACTGATGATTTGGACCAACAATTTCACATTGTTAAACACCAAATAAAGACACCTAAGAGACAATTTAGAAATCCAAGAAAGGAGAAAAACATATTAAATTACGTTATAAGCTTGTTAGACATCTGATGGAGACACTTACTCTCTTCCTATGTGTTGGAAGAATTAGGTTGGTCTTCTCTAAAAAGACACTGAGACAAAAGTAAGTAGCTAATAAAAATGGTGATAGTGAAGGAGAAATATGACCTTTAAAGAAAATGAAATCATCCAAATCACGAGTTTCTTCCAAAAAAAAAATTATCTAAAGAAAGAACAGTTAATCCAAGCGATAGGTAAAACTTTTTGAATTTTCTGATACAAAAGTTTCTTCAAGACCTAATAAAAATTACTGTGAAATCAAATTTTTTGCAAGTGTTTAGGCCATCTGATTAAAGGATTATGTTGTAGAAATTAGAAAACTAGAGGGTAGATTGAAAGATGCAATTTGTTTAGTACTGGTATAACCGAAGTTTAACATCTAAAATCCAGATTTAGAGAGTTATTTTGAGAGTTTAAACCTGAAACAGGTAAAGGAACACTAAGTTCAACTTAAATCATGCAGTGAACTGATCAAAAAAAAAAAAAAAAAAATTACGCAGTTTGTACTAGGCAAATGGAGTTAACAGATTCAGCATACTTGGCCTTGCGCGTTCTCTTCCCAGAGCCTTTGCATTATGAGTTCAAACATATTTTCAGAGAGGCAAATAAACCAGTTGATTTATAGGCAGACTTGGCTCATCCTCATTGTAGCACCAAAATGGACAGATTGTTTGGTTCCCTTCCCAGAGTTGTTGCACGAGCTTGTAAGGATGATTTTAATAGCAATTTTGTTTATAAACCTCCTTGAGGGTCCTAGTTTTCTTTCATCAGTTAAGGAACCTGATTTTCTACTATCTTTGTTGAGAGTTTGTAGCAGTTGAAGAGTGTTACTGTCATATTCATTCAGTGAAGTTTGCAACAAGAATGACCAAAGAAAAAATAAGGAAAATTAAATTTTGGAGAGAGAAGTATGATATATTCAGGGAAAAAATGAGGAGAAATTACACAGCAGTCTGAGATTTCTATAGTGCAACAATGTATTAAGCAAAGAAACACAGCAAACCATAAATACAGCATGAGACATTAAAATTATTTTGCGAACAGATCATGCATCAGACCAATAAATGTCAATTTCACCCTGTTTACTTTCTGGCACTCCCAAGGCCTTCCAAACTACTTTTGAGGCATCGACAATGTTGTTTGCAAAATGACGGCTGGTAATCATGGTCCAAATCACACCCCATAGTAGAGTCACACTCATCGACAACTTTAGCCCTAACACTATTTCCATTACCATAGATGTGTTAAGGAAAATAGTAAGAATTCGAACAATACGTACACACAAAGAATTGAACATAGAGATTTAACGAGGTTCGGCAATGTGCCTACTCCTCGGATCCACACCCAAAATATTTTACTATTTGGCAAAAGCCCAGAAAGAAAACGAGAGCAGTGCTCCGTTACAAAAAAACTACTCACTTGATTTTTTACAAGACACACTTATGTATCTCACACTGTGTTTCTGCACAAGATACTTCTATATATCTCTCACAACATTTTGAGAGATATATATACACTTTGATTTCTTCCGTCTCCCTTCACCAACATTAAATTCAGTGGGCTCCCCCCTAATTAATTTCGGCAACTTGCCATTAATATTGGCAGCTCAATCGGATGAGAAGTTGCTAGGAATTAATGTGAGTTGGATAGAAATTAATAAACACATGACTTATTTCCCTTTTGTGCAGCTACTTCACATGCCTGCTGTCCCTTTTGTGCAGCTATAGACAAGTCTCACCACATGGCATGCTGTCCTTATTGTCTCCACCTTTAACAATCTCCCACTTGGAGACAATTTGCCATTTGTAACGAAATTCCAACATAGTCAAACTAGGTGTGAGTCTTCTCCCGCTTCTTCAAGCATGAAGACCGATGGACGCTGAACATCCTTTCAACTTCTCAATCGTAATAGTCTTGGTTAACATGTCTACAGGATTTTTGCTAGTGTGAGTCTTTTCCAACGTAATAACCCTTTCTTCTAAGAGCCCCTGTATGAAATGGTACCGGATGTCGATGTGCTTTGTCCTGGCATGAAATGCAGAATTTTTGGCCAGATGAATTGCGCTCTGACTGTCACTGTAAATCTTATAGTCCTTCTGCTCCTTGCCTAATTCTCTGAGTAGACTTTGTAGCCACACCATTTTCTTACATACTTCTGTCACTGCCACATACTCTGCTTCTGTAGTCAAGAGAGTTACGATCTTTTGTAATCTCGAGACCCAACTCACTGCTGCATTACCCAGTGTAAAGACATACCCTGTAGTACTCTTTCTACAATCTAGGTCTCATGTCATGTCAGAATCGACATAACTCTTCAAACTGATCTCTGATCCATCATTGTATAGGGATAGATTAATGGTACCTCTCAAGTACCTCATAATCCACTGCACAGCCTTCCAATGCTCCTTGTCTAGATTGTTCATTAATCTTCTCACGACTCCCATTGCTTGTGCAATATCTGGTCTGGTACAGACCATAGCATACATGCGACTACCAATTGCTGAGGCATATGGTACTTTTGATATGTATTCATGTTCTTCGACTGTCGTCGCACTTTTCCCTTTTGACAGTGTGAAGTAACTTGCTAGTGCAGTGCTCACCGGTTTAGCCCGATCCATGTTGAACCTTTTTAGTACCTTTTCGATGTACTGTTCCTGAGATAGCCACAATCTCCGATTCTTCCTGTCTCTGCTGATCCGTATACCAAGGATTTGTTTAGTCATACCCAAATCCTTCATAGAAAACTCTTTGGAGAGTTGTTCCTTCAACATTGTTATTTCAATCATGTTTGATCTTGCAATAAGCATATCATCCACATACAATAGAAGAATGATGTAGGAATCATCAAACTTCTTGAAATAACAACAATGGTCAGCGTTACATCTTGTATACCTGTTTTCAGATATGAAATTATCAAACCTGATATACCACTGTCTGGGTGCTTGTTTCAACCCATACAAGCTTTTCTTGAGCTTACACACCAACTCTTCCTTCCCTAGTTCTTCATACCCCTGTGGTTACTTCATGTAGATATCTTCATTCAGATCACCATGAAGGAAAGCGGTTTTCACATCTAACTGTTCTAGATGTAAGTCCTCTACTGCAACAATGCTCAATACAGATCTGATGGTACATAACTTTACAACAGGAGAGAAAATATCAGTATAATAGATACCTGCCTTCTGTTGAAATCCCTTGACTACCAGCCTGGCCTTGTATCGCTTAGTTCCATCGTGTTCTTCTTTCAACTTGTAAACCCACTTGTTATGCAAAGCCTTTTTACCTTCTAGAAGCTCAGCCAAATCCCATGTCTGATTTTCTATCAGAGAGTCCATTTCATCATTCATTCCAGCCTCCCACTTGAGCTTATCCTTAATCTGCATTGCTTCTTTATAACATTCTAGTTAACTATTGTCAATTAAAAGCAAATAATTCAGAGATGTTAAATAACAAGTTGGGAGTTGACCTTTGTTAACTCTTTCTGATATCCTCAATTCTTGAGGAGGAACTTGGGGAATAGGAGTGTGAGATTCTATATTCTCATCTCTGGGTTGTAACACTCATTTTGTAGAAATTTCCTCAAGTTCTACAAATTCTTTCTTTTTTGTTTCCCCTTCCACCTGTTTCATCATGTCCTTATATAGAACATTCTCGTTAAACACTACATCTCTACTTCTGAAGTCTTTTCGATTTTATGGATCCCAAAACCGATAGCCAAACTCATTAATGCTATATCCAACAAAGACACACTTTTTGGATTTTGGGTCTAGCTTAGATCTTTCATCTGAGTTTATATGGACATAAGAGGTGCAACTAAATATTCTTAAGTGTGATAAGTTTACCTCTTTTCTCATCCATGCTTCTTCTGGAAGTCCAAACTCAAGTGCAACAGATGGTCCTCTGTTGATCAGATAGACTGATGTGTTCACTGCTTCTGCCTAGAACTGTTTGGATAATCCAACATTAATCCTCATACTTCTAGCACGTTCATTAATGGTTCGGTTCATGCGTTCCGCCATTCCATTTTGCTGCGGTGTTTTAGGAATTGTCTTCAATCTTTTGACACCATTGAGGGCACAATATTCCTCAAATTCATCGCTGCAATATTCTCCACCATTGGCTGACCTCAGACACTTTAGCTTCCGACCTGTTTCAGTCTCAACCATAGCTTTTCACTTTTTGAAGACATCAAATACATCAGATTTATGCTTCAAGAAATATACCCATAACTTCCTAGTGGCATCATCAATAAAAGTAACATAGTATTGAGACCCATTAAGAGATGGTACCTTGGTTGGTCCCTACACGTCTGTATGGACCAATTCTAGCTTTTCAAGCTTTGGTTTTCTGCCCGTCTTAGAAAAACTCACCTTTTTTTACTTTCCATAGAGACAGTCTTCATAGAAGCTCAGGTCTAGATGCTTCAAATTTGGAATCTTCCCTTTTGATAGCATAACCTTCATACCTTTCTCACTCATGTGCCCAAGTCTGCGGTGCCAGGTGTCTGTGCTCGAATATATTGATGCAGCTGTTAGAACACTATTTATTCCACTCGTCACATAGAGAGTGTCTTCTTTCTTTCTATGAGCTATCACCATAGCCCCTTTCAACACCTTCTAGGAATCACTTGTGAAAGTGGTTCTACATCCTAAATCTGACAGTTGGCCTACTGATATCAGATTTCTTATGAGGTTCGGAACATATCGCACGTCCTTCAACTGTAAGGTAGTCCCATTCGCCAGGTTTATATGTACATCTCATCTTCCAGTTATGTTGCATGGTTCATCATCTCCAAGATACACTTTCTCGAAATCACCTTGCACATGATTTTGGAGTATCTCTTTCTAACAGGTAGCATGAAAAAATACACCAGAATCTATCACCCATAAATCATTACGAACAATAACAAAAAGGATCAAAGCATCAGAATCTTTATTAGAAAGATTAATCGAATTTTTACTTTCTTGATTATTATTCTGCTTTGGTGCTTTGCAATCTCTCATCAGATGACATTTCTTTCCGCAGTTCCAGCAACCTCCACTTCTTGATTTTGATCCTCTTGATTTACTCTTCCTAAATTTAGAACTTCCACAGTTCTTGTTTCCTCTATTTGAAGATCTTCTTCTTTCTTCTACGCTTAAAACGTTCCCAAACGTTTCCGCAGATCCTGAAGATCTTCTGCGCAATTCTTCGCTTAGAAAAACTCCCACAACGTCATCAAACTTTAGCTTTCCAGAGCCAGAAGAGTTACTGACGACCATTACCAGACTATCCCAACTATCTGGTAACGTTGACAAAGTTAGCAGTGCTCTGACTTCGTCGTTGAAGCTGATCCCAATGGATTCCAACTGACTTGTCAGTGTGTTGAAACCGTTCAAGAGTTCAACGATGCTACCGCCGTCTTCCATCTTCATATTGAAGAGTCTTTTCATCAAGAATACCTTATTTGAGGCTGATGGCTTTTCATACATTTTGGACAGAGCCATCATTAAATCTGCAGTGGTTTTCTCCTTCGAGATGTTGAACGCGACAGTTGCAGTAATAGAGAGTCTGATTGTGCCAAGAGCCTTCCTGTCCAATACCTCCCACCGTTCATCTGTTATTTCCTGTGGTTTCTTCGTTTTGCCACCAAGAGGAAGATAGAGGTCTTTCTGGTAAAGATAATCCTCTATTTGCATGTTCCACAAACCGAAGTTTGCTCCATTGAACTTCTCGATCCTTGCTTTACCTTTGTCCGCCATTGCTCCCACTCGAATATGGCTTTCTTTGGATCTTTTCTGAAAATTCCTGTGAACCTCCATGTATTAGAACACCGTTGTAGATGAATTAGTACCACCTACAAAATTTTGTACAGTAGTCTGACATTTGTACAGTACAACAATGCATTAAGCAAACTACCACCATAAGCCATAACTACAGCATGAGACATTATAAAAACAATTCGCGAACAGATCATGCGTCAGACCAATAAATGTCCAAGTCACCCCAGTTGCTTTCCGAAACTCCCAAGGCCTTCCAAACTGCTTTTGAGGCATCTACAATATTGTTAGGGCATGGAGGTTGATAATCATGGTCAGAATCACAGCCCATAGTAGAGTCACACTCATCAACAACCTTAGCCCTAACGCTATTTCCATTGCCATGGATGTTGATATAATTTAAACACCTACTCCCTTTATTATACCATCCTGTCGAAAGTGCCACCACAGGTTCATCATCTGAATGGTACTGATTGTCACATTCAGATGGTGCACCACCATCACCACCTGCCTGGAAGCCGTTAAGTGTTAAGGTTGCCTTCGTGTTGCCTGACACTGGTGGCGAACACTTGTAGGTGGTATAAAACTTTCCGTCTTTGCAGCAATCGGAGTCATTCGCTTGGTTACATTGTCCAGGAGGAGGCTTTTTCCCTTTTATCTTGCCACTAGGATTGCAAGTCTGAGCTTCAACAGATGGAGAGATTGCAACAAGGAAAAGGAGGGAAATGAGGAGAAAAACAGTAGAACAAACTTGCTTCTTCATCTTTTATTTTTAGTTCTATTGTTTTGTGATGGTTGGATGTGAAAATCTTGAATCAGATAAAGGCTATATATAGAGATGAGCTACTCAGGAAACTGTCTTTAATACGAACATAGGACAATTTTGCAGCCTTATCATTTGAAGAAGAATTATATCAGTAAAAAACATCTAATTAACAAAGAAGCTTTGATTATATGAGTAAAAAACATGCTAGGCTTAATTTTGTATTTATCAATAAGTTTTCGTTAAGGATCTTATGGCGGCACCCGCTTCGTCTAAAAGAATTCGCATGGTCCAGAAAACTGGTTTATCAGACATGGGAATGTATATTATGAGTAGTGAAATAGACTATTAGTTTTTCCTAATTAATCCTACAGTAAGCTCAAATCCTTTTGAGCAAGTGAATCAGACAGAGAGACTAACAATTCTCCCATGTTAATCACTGCTTAAAACGATATAAAAATGTATCACGGCTCTAAGATTCTTCTGGCTTGACATTTCCTTTAAATTACACATTCATCTGGTAAAGACACCTAAGCCCTTTATATATTTTGTGAAAATTTGTCCACTTACTGTCATAGAATTAGAGCATATATATAATAACAGGTTACTAAGATGAGTATTATAATGGTGATGTGATAAGGAAACTAAGTACTTCCTTTCTTCTAAACCACAAGTTATCTAAGTTGATTGAAAATTACAATATAAGAAACATCTGTACAAAGAAACAGCAAGATTCCTTTGATTGTTATTTTTTCCAGAATCCTGCAACATGACAATTCAGTACTTCTCCTAATTAATAATCTGATTCGTCACGACCACATTGCCCTTGTAGGTGGTTGCGATGAATAGACATGCATGGGAATCATGTAGGACACACAAGTTGTTGCACTCAACAGGAGATGTTATAGAAATTCAGAAGGCCTCAAGAAAAGTTAATTTAAAAACCTTTCAAATTTCTGATAAACAAGTTTTAGAAGTCGTTAGGCCAATAGCTTAAAGGATTCTTCAGAGGATATGTTAAAGAAATCCAAAACGCAGCTTCGAAAGATGCAATTTATTCAGTATTGATATAAGCCAGTTTAACATCTAAAACCCAGCAGTTAGAAAGTTCTATTGCAAGTGTAAACCTGAAACAGGTAAGGCACATTAAAATTAAAATTATACTAGGAAAATAGAGTTAACAGATTCTGTTGAAGTAATAAGTCCCAAGCTTGCAAGCTTGCTCAGGTAGGGGAGAAAAACAAATTGGATGCAGACATAAATTGAAAACCACTTTACTTGGATCAGCATATTAGTACTATGATGTTAACTCTCTAAAGTTTGCTACAAGAAATGGGGAAAGAGAAATGTTTAAAGAAAGAGTATGATCATTGGATATAAATTAAAAACTATATTGCTTTGAACTCATTACACAAACTTAAACAAACAAGGAAAAAAGATAGGGAAATCACACAGTAGTCTACCATTTGTATAGTACAACAACGCATTAAGCTAAAAAATACCATAAACCCTAACTATAGTACAAAGACGACATTATAAATATTGTGAGAACGGATCATGTGTCAGACCAATAAATGTCCAAGTCACCCCAGCTGCTTTCTGAAACTCCCAAGGCCTTCCAAACTGCTTTTGAGGCATCGGCAATATATATTGTTAGGGCACGGAGGTTGATAATCATGGTCAGAATCACAGCCCATAGTGTAACGACCCATCACAGGTTGGTCACCCCTGAGACGGTGTCATCACATTTTGAAAATTCAAGCACGACACTTATATGCAACAATAAAATAAATAACACCAATAGAAAAATTTTACTTAAATCCTCAACCCTCAACAGGGGAGTTACCTCGATCTGATCTTTAAACATTAACTACAACGTAAAATGCATGAATATTTACAAATAAATTTTTATTTTTATTTTCTCATTAGTCTGTGGATGATGACACACACGTGCCTTACAGAAATGATTTCTTCTTAACCTTAACTTGCCAAATTATTTGTCAAGTCTACTACCTGAAAATCATTGTACAATGAGAAGTGAGCTTCACAAGCTTAGTGAATTAAATTTACTAAAAGTATTTCAAATTGCATAAATAGTCATTTAATATTTAATCTTTTGTTTTTCACATAACTTGATGAAACTTTCTACTATCATTACACATGTCATACGATTCATTCTCTATCAATATATTTTTCTCAATCATTGGTCCACCTTAAGACCATCAATTATCTCATCATTACTTTGTAATAAGGTTCTCATCATAAAGTCCATCCTTTAGATGGTTCTTATCATTCTCTGCTTCTTGCTTACCATAATTATCTCTCTATGTGAGATCAAATCATCTATAAACAATTTCAAAATAACATACCACACATTAACATTTTAATAATACTATCATCATAACTGTCTCTTTTTGTGAGATTCAATCATCTATAATTATATTCACGATAATACATCACACCTCAGCATTTCAATAATATTTTCATCATAGCTGTCTCTTTCTGTGAGACTCAATCATCTATAATTATATTCACGATAATAGATCACACCTCAGCATTTCAATAATATTATCATCATAACTGTCTCTTTCTGTGAGACTCAATCATCTATAATTATATTCACGATGATACATCACACCTCAGCATTTCAATAATGCAACAATAATTAAAAAAGATGCATATGCATGAATGATTATGATGGGAACGTCTTCCCACCTGTCGATAGGTTGTTATTATCTTAGACCGGCTGCCCTCCCGGTTTTTTTCTTCTCATTTAGACCGGCTGCCTTCCCGGTTCTTTCATTCTCATAAGATCGGCTGCCTTCCCGGTTCTTTTATTCTCATTTAGACCGGCTATCTTCCTAGTTTTTTTATTCTCATTTAATGCATATGCAGATGAACAATGATCTCAAATGAACATATGAACAGTAACATAAAAACAATATAATTTTAAAACAATTAAATTGGTATTTCTGATCATTCTTAAATTTATATAAAATTTTCCACAAAGACTCTCATCCCAGATCACATCAAATCATCCATTAAAATTTGTCAAGATTCACTAAATTTCATCATAAATCTCATCGAATCATCCATCAAAGTTTGTTAAGATCCACTAAAATTTACCTCCTCAAAAATTCATATCAAAATCTCAACCATACCTCATCAAGAATTTCACTTCTCACTTTTATTATTAAATCGACTCATTTTTCTTATATTATTTCTTTTCACATAATACTTTTCTACGATTCCAACATTTATACCATATCTATCCACCCAAAGATTTATCTACCACCCAATCATACTTTAATAATTAAATTTAATATTATCACCAAATAATTGATTTTTATTTAGATTACTTAAAGTAAATCCAACTCATCACGTAGCACTTAAAGCTACCCATGGATCACTTCCTTGCCTTTCCTGTTTCTCTCAGAAATTCCCCCAATTGTAGATCGTCAACACCTGACATCATATTTATATAAATTTTCTAATTTATTCTTCCATTCGATATAAACCACACACTTTGAAAATTCTCACTTTGAATTCAGGAAAACTTCATAAATGTCATAAATTCAAAAATAACCATTACCTTATTACCTTTTGCTTTTCTGATAGCTTTTCGTGATTCTCTATAAAATCCCGCAGAAAACTCCTCCAAAATTTTTCTCTTTCAACATTTCTTTGAGTCCCCAATTGTTTAGGGAAAATAGAGAAATTTGAGAGAAAACTAACGAAATCAGTAAGGAAAAATTTGCGTTTACAAGTTAGTGTGTGTATATATATAAGTTGGCTGCAACAAAAAAACTCTCGACAGCCAAATTTTTTTTCAACTCAAGTAGCCCTTTTTCCTCTCCTCCCTCCACGTGTTTTACACTTGTTTTCCATTTAGAAACTTTGGCCTAACTTTGGCTGCAAATGGCTGCCACGATTTCAGCCACTTTTATTTTTATTTTTTGTTTGATTTTTCTTTTCTTTTCTTCTTCTGCTCCTCCCTGAATGTTCTGGACCTTTTTTTTTTAACTTTTTCTTTTCTTTTCTTTTCTTTGAATGACATCCACGTCCCGAATATTTTTTTTTTCAACCTTTGTCTCCTTCAATCCTCATTCAGCCTTCTGGGATTTTAACTCTTTGTCATATTTATTAAAATACACATTTATCCTTACTTTATGAATACGAGTATTACAAATCTACCCACCTTACAAAAATTTCGTTCCCAAAATTTCCTCACTTAACTCCGGAAACAATTGTGAATAATACTTCTTCATAATTGTCTCACACTTCCAATAATCTCTTTAACATCCTTTATTTCGCCACAGTACTTGAACCAATGCAATTTCCTTTATTATACAAAACTTGTTCCCTTCTCTAAAATCTTTATTGATATTATGTACACCCAATCCTTCTGAATTTCTATAGCTTAGCCCGAAATATCATGTAAACACTTTCTTAAAAGTGAAACATGAAATACATTATATAAATGTTTTAATTCTGGAGGCAACTCCAGGCTACTCACAACTAGTTCAGCCCCCTTAACAACCTCATAGGGTCCTACTTACTTTAGACTCAACTTTTCTTATTAACATCTATTCGATCTACTCTGTACTGTTTTACGGTTCTCTCTAACCAAGTTGATCATTTTTGCTGTTAACTCAATGATTGATGGACCAGATATATTTCTCTTTCCCATTTCTTCCCAACATATATGAGTCCTACACTTCCTACCATACAATGTCTTAATCGATGTCATCCCAATACTAGTTTGATACTGATTATTATAAATAGTTTTCAATAGATGGTATGTAATCGTCCCAACTTACTAAGAACTCATCACATTTGCTCTTACATATCCTTCTGTTTGAGCATGAAAATTTATATTAAATTGTAACTGTGTACCCGTGGCTTTCTGAAAACCTCTCAAAAATCAAGATGTAAATTTAGTATCTTTATATGACACTATTCTCAATAATACTCCATACCACTTCAAAATTTTAGCTATATCCTTCTTGAATCCTGACCGCCAGAAATTTTGTCTCAAGCCTCTATATATCTTATTGTTATTTAGTTACATCGAATCTACATCATCATGTGCCTCTCTCATCATCTCCTTCCTCAATTTTGCATTATTGGGAACATAATTTCTATGTTCCAATACCATGATACTATCATTTCAAATTTTGAACTCATATTGCTTCCTAGTAAGCACTCAATACTAAATTTTTTCTATCTCTTTATCTCTACCTTGCACCTCTAAAACATTTCACTATAGATGATTGTACAACCATATTTGTTAACCATGATTCTTTATCACTGACATTTAACTTCATTCTTATCTATTCTAAATCTATCATCAATGTCACATCAAGACTCCCAATAGCAGTTAACCTTCTTGAAGACTTTCTACTCAATGCATCAGCTATCACCTTCTCATTTTTTCCTGGATGATAGGAAATTGTACAATCGTAGTCACAAACTACTCCATCCACCATCTTTGCCTCAAATTCAACTCTCTCTAAGTAGGTAAGTATGTCAAACTCTTATACCCCATGAATATCTCACAAGTAGCTCCATACAGATGATGTCTCCAATTTTTAAAGTAAACACTATAACAGTCAACTCTAAGTCATGAGTATGGTAATTTCTATCATGAATCTTCAATTTCCTAGAAGTATGGGCGACAGCTTTCTTATATTATACATATCCCAATCATTGATGTGACGTATCACTATAAACCACAAATCCTTCATCACCAGAAGGAAACACCAATACTGGAGCCGTAGTCAATTTTTCCTTTAGTACTGAGAGATTTTTTTTTCATACTTAGAGAACTTTGCATGAAATTTCTCTCTCATCAGAATCTTCAACACATTGTCTAATGTTGTTTTTCCTTTTTAGATTATATCAATAATTCAAATACAAGCACAAACTTGTTAAGATATAGTTTAAACACTATATTCATCTAGTCCATGAATGTTTATGGGACATTAGTCAATCCAAATGATATCACAAGAAAATTATGACCATAACATGTCCCAAAGTAGTCTTAGGCACGACTTCTTTTTTATCCTCAATTGATGATAAATTGATCTCAGGTTTATCTTAGAAAACACTCTTGCTTCTTGAACTGTTCACATAATTTATTTATCCTAAAGAAAAATATTTGTTCTCATTCAACTATCTGTAGTCTATACACACTCTTGTCGTTCCATCTTCCTTTTTCACAAACAACACATGGGGCTCTCCAAATGCATTAGGTCCGATAAATGGTTTATCCAAAAATTCTTAAAATGGCACGTTCAACTCTCTCAATTCAGTCGATGTCATTCTGTAGGGTGCTATTAAATATATGTGATGATCCTAGTATCACATCATTAGAGAATTTAATCTCTCTACTGGGATGCAACCTAGGCAACTCATCAAGAATTACATTAGAATAATCTTTCACCACTAAGATTTATTCTAACTTCTAATTTTCCTTTATAGGATCCATTATGTATGCTAAATACTCCTCACAACCTTTCTTCAATCAGTTCCTAGTGGTCAGAGCAATAATAAGATAGTTAGAAAGCATCTCACGTCTATATCTTGAACACTACCTTCTTACCGGAACAATCAACCCAAGTGTAATACTTCAACAACCAATTCATTCTCAAAATTAAATGAAATTATATTATATTCCAAGATAATAACTCAGCTTCAGCTTGAAATTATATTATATTCCAAGATAATAACTCAGCTTCAGCTTCTCTATCACTGATACGAATAACACAACCCTTGTAAATATTTATGATTATCACTTCATCTTTAGTGAAAACTTCAACAAAATATTTTTTGCATCAAAGGACAAACAAATACTTCAATAGACTTTATATGAATACTGGATGCAAAAGAATGGGTTGCATCAAGATCAACCAACATTGACATGTCCATTTTCTTTACACATAAAACACTTCAAATTTTGAAAATTATGGGATAAATATCTTATCTGAATATAATTATAATAAACTTTTATATCCCAATAATACATTAGATTGTCACTTCCACTTGGTGGCATACTTACTTCCTCTACCATGACTTCCAGTTCCCATAATCTGACTCCCAATTCTAAGGGTCCCACCAATAGCATTTTAAGCTACAGAAGTAATAGATCATGTTTTTCTCTAACTATGTACTTCAGTTCCTTGGGACAAGGAACGCCTCCTTTGGGTGGTCTCCCACCCTGCACATTCAAACTGCCACTACCTCCATAACTTTCATGTCTAAGCCTCTTTAACCATTCTTTCTCTTTCCCTTAAACTCCATCACATCTCTCTCGATCTGAAATAATATATCCACCAATCTGACATAATTCATATGCCTCATGTAAGATAGTTTAGATCAAACCTTAAAACATAGTTCATCTTTGAACCTCTTACACTTCTTCTCCTCTATATCTACCATTTTTGGTACAACCATTGACAAAACCATAAATCTGCTATCATACCGAGCCACAGTTAACACATTTACTCCAAATAAATAATATCTCTATCTTGTTGGGCTCTAGAGATATAAGGAAAATATCTATCAAGAAAACTTCCTTAAACCTATTTCAGGTTAAGGGTCTATCAATATTTGTACTTAGCTTGGGAAGAATATCCTTCCACCATTCAGAAAACTTCTTATTCTAACTCAAATGAAGCAAAGGCAACCATTTGCCTGTCAGTTACTAGTAAAATACCAAATAATCTCTCTACATGTTTCTCCCGAAACTCAGGCGTAAAAGGATTCCTAGATCCTTTAAACAACAAGGCATTTAACTTAATATATCTAACAAAATAATCTTTCTACATCTCATGCGTAAACTCACTTTTCCCCTTTGAACATTTACTATTACTGGATTAACAACCTCAGGCACTGCTCTAACATGTTCATCAAGTCAATGCTATAAGCTATCAACTCTATCATCTATTACCTTCACTTTTCAAGAGCAGGTGCAAGAGTTTATCTTAGCTCATCTCTTTCAACTTCAGATTCTTCCATACGTTTACTAAAATCATTTATTTTACTAATATCAATCATACTATCAACACGTTCCCTTCGGAACTACATATTCAGACTCAACCTCAACTTGTCAAAAATATTAGGGGCTTACCATGCCCTTTACAATTCAGCAACTCTAACTCTAGATCTAGCGCGTCCACGTGACGTCCTGAGACTGTTCATTAAAATAACATTTCTTTTAATCTTTCTATTTCTTACTTTTTATGCAGTCTGCAGAATCATAAAACCTAAAGCTCTGATACCAAAATTGTAACGATCCATCCCAGGTTGGCCACCCTTGAGACGGTGTCTTCACATTTTTAAAATCCAAGCACGACACTTATATGCAACAATAAAATAAATAACACCAATAGAAATTTTTTACATAAATCCTTAACCCTCAACAGGGGAATTACCTCGATCTGATCTTTAAACATTAACTACAACGTAAAATGCATGAATATTTACAAATAAATTTTTCTTTTTATTTTCTCATTAGTCTGAGGATGATGACACGCACGTGGCTTACAGAAAAGATTTCTTCTTAACCTCAACTCACCAAATTATTTGTCAAGCCTGCTACCTGAAAATCATTGTACAATGATAAGTGAGCTTCACAAGCTAAGTGAATTAAATTTACTAAAAGTATTCCAAATTCCATAAATAATCCTTTAATATTTAATCTTTTATTTTTCACATAACCTGATGACAACTTTCTACTATCATTACACATGTCATACGATTCATTCTCTATCAATATCTTTTTCTCAATCATAGGTCCACCTTAAGACAATCAATTATCTCATCATTACCTCGTAATGAGGTTCTCATCATAAAGTCCATCATTTAGATGGTTCTTATCATTCTCTGTTTCTTCCTTACCATAATTATCTCTCTCTGTGAGACCAAATCATCTATAAACAATTTCAAAATAACATATCACACATCAACATTTTAATAATACTATCATCATATCTGTCTCTTTTTGTGAGATTCAATCATCTATAATTATATTCACGATGATACATCACACTTCAGCATTTCAATAATATTTTCATCATAACTGTCTCTTTCTGTGAGACTCAATCATCTATAATTATATTCACGATGATACATCACACCTCAGCCTTTCAATAATATTATTATCATAACTGTCTCTTTCTGTGAGACTCAATCATCTATAATTATATTCACGATGATACATCACACCTCAGCATTTCAATAATGCAGCAATAATTAAAACAGATGGATATGCATGAATGATTATGATGGGAACGTCTTCCCACCTATCGATAGGTTGTTATTATCTTAGACCGGCTGCCTTTCCGGTTCTTTTATTCTCATTTAGACCGGCTGCCTTCCCAGTTCTTTCATTCTCATAAGACCGGCTGCCTTTCCGGTTCTTTTATTCTCATTTAGACTGGTTGCCTTCCCGGTTCTTTTATTCTCATTTAGACCGGCTGCCTTCCCGGTTCTTTTATTCTCATTTAATGCATATGCAGATGAACAATGATCTCAAATGAACATATGAACAGTAACATAAAAACAACATAATTTTAAAACAATTAAATTGGCATTTCTGATCATTCTCAAATTTATAAAAAAATTTCCACAAAGACTCTCTCATCCAAATCACATCAAATCATCCATTAAAACTTGTCAAGATTCACTAAATTTCATCCCAAATCCCATCAAATCATCCACAAAGTTTGTTAAGATCCACTAAAATTTACCTCCTCAAAAATTCATATCAAAATCTCAACCCTATCTCATCAAGAATTTCACTTCTCACTTTTATTATTAAATCAACTCATTTTTCTAATATTATTTCTTTTCACGTAATACTTTTCTACGATTCCAACATTTATATCATATCTATCCACCCAAAGAATTATCTCCCTCTCAATCGTGCTTTATATAATTAAATTTAATATTATCACCAAATAATTGATTTTTATTTAGATTACTTAAAGTAAATCCAACTCACCACGTAACACTTAAAGCTACCCATGGATCACTTCCTTGCCTTTCCCGTTTCTCTCAGAAATTCTCCCGATTGTAGATCGTCAACACCTGACATCATATTTATATAAATTTTCTAATTTATTCTTCAATTCGATATAAACCACACACTTTGAAAATTCCCACTTTGAATTCAGGAAAACTTCATAAATGTCAGAAATTCAAAAATAACCTTTACCTTATTACCTTCTGTTTTTCTGATAGCTTTTCGTGATTCTCTATAAAATTCTGCAGAAAACTCCTCCAAAATTTTGCTCTTTCAGCATTTTTTTGAGTCCCCAAGTGTTTAGGGAAAATAGAGAAATTTGAGAGAAAACTAACGAAATCAATAAGGAAAAATTTGTGTTTACAAGTTAGTGTGTGTATATATATAAGTTGGCTGCAACACAAAAACTCTCGACATCCAAAAAAATTTTCAACTCAAGCAACCCTTTTTTCCTTTCCTCCTTCCACGTGTTTTACACTTGTTTTCCATTTAGAAACTTTGGCCTAACTTTGGCAGCAAGTGGCTGCCACGATTTCAGCCACTTTTTTATGACTTTTTTTTTTTCTTTTCTTCTTCTGCTCCACCTTGAACGTTCTAGACCATTTTTTTTTAACTTTTTCTTTTCTTTTCTTTTAATGACGTCCACATCCCAAATTTTTTTTTTTTCAACCTTTGTCTCCTTCAATCCTCATTCAGCCTTCTGGGATTTTAACTCTTTGTCATATTTATTAAAATACACATTTACCTTTACTTTACGAATACAGTATTACACATATTAGAGTTACACTCATCAACAACCTTAGCCCTAACACTATTTCCATTGCCATGGATGTTGATATAATTTAAACACCTACTCCCTTTATTATACCATCCTGTTGAAAGTCCCACCACAGGTTCATCATCTGAATGGTACTGATTGTCACATTCAGATGGTGCACCGCCACCACCACCTGCCTGAAAGCTGTTCAGTGTTAAGGTTGCCTTTATGTTGCCTGACACTGGTGATGAACACTTGTAGGTGGTATAAAACTTTCCATTTTTGCAGCAATCAGAGTCATTCTCTTGGTTGCATTGTCCTGGTGGGGGCTTTGAGCCTCTTATTTTTCCACAAGGATTGCAAGTTTGAGCTTGGACACCTATATGAACGGTAACTAGAAAAAGAAAGCAAATGAAGAGAAAAAAGCTTGAACAAGCTTGCTTCATCAACTTTCTGTTTCTTCTTTTTGTTTTGTGAATTGTTATGGAATATTGGTGTGAAAGACTTGGATTTGAAGGGGGCTATATATAATTGCAAGCTACATAAGATTTAACTGTCTTTGAACATGAAAGCAGTCAATTTTGTAGCCTAATCTTTAGAGCGTATTCAGCATTTTTTTTAAACTCTAAAAATACTGGTTTTATCAATATGCCAATGCCTTTGATTTGTATTTATTGAGGAGTTTACTTTTCTGCATCTTTGATGTCTGACCTTGGTAATTATTTCTACTAGTATAAAACGTTTATCCTTTAAGATCTTAGTTATCATTTTAAATAAAAAATCACTAAAGAAAGGGCTGCCTGCAAACTTACCTAAAACTAACAAGCAAAGGGAAAGGCTTCATTTAGTGAATAGATTTATTAAACTCAAGATTACTTTGTTTCGTTTGATTTTCCATTAAACATCAATTTTCAATTAGGAGTAATGTACTGAGTTGGTTCACTAGCGTTTACGCAAGAGCTTATTATTTTTTTCTTTTCTCTTTTCTTGAGTAATGGGGTAATGAATTAATCAGGACTGCTATGAAATGCACAGGCATTAAAGCAGAAAGACTGTTACCTTGTCGTCAAGTGAGAGAATAAGACACAGAAACTGATGAGTTGGACCAACAATTTCACATTGTTAAACACCAATTTCACATGCTGTTTATCCACCATAAACGCGAATCATCTGTCATCTAGAAGCTTGTAACTTTCCAGGGGTTCACATTTTATTTTAAGAGATGGGTCTTATGTTCACATTTTCATGGTGTATGAGACCTAGGTGGTTGCATTCTTGAACTTCTTTGTCCTATTTTTGTTTTCTACGTAAAAGACATTTCTTTATGTTTAGCCCACGTGAGGAGCAACTGAACCAAGCTGACCTGGATACAACTGGCTAGACTAACGACCATTCCCACTAAAATAATGGTTGCTGCAAAGAGCCGATAAAAATTAAGGCTGAGTTGGCTCATTTTGACGGGATCTGAAATTTGAGCACTCTCAAGAATTTATTACATACACAGCTATAATAATACTCGCTATTTTCTTACTTTCCAACCAGTGATTGAGAGTTAAAACTCTTCTCTTGTTATCCAGCTCTAAAGATTTCACCATAAACACTTGTAATTCCTGATTAATAGATGGAAAACCTGTCAGCTGCACCACTGGATGTAGACCTAGTAAGTCGAACCAAGTAAATTTATGTTATTGTATTCTTTGTACAAGTTATCTATTTCAATTTCAATTTAACTCTCAAAAGTCAATGGAATAATATGGCGTGAAACATTACAAGATGTCAAAGAAAAGTAAGTGATGTGAACAAAATCAATCAATCCAATAAAAACCAGACACATGGAGTGTAATAATGACCAACCACCCTATGTTATATAAGAGTCAAATCTCTTCACGTATAATGATGAGTGGTTTTTTGTACAAAACCAAGTGAGTGGTTTTTTGTAACGGAGCATTGCTCTGATTTTCTTTCTGGGCTTTTGCTAAAAAGTAAAATGCTTTGGGTGTGGGTCCGAGGAGTAAGCATATTGCCGAACCTCGTTAAATTTATGTGTTTAATTCTTTGTGTGTGCGCATTGTTCGAATTCTTGCTATTTTCTTTAACAACTGGTATCAGAGCGTTTGGCAATAAATTTCTGTCTGCTTTTTTGCGAGGTTACTATTCATATGAATAGTGAAATTTTGTCGGTGGTACCGATTATCGGCAACGGTGTTCTAATACACGGAGGTTTGCAGGAATTGTCAGAAAAGATCTAGAGAACGCCGTATTCGAGTGGGAGTAATGGCAGACGAAGGTAAAGCAAGGATCGAGAAATTCAATGGAGCAAACTTCGGTTAGTGGAAGATGCAAATAGAGGATTATCTTTACCAGAAAGATTTTTATCTTCCTCTTGGCGGCAAAACAAAGAAACCACAGGAAATGATAGATGAATAGTGGGAGGTGCTGGACAGGAAAGCTCTTGGCACGATCAGACTCTCTCTCGCTGCAACTGTCGCGTTCAACATTTCGAAGGATAAAACCACTGCAGATTTAATGGCGGCCCTGTCCAAAATGCACGAGAAGTCATTAGCCTCAAATAAGGTATTCTTGATGAAAAGACTCTTCAAAATGAAGATGGAAGACGGCGGTAGCATCATTGAACTCTTGAACGGTTTCAACACACTGACAAGTTAGTTGGAATCCGTTGGGATCAGCTTCGATGATGAAGTTAGAGCACTGCTAACTTTGTCAACGTTACCAGATAGCTGGGATAGTCTGGTAATGGCTGTTAGTAACTCTTCTGGCTCTGGAAAGCTGAAGTTCCATGACGTTGTGGGAGTTCTTCTAAGTGAAGAATTGCGCGGAAGATCTTCAGGATCTGCGAAAACGTCTGGGAACACTTTGAGCGTAGAAGAAAGAGGAAGATCTTCAAATAGAGGAAACAAGAACCGTGAAAGTTCTAAATTTAGGAAGAGTAAATCAAGAGGACCAAAATCAAGAAGTAGAAATTGCTGGAATTGCGGAAAGAAAGGACATCTGATGAGAGATTGCAAAGCACCAAAGCAGAATGATAATCAGGAAAGTAAAAGTTCTATTAATCTTTCTTATAAAGATTCTGATGCTTTGATCCTTTATGTTGCTGTTCGTAATGATTTATGGGTGATAGATTCTAGTGCATCTTTTCATGCTACCTGTCAGAATGAGATACTCCAATATTATGTGCAGGGTGATTTTGGGAAAGTGTATCTCGAAGATGATGAACCATGCAACATAACTGGATGAGGAGATGTACAGATAAACCTGGTGAATGAGACTACCCTACATTTGAAGGACGTGCGACATGTTTCGAATCTCACATGAAATTTGATATCAGTAAGCCAACTGTCAGATTCAGGATGTAGAACCACTTTCAGAAGTGATTCATGGAAGGTGTCGAAAGGGGCTATGGTGATAGCTCACGGAAAGAAAGAAGACACTCTCTATGTGACGAGTGGAACAAATAGTGTTCCAACAGTTGCATCAATAGATTTGAGCGCAGACACCTGGCACCGCAGACTTGGGCACATGAGTGAGAAAGGTATGAAGATCATGCTATTAAAAGGGAAGATTCCAAATTTGATTATGTGAAGACTATCTCTATAGAAAGCAGAAAAATGTGAGTTTTTCTAAAACGGGCAGAAAATAAAAGCTTGAAAAGTTGGAATTGGTCCATACGTGTGGGGACCAACTAAGGTACCATCTCTTAATGGGTCTCAATACTATGTTACTTTTATTAATGATGCCACTAGGAAGTTATGGGTGTATTTCTTGAAGCATAAATCTGATGTATTTGATGTCTTCAAAAAGTGAAAAGCTATGGTTAAGACTGAAACAGGTCAGAAGCTGAAGTGCCTGAGGTCAGACAATGGTGGAGAATATTGCAGCGATGAATTTGAGGAATACTGTGCTTTCAATGGTGTCAAGAGACAGAAGACAGTTCCTAAAACACTGCAGCAAAATGGAGTGGCAGAATGCATGAACCGAACCATTAATGAACGTGCTAGAAGTATGAGGATTAATGCTGGATTACCCAAACAGTTCTGGGCAAAAGCGGTGAACATATCAGTCTATCTGATCAACAGAGGACCATCTGTTGCACTTGATTTTGGACTTCCGGAAGAAGTATAGAAAGGAAAAGAAGTAAACCTATCACACTTAAGAATATTTGGTTGCACCTCTTATGTCCATATAAACTCAGATGAAAGGTCTAAGCTAGACCCAAAATCCAAAAAGTGTGTCTTTGTTGGATATAATATTAATGAGTTTGGCTATCAGTTTTGGGATCCAGAAAACCAAAAAGTCTTTAGAAGTAGAGATGTAGTGTTTAACGAGAATGTTCTATATAAGGACATGATGAAACAAGTAGAAGGGGAAACAGAAAAGAAAGAGTTTGTAGAACTTGATGAAATTTCTACAAAAAGAGTGTTACAACCTAGAGATGAGAATATAGAATCTCACACTCCTGTTCCCCAAGTTCCCCCTTAAGAATTGAGGAGATCAGAAAGAGTTAACAAAGGTCAACTCCCGACTCATTATTTAACATCTCTGAATTATTTGCTTTTAACTGACAATAGTGAACCAGAATGTTATGAATAAGTAATGCATATTAAGGATAAGCTTAAGTGGGAGGCTGGAATGAATGATGAAATGGACTCCGTAATAACAAATCAGATATGGGATTTGGTTGAGCTTCCACAAGGCAAAAAGGCTTTGCATAAGAAGTTGAAAGAAGAACATGATGGAACTAAGCGATACAAGGCCAGGCTGGCAGTCAAAGGATTTCAACAGAAGGCAGGTATCGACTATACTGAGATTTTCTCTCCTGTTGTAAAGTTGTGTACCATTAGATCTATATTGAGTATTGTTGCAGTAGAGGACTTACATCTAGAACAGCTAGATGTGAAAACCGCTTTCCTTCATGGTGATCTGAATGAAGATATCTACATGAAGCAACCACATGGGTATGAAGAACTAAGGAAGGAAGAGTTGGTGTGTAAGCTCAAGAAAAGCTTGTATGGGTTGAAACAAGCACCCAGACAGTGGTATATCAGGTTTGATAATTTCATATCTGAAAACAGGTATACAAGATGTAACGCTGACCATTGTTGTTATTTCAAGAAGTTTGATGATTCCTACATCATTCTTCTATTGTATGTGGATGATATGCTTATTGCAAGATCAAACATGATGGAAATAACAATGTTGAAGGAACAACTCTCCAAAGAGTTTTCTATGAAGGATTTGGGTATGACTAAACAAATCCTTGGTATACGGATCAGCAGAGACAGGAAGAATCGAAGATTGTGGCTATCTCAGGAACAGTACATCGAAAAGGTACTAAAAAGGTTCAACATAGATCGGGCTAAACCGGTGAGCACTGCACTAACAAGTAACTTCACACTGTCAAAAAGGCAAGGTGCGACGACAGTCGAAGAACATGAATGCATGTCAAAAGTACCATATGCCTCAACAATTGGTAGCCTCGTGTATGCTATGGTCTATACCATACCAGAAATTGCACAAGCAGTGGGAGTCATGAGCAGATTCATGAATAATCCAGGCAAGAAGCATTGGAAGGCTGTGCGGTGGATTATGAGCTACTTGAGAGGTACAACTAATCTATCCCTATGCTATGATGGATCAGAGATCAGTTTGAAGGGTTATGTCGATTCTGACATGGCAGGAGACCTAGATGGTAGAAAGAGTACTACAGGGTACGTCTTTACACTGGGCAGTGCAGCAGTGAGTTGGGTCTTGAGATTACAGAAGATCGTAACTCTCTCAACTACAGAAGCAGAGTACGTAGTAGCGACAGAAGCATGTAAGAAAATGGTGTGGCTACAAAGTCTACTAAGAGAATTAGGCAAGGAGCAGAAGGACTGTAAGATTTACAGTGACAGTCAGAGTGCAATTCATCTGGCAAAAAATTCTACATTTCATGCCAGGACAAAGCACATCGACATCAGGTACCATTTCATACGGGGACTCTTAGAAGAAAGAGTTATTACACTGGAAAAGATTCACACCAGCAAGAATCCCGTAGACATATTAACCAAGACTGTTACGATTGAGAAGCTGAAAGGATGTTTAGCTTCGATCGGTCTTCATGCTTGAAGAAGCAAGAGAAGACTCACACCTAGTTTGACTATGTTGGAATTTCGTTACAAATGGCATATTGTCTCCAAGTGGGAGATTGTTAAAGGTGGAGACAAGGTGGGGACAAGGCCATGTGTTTCCATCTTTATTGTCAAAGTCATCATTAATTCTGCAGCCTTGGACTTATTAATTGTGAGAAGGACAGGCCATGTGCATCAATACGGCTGCTTATTAAATAGCCACACATCAATTAATTCTGCAGCCTTGGATTCATTAATTGTGAGAAGGACATGCCATGTGAAATAGCTGCAGATCAATTAATGCACAACTGCTTTCTATGCTTATCAGAGATCGGTGCCGCTTGCTTGCCTATAAATTGGTATTAGTTCTGAAGATAAATGCATAGAGAGAAAATATTGTGAAAGATAAGTGTTTTGTGCATAAACACATTGTGAGAGACAATGTCTTGTACAAAACCAAGTGAGTGATTTTTTGTAAAGGTGCACTGCTCTAATTTTATTTCTGGGGTTTTGCCAAATAGTAAAATACTTTGGGTGTGGGTATGAGGAGTAGGAACATTGTCGAATCTCGTTAAATCTCTGTGTTCAATTATTTGTGTGTGCGCATTGTTCGAATTCTTGCTATTTTCCTTAACATTGTTCAGGTAGGGGAGAAAAATAAATTGGATGCAGACATAAATTGAAAACCACTTTACTTGGATCAGCATATTAGTACTATGATGTTAACTCTCTAAAGTTTGCTTAAAAAAAAGGGGAAAGAGACACATTTAAAGAAAGAGTATGATCATTGGATATAAATTAAAAACTATATTGCTTTGAACTCATTACACAAACTTAAACAAACAAGGAAAAAAGATAGGGAAATCACACAGTAGTCTAACATTTGTATAGTACAACAACGCATTAAACTAAAAAATACCATAAACCCTAACTATAGTATAAAGACGACATTATAAATATTGTGCGAACGGATCATGCGTCAGACCAATAAATGTCCAAGTCACCCAAGCCGCTTTCTGAAACTCCCAAGGCGTTCCAAACCGCTTTTGAGGCATCGACAATATTGCTAGGGCACGGAGGTTGATAATCATGATCAGAATCACAGCCTATAGTAGAGTCACACTCATCAACAACCTTAGCCCTAACGCTATTTCCATTGCCATGGATGTTGATATAATTTAAACACCTACTCCCTTTATTATACCATCCTGTTGAAAGTGCCACCACAGGTTCATCATCTGAATGGTACTAATTGTCACATTCAGATGGTGCACCGCCATCACCACCTGCCTGACAGCTGTTCAGTGTTAAGGTTGCCTTTGTGTTGCCTGACACTGGTGGTGAACACTTGTAGGTGGCATAAAACTTTCAATTTTTGCAGCAATCAGAGTCATTCTCTTGGTTGCATTGTCCTGGCGGTGGGGGCTTTGTGCCTCTTATTTTTCCACTAGGATTGCAAGTTTGAGCTTGGACACCTATATGAACTGTAACTAGAAAAAGAAAGCAAATGAAGAGAAAAATGCTTGAACAAGCTTGCTTCATCATCTTTCTGTTTCTTCTCTTTGTTTTGTGAATTGTTGTGGAATATTGGACTTGGATTTGAAGGGGGCTATATACAATTGCAAGCTACATAAGATTTAACTGTCTTTGAACATGAAAGCAGACAATTTGGTAGCCTAATCTTTAGAGGTTATTTAGCATTTTTTTAAACTCTAAAAATTTATTAGGGAAATGCTTGTTTTATCAATATGCCAATGCCTTTGATTTGTATTTATTGAGGAGTTAACTTTTCTGCATCTTTGTTGTCTGACCTTGGTAATTATTTCTACTAGTATAAAATGTTTATCCTTTAAGATCTTAGTTATCATTTTAAATGAAAAATCACTAATGAAAGGGCTACCTGCAAACTAACAAGCAAAGGGAAAGGCTTCATTTAGTGAATAGATTTATTAACTCAAGATTACTTTGTTTCGTTTGATTTTCCACTAAAGATCAATTTTCAATTAGGAGTAATGTACTGAGTTGGTTCACTAGCGTTTACGCAAGGGCTTATTATTTTTTTCTTTTCTCTTTTCTTGAGTAATGGGGTAATGAATTAACCAGGACTGCTATGAAATGCACAGGCATTAAAGCAGAAGGACTGTTACCTTGTCGTCAAGTGAGAGAATAAGACACAGAAACTGATTATTTGGACCAACAATTTCACATTGTTAAACATCAAGTAAAGCCACCTAAGAGACAATTTAGAAATCCAAGAAAGGGGAAAAACATACTAAATTACGTTATAAGCTTGTTAGACATATGATGGAGACACTTACTCTCTTCCTATGTGTTGGAAGAATTAGGTTGGTCTTCTCTAAAAAGACGCTGAGACAAAAGTAAGTAGCTAATAAAAATGGCGATAATGAAGGAGAAATATGACGTTTAAAGAAAATGAAATCATCCAAATCATGAGTTTCTTCAAAAAAAAAAAAAAAATTATTTAAAGAAAGAACCTTTTGAATTTTCTGATACAAAAGTTTCTTCAAGACCTAATAAAAATTATTGTGAAATCAAATTTTTTGCAAGTGTTTAGGCCATCTGATTAAAGGATTATTTTGAAACATGCAATTTGTTTAGTACTGGTATAACCGAAGTTTATCATCTAAAATCCAGATTTAGAGAGTTATTTTGAGAGTTTAAACCTGAAACAGGTAATAGAACACTAAGTTCAACTTAAATCATGCAGTGAACTGATCAAAAAATAAATAAAATTATGCAGTTTGTACTAGGCAAATGGAGTTAACAGATTCAGCATACTTGGCCTTGCGTTCCCTCCCAGAGCCTTTGCATTGTGAGTTCAAACATATTTTCAGAGAGGCAAATAAACCAGTTGATTTATAGGCAGACTTGGCTCATTCTCATTGTAGCACCAAAATGTACAGATTGTTTGGTTCCCTTCCCAGAGTTGTTGCACGAGCTTGTAAGGATGATTTTAATAGCAATTTTGTTTATAAACCTCTTTAAGGGTCCTAGTTTTCTTTCATCAGTTAAGGAACATGATTTTCTACTATCTTTGTTGAGAGTGTTACTGTCATATTCATTCAGTGAAGTTTGCAACAAGAATGACCAAAGAAAAAAATAAGGAAAATAAAATTTTGGAGAGAGAAGTATGATATATTCAGGGAAAAAAATGAAGAGAAATTACACAGCAATCTGAGATTTCTATAGTGCAACAATGCATTAAACACAGAAACACAGCAAACCATAAATACAACATGAGATATTAAAATTATTTTGCAAACAGATCATGCATCAGACCAATAAATGTCCATTTCACCTTGTTTACTTTCTGGCACTCCAAGGCCTTCCAAATTGCTTTTGAGGCACCGACAATGTTGTTTGCACATGACGGCTGGTAATCATGGTCAAAATCACACCCCAAAGTAGGGTCACACTCATCGACAACCTTAGCCCCAACACTATTTCCATTACCATAGATGTTGATATAATTTAAACACCTACTCCCCTTATTATACCATCCTGTTGGGACTCCTTTGTACCGAACAAAAAAGAAGAAAAGAAATTGTTTGCCCTTTAAGACCTTAAATAGGCAATAATGATATGGAATTGTTTAATCAACTTTGAAAGTATAAAACTTAACAGGTTCATAATCTTAATTGTCATTGCAAAGAAAAACTAAAGAAGGGGGTACCTCTAACTAGAAGTCTAAAACTAACAACAGGCCGGGTCCAAGATTTTTTCTTTGAGCGGGCCAAACTAAATCTTTAAAAAAATAATAATAATAATATTATATAGTATAAAAAATCGTAAATGAACCCTATCGTTACTCAAACCCACAGTCACATAGAACAGAAATTTTATCTTCAACCAATGCATCCAAAAGTATGGTCAGACAACCAAGCAAATTTATTAAAATAATATTATTTAATGTATCAACTTTCTCTCTTGTAATTTAAAAAAATTATGATCATTTGATGAATACCGTATCATCTATTGGGTTGATATAATACTCATCCGATGATGCATCAATTCAAAAATTTATCTCAGTTATTGAAAATGATCTTGAAACTCAATTAGATTGTATACATAAATGTATATGATCAATTTTTTTATTGGTAAAAATGTATGTGATCAATTTATAACATATATATAAAAAAAAGAGAAAGACAAAATTTAATAAATGTTTCAATTTTAAGTTGTATTCATCTTATTTATTGGATAGAAACTAGAAATCATAGCTTAAAGATTTTTCTCTATTAAAATATTCTCATCTCTTGACTTTTGAAAATAAAAAAATATATTAATTTAAAATTAATTACCTAAATTTTAATTTATATTTTATACTTTTAATTTTGTAAATAACATTCATTTTTTCATGATTAAAATAACATATTTTATGTTAATTATTAGTTAAGTAAAAAAAAGATTTATAAAGATCAAAACTATGAAAATTTAAATAAATACAAATACCTATAAAAGCTTGTTAAATAACAAAGTACCTTTAATTAGAAAAAACTAACAAAAACATGCACTAAAATCTCAAGTGCACTTGCAAGCCAATTGTCCACTTGAGAGAGTCGCGCTCAATCTCCATGCAATGCTTGAAAGACTGCTAGCTAGTGGCTGCTATATTATTTTTTACTACTCTCCGTAACTTTTAAGGTGAGTCATCTAATTTCTTTATTGAACTTTGGGTAGAGGGGCCCGCTAACAAAATTTTGATACTATCAGCAGCTATATCATATATAGCTCAAGGAAAATTATTAGTCTTGGGCCCCTCCCTCCGCCCCTGACTAACAAGCAAAGAGAGAGAAGCTCTCAAGCCAGCGAAAGTGCTGCTTCTTCCTAGCCCCGCCATTCTTTTCCTCCCTCCCCTGAAATTCTGGTTTCTCTCCTAGTTATGAGATATGGGAAAGAAGAAACAAAGCAAGAAAGTTATGGTCTCGGCCCAGGACCTGCGAGACGCTGAATTTGTGCATAATTATTTTAAAGAGAAAGAAGCTACAGTAACAATGAAGGGCAAGATAATTGCAGAAGAAGATAAGAGTCTGGCTGAGACAGAAAGCTTAGGAGGGGAAAAGAATACTCTCTCCAAGAAGTCAGAAGACTATGTTCAGAAGCAAGGAGAAGCTGGTAAAGCTCAGAGAGATCTCAAAGGGAAAGTTGCTATAGTATCAATGTCGGGCTTGAATGTGTCTGCCATTAGGGGATCACAGAAAGGTAAGTAAGTTAGTATGGAGTCTGATAGTCTCTCTTATACTCTGGGAGAAGAGGATACGTGCTCCTTGAGAAAGGAGCTTGAGGATTTATGCTCGGACAGTGATTATGTCGTGCAAAATGCTACCGTGTATAAGAGTGTGAACAGTAACCAGAATCAAATGAAATCTTCCCAGGGCTCTAGGGTCCTATCCAGCAGCATGAGAGTGGAGGAGGCTTGTTCTGAGAAGCTTCTCAATGAAGGTTCTGGCTCAGATAGTGATGATTGCCTATTGAGAGAAGATGAAATCTCCCCTCCTCAAGTATCAGCTCGTATGAACCCAGAAGTGAACAGTAACCTGCACCAGGTGAAGGAGGTAAAGAGGGCATCCTGGGTGAGTCTCTTTGCTGACAACAGAAAGCCTAGTAATGGGAAGCAACTATCAGCTATGCAGTTTGTTGATGAAGACATTTGCATTTCAGAAGAAGATGTAGAGGAAGTGTTTGAGGCCTTGCCACATTGTTTAGTTGGGTACTTTGCTGGAAGGTTCTCTGGTAAAGCAGCTCTGCAGTAAATTACAGAATCCTGGAAGGTAAGAGTCCTCCCTCAATTTCATGAAAGTGGTTGGATTATCTTTCAATTTTATAATGTTGATAGTATGCTGAAAGTATTGCAAGAGGGACCTTATATGATTTATGGTAGACTACTGCTGCTTAAGTCAATGCCCAGATTTTTTCAGTTTGATAATGAGAAAATTAGTATAATGCCTGTTTGGATTCAGCTTAAGAACCTACCACTTGAATTGTGGTCTTCTAAAGTCCTAAGCATGATTGGGTCCAGACTTGGGAGACCCTTATATGCTGATAAACTTACCTCAAGGAAAGAAAGGATCTCCTATGCAAGGATCCTAGTAGAGATTGATATTGCTAAAGAAGTTAAGCATTCAGTCACCATTAACCTTCCAGAAGGAGGGTCAATAGACCAAAGAATTACCTATGAGAACTTGCCTAGGTTCTGTAGTGGCTGCAAAGTGATAGGGCACTCAATTTCTACCTGTAGACTTAATCCAAAGTTAGCTCCTTCCAAGAGGACTAATGAGAAGCAAGAAGAGACTGCTAAGGTCTTGAAGGTCCAGTCTAAAGAACCTACTAATCCATATGTTGGAGCTAGCTCAACTCCAGTGCCAGCAGGGGTTGGGTCCAGCATAGATCCTATCTCCCCCTCCCAGATTAATCCTATTGACCCCTCTAGAGGAGCACCAGGGCAGAATAAGATGATATTGCTAGAGTGCATTGTTCCTGTAGGGAACACTGGGGCAATGGTTGAATCCAGGATGAAAGATAGTTCAAGACAACACCAGTCCAAGATCACTGCTTCTAGACTAGAAAGAGCACAACAAGTCTTGAAGGGACCTTAGCCAACTGAAAAAGCAAAGCTGGCCAATCAGTTTGATGGGCTACTGGTTCTTATTAAGAAGAAGAAACTAAAAGGCTCTGGGTCAGGACACAATAAAGAAGAGAAGGGGGGGAATCCTCCCACTACCTCTCATGAGAGTTTCCAGCTGGAATATCTGAAACAGAATGGGGTGCTTCACCTCATGAGAAGTAATAGAATAGATATAATGTGCATTTTAGAGTCCAAGCTAAATGAAGAGAAGCTGGATAGAATAATGAGAAACAAATTCAGATTGTGGCATAAGGTAAACAACTTTAATTCCCATGAAGCTGGCAGAATTTTGATTCTTTGGAATCCTTTAAAGGTCAGTATCACTGTTATTGAATCCTCTCCCCAAGTAGTTCACTGTAAAGTATGTTGTTTAATCACTTCAACTTGTTATATAGCTAGTTTTGTTTATGGTCTTAACACTATTGTATCCAGAAGACCTCTGTGGGAGAGTCTATGTGACTTTAGTAACAAGTCCAATGAACCTTGGCTTGTTCTTGGAGATTTCAACAATGTATTTGCAGTGGGTGAGAAAGAGAATGGGCTACCTGTCACAGCATATGAATTGAGAGATCCTCAGGCCTGCTGCAGTGAGACTGGTTTGTCAGATATTAACTCCATTAGATGCCTATACACCTGGACCAACAATCACACATGGAGTAAGCTGGACAGGGCAATGGTGAACAGTAAATGGGTTCAGATGGGGTATCTTGCGCATGCATTCTTCCCTCATTCTGGGTGCTTGTCTGACCATTCCCCTTGCATTGCTAATCTGCTTGAAAAGGAAAGGGGTGGGAAAAGGCCTTTCAAGTTTTTAAATACGTGGATAGATCATGAAAGCTTCATGGAGACAGTTAGGTAGAACTGGAACAGTAGTTTGTCTAGCTCCAAAATATTCAAGCTGTGCAGAAATCTGAAAAACCTAAAAGGCCCTCTCAAGCTGCTGAATGAGAAGCATTTTAATCATATTTCTGCTAGGGTTATGGAAGCATCCAAGGAGTTGACTAGATTACAACAGAATCTGCACGATAGGGTAATAGATACTGATCTTCAAATGAGAGTGGCTGCCCATAAACTTACTGCCTTCAAGCTGGCTGAGGCTGAAAGAAGCTTTCTCTCCCACCAGGCTAAGTGTAGATTCCTTATGAATAGTGACAGGGGGACAAAGTTTTTTCATGCTTTGATGAAGAGAAAGACCAGTAGGAATTATATTGCTTCTGTGGAAATAATGGACGGGTCTCAATCTACCTCAGAGGCTTAGGTGGTTTATGAATTTTCTATATTCTATTTTGATCTACTGGGTTCTTCTAGTCCTTGCAGCCCCATAGACATTGAAACATTAGAGGAAGGGCCTAAAGTCCTTGAGGAGCAAGCTGATTACCTGATTAAAGAGGTCACAAAAGATGAGATCAAAGATACTTTGTTCAGTATTGGGGATGATAAATCCCTAGGTCCAGATGGCTTCTCTGTTGTCTTCTTAAAAAAAGCTTGGGGAACCATGAATCAGGATTTGGTTGGGGCTGTTCAAGAATTCTTCAGGAATGGAAAGCTCCTGAAACAGATAAACCATACTGTTCTTGCAATGATCCCAAAGAGCAAACATGCTGCAAAAATTGAAGACTTCAGACCTATAGCTTGCTGCAATGTGGTATATAAAATTAGCTCTAAAATCATTGCATCCAGACTATCACCTATCTTGATCAGTATTGTTGACCCAGCTCAGGCAACATTCATAAAAAACAGGAGCATAACTGAGAGTATTTACTTAGTGCAGGAGCTACTCAGAAAGTATAGCAGGAAGAGAATATCTCCTATATGTATGCTCAAGATAGACCTGAGAAAAGCCAATGATACAGTCAACTGGGAGTTTCTAGATAGTATGCTCAGCAACATGGGGTTCCCTGATAAATTTAGAGGATAGGTGATGGAGTGTGTCACCACCCCTGCCTTCTCCATTTCAATTAATGGGAGCATGCATGGTTTCTTTGTGGGGAAGAGAGGTCTTAGACAAGGAGACCCCCTCTCTCCATTCTTGTTTGTATTGTGCTTGGAGTATCTATCTAGACTGCTAGCTAGATTGGAGGATGAACTTGGTTTCAAGTTTCACCCTAAGTGTGAGCAACATAGGATTACCCACTTGGATTTTGCTGATGACCTTATTCTCTTTGCTAGAGGGGACACTTGGTCAGTTAGACACCTTATGAACTATGTGAAGAAGTTTAGTGATTGCTCAGGCCTGCAGGCCAGCTTGATTAAGTCTAGCATATTCTCGGCTAGTATTCCTATGGCAGAGCTCTTGGAAATCAGAAGAATAACAGGATTTGAAGAAGGCTCTATCCCGTTTAGATACTTGGGGGTTCCCTTGGCTTCTTCTAGACTAAACTCAGCCCACTATATGCCCTTAATTGATAAAATCTCTGCATATATTAATGTCTGGGTGGATAGTACTTTATCTTATGTTGGAAGGGCAGAGTTGATCAAATCTGTGCTTCAGGGAGTGGAGTGTTTTTGGATGGCAATATTCTCTATTCCAGCCAACATCTTGGCTAGGATCATCTCATTATGCAGATCCTTTTTATGGAGTGGTAAGTCTGGCTCCAGGAAGGCCCTGGTGGCTTGGAAAAAGGTATGCTTGCCTAAATCAGAAGGTGGCCTTAGGCTCTCTGATCTTAAAAGCTGGAACTCAGCTCTCCTTGCAAGAGCATTATGGAACATTCATCACAAAAAAGACTCTCTATGGGTCAAGTGGGTGAACCATTTCTACTTACAAGGGCACTCTATATGGACAGCCACACCCAAGCATGAAGACTCTTCCCTATGGAAAAAGTTACTAAAAATAAAAAATGGCCTGATCACTTCAGTAGGGTCAGCCCAGCAAGCTCAATCCAGGTTACTTGAATGGGAAGAGAAAGGGGATATCAGCATCAAAAAGGTTTATAACTCTTTTAGGCCTAGAGGAACTCAGTTCCACATGGCTCTAATTGTCTGGAACAGTGGCTGCTCTCCTAAGCATTCATTCATTCTCTGGCTGGCTATGAAGCAGGAACTTCTTACTAAAAATAAGATTCATATACAGATATTGACAGAAGGTGTCCTCTATGCAGTGATGTTGAAGAATCAAGTGAGCACCTCTTCTTTGCATGCAGGGTTAGTGCATCCATTTGGACAGACATCAAAGGATTGCTGGGAATAAGAGGAAGAATGAATACTATTAAGAGTGCAACAAAATGGATTCACAAAGAAGACAAAGGTAAAGGTTCCCCAGCCAAAGCCAAGGTAACAGCTCTAGCCAGCACAGTTCACCACATCTGGACATTAAGAAATGCTAGGCAGTTTGAAAGAAGTGTGACCCATCCTACTAGCATAGCCAAGAAAATTAAAATCCATGCGTATAGAATAGTATATGCAAGTTTTCCTGAGCTTAGATTACTGCTGTAATTTTTGTATCTATGGTCCCTTTTGTAATTGCTCCTAAAGCTATATCTCATGGGTATGCCCAGTGTATTTTGTATATAATTTGATGAATCTATTTACCATTTACAGATCCAAAAAAAAAACAAGCAAAGAGAATGCTTCTTGTAGTGAATAGATTTATTAACCTCAAAATTACTTTGATTCATTTTGATTTTCCATTTTATTTTCTATTCTTATTAACCTATTAGTATAAGATGAATTAAACATCAATTTTCAATTAAGATGAAAGAGTAGCCAAAAGAATGTACTAATTTGGTTGACTAGTGTTGAATCAAGGGTTAATTAGGTCTGCTATGAAATGCACAGTGTTAGACCAGGTGTTGGCAGCAATTGTCCCATGGTGGAGGCTTGGTTGGGGCCAAGTCACAGTCGAAATGTGGCGTTTGTGCTACTGTGCGTTTAAATTATTTGAGTTGAACTCTAGCTATCAATTATATATATATGATACAGTACAATAGATGGAAAATAGAGATAAACTAACAATCAAAGATAAAACCGATCCAAATCATATAAATCTTCTCAAATTACATGGGAACCGCAACCAAATAACATGGCGTGAAGCAAATGCTCAATCACAGATTGTTTAATTTCAAAAATCTATTTTTATTATTCATTCCAAGCTGACTATAAATGACATAAGGACGTCTCTTATATAGAGATATTAACCATAGTCCGAAAAGGAAACTTAATTATGAAAGGAAAGTGACATATGAAATTAACTACACCTAGATACCCACAATATTTTTTGATTACATAATTATCCCTATATCTCCAATTTCTAAATTAAAATCCATAATTCTAATATTTCTTGTGTTCCCCATCATTCTCCACCACTTAGAAATAACTCATCCTGGAGTTGAAAAGTGTAGGAGGATCAACAACTTAGATTGATGGAGAAATAAGGCATAGTCGTGAAACTCATGGAAGCCGAAGTCACTAGGAGGTGAACAAATTTGCATTGGAAATACTTGTTGATGAGGTGCATGAAACCATGTAGGTAAGATAAAGTCAATACCCAGGACATATATGTCAACTCGACCTTCAATCATACCATTAAGTTTGTCGTCCTGTTTGTGTGAATCTTTTCAACTTCCTCGATATGCTCAATAAAATCTTGCTGGACAGGCTCAACGAAGTCAACTACACAAGGAACAGGTTCAACCGGCTCAACAACATCAAGCTGGTCATCGACCAGTTCATCATCTTTGTCGGCATCTTGTTGCTCTTTGGTATCTTCCCTAGCATCCAGGATATTTGAATTATCAAGTTCGAGATCATCTTTCACTGTCATCCAAGGATTTGCACAATTCTTTATATTTTGTCAGCAATTGGATTATCTTCTCTCGAACTTGAGGTAAAGCTAATGGGTCGGTCTTCTGCTCTATCACAGGCTCATCGTATATACCATGACCATCATAACCTCCGTAAGCACGATCATTCCCAACACAACCATGATTGGCATCTTTATGAGCATAATAATAATTCTTATAAGCAACTCCTTCATCATCATAAATATAATTGCCGTTACCATTCAAAGCATGGACATCTAGAGAACTCTAATCATACTCATACGCATATTGGTGCTGCAATTATTCAAGTCGTCTCTCATCACACTAAACCCAATATTTCATATTCTTCGTACATACTCCGGGGAAGATAATGCCAGCCATACCTTATCACTTTGGATTTCAAGTCATCCAAGCGAGAGTAAGCACTTGACGGTTGAGCTTGTATATTTCAAATACGAATCCTAGTACGATAAGACATAATAGTAAATTAAAATAGCTCAAACATTTTTTTTGCCTCTTTTTTCTTCTGTTTTTTTATTGTCCTTCTCTTTTTTCTTATGTTTTTTTTTTGCTTTTGATTTAAATTAGAAAAAAAAAATACAGCTAATTACTGGAAAAAAAAAGAAGAAAAAAACCAGATTTTTTTTTGCTCGGCTCATATATGGCTCTTGAATAAGTTCGGCGAGCTAAGATTGTTATCAGCTCGGCTCAGACTGTTATTGGCTCAGCTTAGATTGTTAACAGCTCGGCTCGACTTCGCAGGTACCAGTGCGGCTCAGCTTACACTGCTCACGGCTTGGCTCGACTCGTCCTCTGCTTTCTGAAGGCACCCTAAGTCGGGTCTCTTTGTGGAACGGATCTGACCCAGTTAGATCCTAGACGGATCAGAGCGAAAGGGGAAGGTTGGGCGGAAATAGGCTTCTGGTCCTGATGATGGTGCAGGTTAATTTCAATAATTTGTTTTATTATTAATTCCAAGCTGACTACAAATGATATAGGGACGTCTCTTATATAGAGATTTAACCCTAGTCCAATAAGGAAACTGAATTATGAAAGGAAAGTGATATATGAAATTAATTACACCTACATGCTCATAATATTTTTTGATTATATAATTATCCCCGTATTCCCGAATTCCTAAAATAAAATATCTAATTCTAATCTTCCTCCTATTCCCCATCAGTATAGCTTTTGGTGTAGTGATTGGCGCTCGATCCTGACAATTGATATCAGAGCCAAGCTCACGGGTTCGATTCCCAACGGTGCAACTTTTGATGCAGTGGTTGGCGTAGACAAATGATTGAGACACCTACTCTACTCGGTTCCTATATGTGTTGGAAGAATTAGGCTGGCCTTCTCAAGTAAGGCACTAAGACAAAAGTAATTAGCTAATAAAATCGGTGTTAGACATGCAGAAATATGAAGAAAAAAAGATGATGCAATATGACCATTAAATAAAATGAAATCATCCAACTCACGAGTGTTTTCAATTTTTTTAGCTAAAGAGTTAATCACACAGGAGAAAACCTTTGGATTTTTTAAGTTTCCTCAAGACCTCGAAAATTATGATTGGGAAATCAAACATTTGACAAGTGATTAGGCCATTAGATTAGATAATTCTTGAGAGGACAAACCCATAAGGCAGCTTGAAAAATGTAATCTATTCAGTATTAATATAAGTTGGTTTAATTGAAATCCTAGGATTTAGAAAGTTTTATTGGAATTGTAAACCTAAAACAGGTAAAGGTAGATCTTCTCAAACAAGAAATGAATGGACCTGCAAGATATACTGATTTAAGAGTTTGTATTTTATTTGCCTTTGAAGCAATTGAAGAATGTTACCGTCATACTCATTCAGTGAAGTTTGCAACAAGAATGGCAAAGAAAAGATGAGAGAGAAGAGAAGTTTGCAGAAAGAGTATGATTGGATATAAATTAGAAACTATATTGCATTGAACTCAATACAACAAATTAAAAAAAAAGAAGGGAAATCACACAATAGTCTGACATTTGTACAGTACAACAATGCATTGAGCAAACTACCACCATAAGCCATAACTATAGCATGAGACATTATAAAAACAATTCGCGAACAGATCATGCGTCAGACCAATAAATGTCCAAGTCACCCCAGTTGCTTTCCGAAACTCCCAAGGCCTTCCAAACTGCTTTTGAGGCATCTACAATATTGTTAGGGCATGGAGGTTGATAATCATGGTCAGAATCACAGCCCATAGTAGAGTCACACTCATCAACAACCTTAGCCCTAACGCTATTTCCATTGCCATGGATGTTGATATAATTTAAACACCTACTCCCTTTATTATACCATCCTGTTGAAAGTGCCACCACAGGTTCATCATCTGAATGGTACTGATTGTCACATTCAGATGGTGCACCACCATCACCACCTGCCTGGAAGCCGTTAAGTGTTAAGGTTGCCTTCGTGTTGCCTGACACTGGTGGCGAACACTTGTAGGTGGTATAAAACTTTCCGTCTTTGCAGCAATCGGAGTCATTCGCTTGGTTACATTGTCCAGGAGGAGGCTTTTTCCCTTTTATCTTGTAACTAGGATTGCAAGTCTGAGCTTCAACAGATGGAGAGATTGCAACAAGGAAAAGGAGGGAAATGAGGAGAAAAACAGTAGAACAAACTTGCTTCTTCATCTTTTATTTTTAGTTCTATTGTTTTGTGATGGTTAGATGTGAAAATCTTGAATCAGATAAAGGCTATATATAGAGATGAGCTACTCAGGAAACTGTCTTTAATACGAACATAGGACAATTTTGCAGCCTTATCATTTGAAGAAGAATTATATCAGTAAAAAACATCTAATTAACAAAGAAGCTTTGATTATATGAGTAAAAAACATGTTAGCCTTAATTTTGTATTTATCAATAAGTTTTCGTTAAGGATCTTATGGTGGCACCCGCTTCGTCTAAAAGAATTTGCATGGTCCAGATAACTGGTTTATCAGAAATGGGAATGTATATTATGAGTAGTGAAATAGACTATTAATTTTTCCTAATTAATCTACATTAAGCTCAAATCCTTTTGAGCAAGTGAATCAGACAGAGAGACTAACAATTCTGCCATGTTCATCACTGCTTAAAACGATATAAAAATGTATCACGGCTCTAAGATTCTTCTGGCTTGACATTTACTTTAAATTACACATTCATCTGGTAAAGACACCTAAGCCCTTTATATATTTTGTGAAAATTTGTCCACTTACTGTCATAGAATTAGAGCATATATATAATAACAGGTTACTAAGATGAGTATTATAATGGTGATGTGATAAGAAAACTAAGTACTTCCTTCCTTCTAAAGCACAAGTTATCTAAGTTGATTGAAAATTACAATATAAGAAACATCTGTACAAAGAAACAGCATGATTCATTTGATTGTTATTTTTGCCCGAATCCTGCAACATGACAATTCAGCACTTCTCCTAATTAATAATCTGATTCGTCACGACCACATTGCCCTTGTAGGTGGTTGCGATGAATAGACATGCATGGGAATCATGTAGGACACACAAGTTGTTGCACTCAACAGGAGATGTTATAGAAATTCAGAAGGGCTCAAGAACAGTTAATTTAAAAACCTTTCAAATTTCTGATAAACAAGTTTTAGAAGTCGTTAGGCCACTAGCTTAAAGGATTCTTCAGAGGATATGTTATAGAAATCCAAAACGCAGCTTCGAATGATGCAATTTATTCAGTATTGATATAAGCCAGTTTAACATCTAAAAAATTATACTAGGAAAATAGAGTTAACAGATTCTGTTGAAGTAATAAGTCCCAAGCTTGCAAGCTTTGCTCAGGTAGGGGAGAAATACAAATTGGATGCAGACTTAAATTGAAAACCACTTTACTTGGATCAGCATATTAGTACTATGATGTTAACTCTCTAAAGTTTGCTACAAGAAATGGGGAAAGAGAAATGTTTAAAGAAAGAGTATGATCATTGGATATAAATTAAAAACTATATTGCTTTGAACTCATTACACAAACTTAAACAAACAAGGAAAAAAGATAGGGAAATCACACAGTAGTCTACCATTTGTATAGTACAACAACGCATGAAGCTAAAAAATACCATAAACCCTAACTATAGTACAAAGACGACATTATAAATATTGTAAGAACGGATCATGCGTCAGACCAATAAATGTCCAAGTCACCCCAGCTGCTTTCTGAAACTCCCAAGCCCTTCCAAACCGCTTTTGAGGCATCGGCAATATTGTTAGGGCACGGAGGTTGATAATCATGGTCAGAATCACAGCCCATAGTAAAGTCACACTCATCAACAACCTTAGCCCTAACGCTATTTCCATTGCCATGGATGTTGATATAATTTAAACACCTACTCCCTTTATTATACCATCCTGTTGAAAGTGCCACCACAGGTTCATCATCTGAATGGTACTGATGTCACATTCAGATGGTGCACTGCCATCACCACCTGCCTGAAAGCTGTTCAGTGTTAAGGTTGCCTTTGTGTTGCCTGACACTGGTGGTGAACACTTGTAGGTGGTATAAAACTTTCCATTTCTGCAGCAATCAGAGTCATTCTCTTGGTTGCATTGTCCTGGTGGGGGCTTTGTGCCTCTTTTTTTTCTACAAGGATTGCAAGTTTGAGCTTGGACACCTATATGAACTGTAACTAGAAAAAGAAAGCAAATGAAGAGAAAAAAGCTTGAACAAGCTTGCTTCATCAACTTTCTGTTTCTTCTCTTTGTTTTGTGAATTGTTATGGAATATTGGTGTGAAAGACTTGGATTTGAAGGGGGCTATATATAATTGCAAGCTACATAAGATTTAACTGTCTTTGAACATGAAAGCAGTCAATTTTGTAGCCTAATCTTTAGAGGGTATTTAGCATTTTTTTTAAACTCTAAAAATTTATCAGGGAAATGCTGGTTTTATCAATACGCCAATGCCTTTGATTTGTATTTATTGAGGAGTTTACTTTTCTGCATCTTTGATGTCTGACCTTGGTAATTATTTCTACTAGTATAAAACGTTTATCCTTTAAGATCTTAGTTATCATTTTAAATAAAAAAATCACTAAAGCAAGGGCTACCTGCAAACTTAACTAAAACTAACGAGCAAAGGGAAAGGCTTCATTTAGTGAATAGATTTATTAAACTCAAGATTACTTTGTTTCGTTTGATTTTCCATTAAACATCAATTTTCAATTAGGAGTAATGTACTGAGTTGTTTCACTAGCGTTTACGCAAGGGCTTATTATTTTTTTCTTCTCTCTTTTCTTGAGTAATGGGGTAATGAATTAATCAGGACTGCTATGAAATGCACAGGCATTAAAGCAGAAAGACTGTTCCCTTGTCGTCAAGTGAGAGAATAAGACACAGAAACTGATGATTTGGACCAACAATTTCACATTGTTAAACACCAAATAAAGACACCTAAGAGACAATTTAGAAATCCAAGAAAGGAGAAAAACATATTAAATTACGTTATAAGCTTGTTAGACATCTGATGGAGACACTTACTCTCTTCCTATGTGTTGGAAGAATTAGGTTGGTCTTCTCTAAAAAGACACTGAGACAAAAGTAAGTAGCTAATAAAAATGGTGATAGTGAAGGAGAAATATGACCTTTAAAGAAAATGAAATCATCCAAATTACGAGTTTCTTCCAAAAAAAAAATTATCTAAAGAAAGAACAGTTAATCCAAGCGATAGGTAAAACTTTTTGAATTTTCTGATACAAAAGTTTCTTCAAGACCTAATAAAAATTACTGTGAAATCAAATTTTTTGCAAGTGTTTAGGCCATCTGATTAAAAGATTATGTTGTAGAAATTAGAAAACTAGAGGGCAGATTGAAAGATGCAATTTGTTTAGTACTGGTATAACCGAAGTTTAACATCTAAAATCCAGATTTAAAGAGTTATTTTGAGAGTTTAAACCTGAAACAGGTAAAGGAACACTAAGTTCAACTTAAATCATGCAGTGAACTGATCAAAAAAAAAAAAAAAAATTACGCAGTTTGTACTAGGCAAATGGAGTTAACAGATTCAGCATACTTGGCCTTGCGCGTTCTCTTCCCAGAGCCTTTGCATTATGAGTTCAAACATATTTTCAGAGAGGCAAATAAACCAGTTGATTTATAGGCAGACTTGGCTCATCCTCATTGTAGCACCAAAATGGACAGATTGTTTGGTTCCCTTCCCAGAGTTGTTGCACAAGCTTGTAAGGATGATTTTAATAGCAATTTTGTTTATAAACCTCCTTGAGGGTCCTAGTTTTCTTTCATCAGTTAAGGAACCTGATTTTCTACTATCTTTGTTGAGAGTTTGTAGCAGTTGAAGAGTGTTACTGTCATATTCATTCAGTGAAGTTTGCAACAAGAATGACCAAAGAAAAAATAAGGAAAATTAAATTTTGGAGAGAGAAGTATGATATATTCAGGGAAAAAATGAGGAGAAATTACACAGCAGTCTGAGATTTCTATAGTGCAACAATGTATTAAGCAAAGAAACACAGCAAACCATAAATACAGCATGAGACATTAAAATTATTTTGCGAACAGATCATGCATCAGACCAATAAATGTCAATTTCACCCTGTTTACTTTCTGGCACTCCCAAGGCGTTCCAAACTGCTTTTGAGGCATCGACAATGTTGTTTGCAAAATGACGGCTGGTAATCATGGTCCAAATCACACCCCATAGTAGAGTCACACTCATCGACAACTTTAGCCCTAACACTATTTCCATTACCATAGATGTGTTAAGGAAAATAGTAAGAATTCGAACAATACGTACACACAAAGAATTGAACATAGAGATTTAACGAGATTCGGCAATGTGCCTACTCCTCGGACCCACACCCAAAATATTTTACTATTTGGCAAAAGCCCAGGAAGAAAACGAGAGCAGTGCTCCGTTACAAAAAAACTACTCACTTGATTTTTTACAAGACACACTTATGTATCTCACACTGTGTTTCTGCACAAGATACTTCTATATATCTCTCACAACATTTTGAGAGATATATATACACTTTGATTTCTTCCGTCTCCCTTCACCAACATTAAATTCAGTGGGCTCCCCCCTAATTAATTTCGGCAACTTGCCATTAATATTGGCAGCTCAATCGGATGAGAAGTTGCTAGGAATTAATGTGAGTTGGATAGCAATTAATAAACACATGACTTATTTCCCTTTTGTGCAGCTACTTCACATGCCTGCTGTCCCTTTTGTGCAGCTATAGACAAGTCTCACCACATGGCATGCTGTCCTTATTGTCTCCACCTTTAACAATCTCCCACTTGGAGACAATTTGCCATTTGTAACGAAATTCCAACATAGTCAAACTAGGTGTGAGTCTTCTCCCGCTTCTTCAAGCATGAAGACCGATGGACGCTGAACATCCTTTCAACTTCTCAATCGTAATAGTCTTGGTTAACATGTCTACAGGATTTTTGCTAGTGTGAATCTTTTCCAACGTAATAACCCTTTCTTCTAAGAGCCCCTGTATGAAATGGTACCTGATGTCGATGTGCTTTGTCCTGGCATGAAATGCAGAATTTTTGGCCAGATGAATTGCGCTCTGACTGTCACTGTAAATCTTATAGTCCTTCTGCTCCTTGCCTAATTCTCTGAGTAGACTTTGTAGCCACACCATTTTCTTACATACTTCTGTCACTGCCACATACTCTGCTTCTGTAGTCAAGAGAGTTACGATCTTTTGTAATCTCGAGACCCAACTCACTGCTGCATTACCCAGTGTAAAGACGTACCCTGTAGTACTCTTTCTACAATCTAGGTCTCATGTCATGTCAGAATCGACATAACTCTTCAAACTGATCTCTGATCCATCATTGCATAGGGATAGATTAATGGTACCTCTCAAGTACCTCATAATCCACTGCACAGCCTTCCAATGCTCCTTGTCTAGATTGTTCATTAATCTTCTCACGACTCCCATTGCTTGTGCAATATCTGGTCTGGTACAGACCATAGCATACATGCGACTACCAATTGCTGAGGCATATGGTACTTTTGATATGTATTCATGTTCTTCGACTGTCGTCGCACTTTTCCCTTTTGAAAGTGCGAAGTAACTTGCTAGTGGAGTGCTCACCGGTTTAGCCCGATCCATGTTGAACCTTTTTAGTACCTTTTCGATGTACTGTTCCTGAGATAGCCACAATCTCCGATTCTTCTTGTCTCTACTGATCCGCATACCAAGGATTTGTTTAGCTATACTCAAATCCTTCATAGAAAACTCTTTGGAGAGTTGTTCCTTCAACATTGTTATTTTCATCATGCTTGATCCTGCAATAAGCATATCATCCACATACAATAGAAGAATGATGTAGGAATCATCAAACTTCTTAAAATAACAACAATGGCCAGCGTTACATCTTGTATACCCGTTTTCAGACATGAAATTATCAAACCTGATATACCACTGTCTGGGTGCTTGTTTCAACCCATACAAGCTTTTCTTGAGCTTACACACCAACTCTTCCTTCCCTAGTTCTTCATACCCCTGTGGTTACTTCATGTAGATATCTTCATTCAGATCACCATGAAGGAAAGCGGTTTTCACATCTAACTGTTCTAGATGTAAGTCCTCTACTGCAACAATGCTCAATACAGATCTGATGGTACATAACTTTACAACAGGAGAGAAAATATCAATATAATAGATACCTGCCTTCTGTTGAAATCCCTTGACTACCAGCCTGGCCTTGTATCGCTTAGTTCCATCGTGTTATTCTTTCAACTTGTAAACCCACTTGTTATGCAAAGCCTTTTTACCTTCTAGAAGCTCAGCCAAATCCCATGTCTGATTTTCTATCAGAGAGTCCATTTCATCATTCATTCCAGCCTCCCACTTGAGCTTATCCTTAATCTGCATTGCTTCTTTATAACATTCTAGTTAACTATTGTCAATTAAAAGCAAATAATTCAGAGATGTTAAATAACAAGTTGGGAGTTGACCTTTGTTAACTCTTTCTGATATCCTCAATTCTTGAGGAGGAACTTGGGGAACAGGAGTGTGAGATTCTATATTCTCATCTCTGGGTTGTAACACTCATTTTGTAGAAATTTCCTCAAGTTCTACAAACTCTTTCTTTTTTGTTTCCCCTTCCACCTGTTTCATCATGTCCTTATATAGAACATTCTCGTTAAACACTACATCTCTACTTCTGAAGTCTTTTCGATTTTCTGGATCCCAAAACCGATAGCCAAACTCATTAATGCTATATCCAACAAAGACACACTTTTTGGATTTTGGGTCTAGCTTAGATCTTTCATATGAGTTTATATGGACATAAGAGGTGCAACTAAATATTCTTAAGTGTGATAAGTTTACCTCTTTTCTCATCCATGCTTCTTCTGGAAGTCCAAACTCAAGTGCAACAGATGGTCCTCTGTTGATCAGATAGACTGATGTGTTCACTGCTTATGCCTAGAACTGTTTGGATAATCCAACATTAATCCTCATACTTCTAGCACGTTCATTAATGGTTCGGTTCATGCGTTCTGCCATTCCATTTTGCTGCGGTGTTTTAGGAATTGTCTTCAATCTTTTGACACCATTGAGGGCACAATATTCCTCAAATTCATCGCTGCAATATTCTCCACCATTGTCTGACCTCAGACACTTTAGCTTCCGACCTGTTTCATTCTCAACCATAGCTTTTCACTTTTTGAAGACATCAAATACATCAGATTTATGCTTCAAGAAATATACCCATAACTTCCTAGTGGCATCATCAATAAAAGTAACATAGTATTGAGACCCATTAAGAGATGGTACCTTGGTTGGTCCCTACACGTCTGTATGGACCAATTCTAGCTTTTCAAGCTTTGATTTTCTGCCCGTCTTAGAAAAACTCACCTTTTTTTACTTTCCATAGAGACAGTCTTCATAGAAGCTCAGGTCTAGATGCTTCAAATTTGGAATCTTCCCTTTTGATAGCATAACCTTCATACATTTCTCACTCATGTGCCCAAGTCTGCGGTGCCAGGTGTCTGTGCTCGAATATATTGATGCAGCTGTTAGAACACTATTTATTCCACTCGTCACATAGAGAGTGTCTTCTTTCTTTCCATGAGCTATCACCATAGCCCCTTTCAACACCTTCTAGGAATCACTTGTGAAAGTGGTTCTACATCCTAAATCTGACAGTTGGCCTACTGATATCAGATTTCTTATGAGGTTCGGAACATATCGCACGTCCTTCAACTGTAAGGTAGTCCCATTCGCCAGGTTTATATGTACATCTCCTCTTCCAGTTATGTTGCATGGTTCATCATCTCCAAGATACACTTTCTCGAAATCACCTTGCACATGATTTTGGAGTATCTCTTTCTGACAGGTAGCATGAAAAAATACACCAGAATCTATCACCCATAAATCATTACGAACAATAACAAAAAGGATCAAAGCATCAGAATCTTTATTAGAAAGATTAATCGAATTTTTACTTTCTTGATTATTATTCTGCTTTGGTGCTTTGCAATCTCTCATCAGATGTCATTTCTTTCCGTAGTTCCAGCAACCTCCACTTCCTGATTTTGATCCTCTTGATTTACTCTTCCTAAATTTAGAACTTCCACAGTTCTTGTTTCCTCTATTTGAAGATCTTCTTCTTTCTTCTACGCTTAAAACGTTCCCAAACGTTTCCGCAGATCCTGAAGATCTTCTGCGCAATTCTTCGCTTAGAAAATCTCCCACAACGTCATCAAACTTTAGCTTTCCAGAGCCAGAAGAGTTACTGACGACCATTACCAGACTATCCCAACTATCTGGTAATGTTGACAAAGTTAGCAGTGCTCTGACTTCGTCGTTGAAGCTGATCCCAATGGATTCCAACTGACTTGTCAGTGTGTTGAAACCGTTCAAGAGTTCAACGATGCTACCGCCGTTTTCCATCTTCATATTGAAGAGTCTTTTCATCAAGAATACCTTATTTGAGGCTGATGGCTTTTCATACATTTTGGACAGAGCCATCATTAAATCTGCAGTGGTTTTCTCCTTCGAGATGTTGAACGCGACAGTTGCAGTAATAGAGAGTCTGATTGTGCCAAGAGCCTTCCTGTCCAATACCTCCCACCGTTCATCTGTTATTTCCTGTGGTTTCTTCGTTTTGCCACCAAGAGGAAGATAGAGGTCTTTCTGGTAAAGATAATCCTCTATTTGCATGTTCCACAAACCAAAGTTTGCTCCATTGAACTTCTCGATCCTTGCTTTACCTTTGTCCGCCATTGCTCCCACTCGAATATGGCTTTCTTTGGATCTTTTCTGAAAATTCCTGTGAACCTCCATGTATTAGAACACCGTTGTAGATGAATTAGTACCACCTACAAAATTTTACTATTCACAAAATTCACTATTCATGTGAATAGTAACATCGCTAAAAAGCAGACAACAATTTATCACCAAACGCTCTAATACCAGTTGTTAAGGAAAATAATAAGAATTCGAACAATGCGCACACACAAAGAATTGAATACAGAGATTTAACGAGGTTCGACAATGTGCCTACTCCTTGGACCCAAACCCAAAATATTTTGCTATTTGGCAAAATCCCAGAAAGAAAACCAGAGCAGTGCTCCGTTACAAAAAACTACTCACTTGATTTTTTACAAGACACACTTATGTCTCTCACACTGTGTTTCTGCACAAGACACTTCTATATATCTCTCACAACATTTTGAGGGATATATATACACTTTGATTTCATCTGTCTCCCTTCTCCAACATTAAATTCAGTGGGCTCCCCCCTAATTAATTTTGGCAACTTGCCATTAATATTGGCAGCTAAATCGGATGAGAAGTTGCTGGGAATTAATGTGAGTTGGATAGCAATTAATAAACACATGGCTTCTTTCTCTTTTGTGCAGCTACTTCACATGCCTGCTGTCCTTTTTATGCAGCTATAGACAAGTCTCACCACATGGCATGTTGTCCTTATTGTCTCCACCTTTAACAAGATGTTGATATAATTTAAACACCTACTCCCCTTATTATACCATCCTGTTGGGACTCCTTTGTACCGAAAAAGAAAAGAAAAGAAGTTGTTTGTCTTTTAAGACCTTAAATAGGCAATAATGATATGGAATTGTTTAATCAACTTTGATAGTATAAAACTTAACAGGTTCATAATCTTAATTGTCATTGTAAGGAAAAACTAAAGAAGGGGGTACCTCTAACTAGAAGTCTAAAACTAACAACAGGCTAGATCCAAGATTTTTTCTTTGAGGGGGCCAAACTAAATCTAATTTTTTTATAAAAAAAAATAATATTATATAGTACAAAAAATCGTAAATGAACGCTATCTTTAATACGAACATAGGACAATCTTGCAGCCTTATCATTTGAAGAAGAATTACATCAATAAAAAACATCTAATTAACAAAGAAGCTTTGATTATATCAGAAAAAAACATGCTAGCCTTAATTTTGTATTTATCAATAAGTTTTCGTTAAGGATCTTATAGTGGCACCCGCTTCGCCTAAAAGAATTCGCATGGACCAGATAACTGGTTTATCAGACATGGGAATGTATATTAAGAATAGTGAAATAGAGTATTAATTTTTCCTAATTAATCCTATATTAAGCTCAAATCCTTTTGAGCAAGTGAATCAGACAAAGAGACTAACAATTCTGCCATGTTGATCACTGCTTAAAACGATATAAAAATATATCACGGCTCTAAGATTCTTCTGGCTTGACATTTCCTTTAAATTACACATTCATCTGGTAAAGACAGCTAAGCCCTTTATATATTTTGTGAAAATTTGTCCACTTACTGTCATAGAATTAGAGCATATATATAATAACAGGTTACTAAGATGAGTATTATAATGGTGATGTGATATGAAAACTAAGTACTTCCTTTCTTCTAAACCACAAGTTATCTAAGTTGATTGAAAATTACAATATAAGAAACATCTGTACAAAGAAACAGCATGATTCCTTTGATTGTTATTTTTGCCAGAATCCTGCAGCATGACAATTCAGTACTTCTCCTAATTAATAATCTGATTCGTCACGACCACATTGCCCTTATAGGTGGTTGCGATGAAGACATGCATGGGAATCATGTAGGACACACAAGTTGTTGCACTCAACAGGAGATGTTATAGAAATTCAGAAGGCCTCAAGAACAGTTAATTTAAAAACCTTTGAAATTTCTGATAAACAAGTTTTAGAAGTCGTTAGGCCACTAGCTTAAAGGATTCTTCAGAGGATATGTTATAGAAATCCAAAACACAGCTTCGAAAGATGCAGTTTATTCAGTATTGATATAAGCCAGTTTAATATCTAAAACCCAGCAGTTAGAAAGTTCTATTGCAAGTGTAAACCTGAAACAGGTAAGGCATTAAAATTAAAATTATACTAGGAAAATAGAGTTAACAGATTCTGTTGAAGTAATAAGTCGCAAGCTTGCAAGCTTTGTTTGTTAAAGGTGGAGACAAAGTGAGGACAAGGCCATGTGTTTCCGTCTTTATTGTCAAAGTCATCATTAATTCTGCAGCCTTCGACTCATTAATTGTGAGAAGGACATGCCATGTGCATCAATACGGTTGCTTATTAAATAGCCGCACATCAATTAATTATGCAGCCTTGGATTCATTAATTGTGAGAAAGACATGCCATGTGAAGTAGCCACAGATCAATTAATGCACAACTAGTTTCTATGCTTATCAGAGATCAGTGCTGCTTGCTTGCCTATAAATTGGCATTAGTTCTGAAGATAAATGCATAGAGAGAAAATATTGTGAGAGATAAAGTGTTTTGTGCAGAAACACAATGTGAGAGACAGTGTCTTGTACAAAACCAAGTGAGTGGTTTTTTGTAACGGAGCACTGCTCTGATTTTCTTTCTGGGCTTTTGCTAAAAAGTAAAATGCTTTGGGTGTGGGTCCGAGGAGTAAGCATATTGCCGAACTTCGTTAAATTTATGTGTTTAATTCTTTGTGTGTGCGCATTGTTCGAATTCTTGCTATTTTCTTTAACAACTGGTATCAGAGCGTTTGGCAATAAATTTCTGTCTGCTTTTTTGCGAGGTTACTATTCATATGAATAGTGAATTTCATGAATAGTGAAATTTTGTCGGTGGTACCGATTATCGGCAACGGTGTTCTAATACACGGAGGTTTGCAGGAATTGTCAGAAAAGATCTAGAGAACGCCGTATTCGAGTGGGAGTAATGGCAGACGAAGGTAAAGCAAGGATCGAGAAATTCAATTGAGCAAACTTCGGTTAGTGGAAGATGCAAATAGAGGATTATCTTTACCAGAAAGATTTTTATCTTCCTCTTGGCGGCAAATCAAAGAAACCACAGGAAATGATAGATGAATAGTGGGAGGTGCTGGACAGGAAAGCTCTTGGCACGATTAGACTCTCTCTCGCTGCAACTGTCGCGTTCAACATTTCGAAGGATAAAACCACTGCAGATTTAATGGCGGCCCTGTACAAAATGCACGAGAAGTCATTAGCCTCAAATAAGGTATTCTTGATGAAAAGACTCTTCAAAATGAAGATGGAAGACGGCGGTAGCATCGCTGAACTCTTGAACGGTTTCAACACACTGACAAGTTAGTTGGAATCCGTTGGGATCAGCTTCGATGATGAAGTTAGAGCACTGCTAACTTTGTCAACGTTACCAGATAGCTGGGATAGTCTGGTAATGGCTGTTAGTAACTCTTCTGGCTCTGGAAAGCTGAAGTTCGATGACGTTGTGGGAGTTCTTCTAAGCGAAGAATTGCGCGGAAGATCTTCAGGATCTGCAGAAACGTCTGGGAACACTTTGAGCGTAGAAGAAAGAGGAAGATCTTCAAATAGAGGAAACAAGAACCGTGAAAGTTCTAAATTTAGGAAGAGTAAATCAAGAGGACCAAAATCAAGAAGTAGAAGTTGCTGGAATTGCGAAAAGAAAGGACATCTGATGAGAGATTGCAAAGCACCAAAGCAGAATGATAATCAGGAAAGTAAAAGTTCTATTAATCTTTCTGATAAAGATTCTGAAGCTTTGATCCTTTATGTTGCTGTTCGTAATGATTTATGGGTGATAGATTCTAGTGCATCTTTTCATGCTACCTGTCAGAAGGAGATACTCCAATATTATGTGCAGGGTGATTTTGGGAAAGTATATCTCGAAAATGATGAACCATGCAACATAACTGGATGAGGAGATGTACAGATAAACCTGGTGAAAGAGACTACCCTACATTTGAAGGACGTGCGACATGTTTCGAATCTCACATGAAATTTGATATCAGTAGGCCAACTGTCAGATTCAGGATGTAGAACCACTTTCAGAAGTGATTCATGGAAGGTGTCGAAAGGGGCTATGGTGATAGCTCACGGAAAGAAAGAAGACACTCTCTATGTGACGAGTGGAACAAATAGTGTTCCAACAGTTGCATCAATAGATTTGAGCGCAGACACCTGGCACCGCAGACTTGGGCACATGAGTGAGAAAGGTATGAAGATCATGCTATTAAAAGGGAAGATTCCAAATTTGATTATGTGAAGACTATCTCTATAGAAAGCAGAAAAAGGTGAGTTTTTCTAAAACGGGCAGAAAATAAAAGCTTGAAAAGTTGGAATTGGTCCATACGTGTGGGGACCAACTAAGGTACCATCTCTTAATGGGTCTCAATACTATGTTACTTTTATTAATGATGCCACTAGGAAGTTATGGGTGTATTTCTTGAAGCATAAATCTGATGTATTTGATGTCTTCAAAAAGTGAAAAGCTATGGTTAAGACTGAAACAGGTCAGAAGCTGAAGTGCCTGAGGTCAGACAATGGTGGAGAATATTGCAGCGATGAATTTGAGGAATACTGTGCTTTCAATGGTGTCAAGAGACAGAAGACAGTTCCTAAAACACTGCAGCAAAATGGAGTGGCAGAATGCATGAACCGAACCATTAATGAACATGCTAGAAGTATGAGGATTAATGCTGGATTACCCAAACAGTTCTGGGCAAAAGCGGTGAACATATCAATCTATCTGATCAACAGAGGACCATCTGTTGCACTTGAGTTTGGACTTCCGGAAGAAGTATAGAAAGGAAAAGAAGTAAACCTATCACACTTAAGAATATTTGGTTGCACCTCTTATGTCCATATAAACTCAGATGAAAGGTCTAAGCTAGACCCAAAATCCAAAAAGTGTGTCTTTGTTGGATATAACATTAATGAGTTTGGCTATCAGTTTTGGGATCCAGAAAACCAAAAAGTCTTTAGAAGTAAAGATGTAGTGTTTAACGAGAATGTTCTATATAAGGACATGATGAAACAAGTAGAAGGGGAAACAGAAAAGAAAGAGTTTGTAGAACTTGATGAAATTTCTACAAAAAGAGTGTTACAACCTAGAGATGAGAATATAGAATCTCACACTCCTGTTCCACAAGTTCCCCCTCAAGAATTGAGGAGATCAGAAAGAGTTAACAAAGTTCAACTCCCGACTCATTATTTAACATCTCTGAATTATTTGCTTTTAACTGACAATAGTGAACCAGAATGTTATGAATAAGTAATGCATATTAAGGATAAGCTTAAGTGGGAGGCTGGAATGAATGATGAAATGGACTCCGTAATAACAAATCAGATATGGGATTTGGTTGAGCTTCCACAAGGCAAAAAGGCTTTGCATAAGAAGTTGAAAGAAGAACATGATGGAACTAAGCGATACAAGGCCAGGCTGGCAGTCAAAGGATTTCAACAGAAGGCAAGTATCGACTATACTGAGATTTTCTCTGCTGTTGTAAAGTTGTGTACCATTAGATCTATATTGAGTATTGTTGCAGTAGAGGACTTACATCTAGAACAGCTAGATGTGAAAACCGCTTTCCTTCATGGTGATCTGAATGAAGATATCTACATGAAGCAACCACATGGGTATGAAGAGCTAGGGAAGGAAGAGTTGATGTGTAAGCTCAAGAAAAGCTTGTATGGGTTGAAACAAGCACCCAGACAGTGGTATATCAGGTATGATAATTTCATATCTGAAAATAGGTATACAAGATGTAACGCTGACCATTGTTGTTATTTCAGGAAGTTTGATGATTCCTACATCATTCTTCTATTGTATGTGGATGATATGCTTATTGCAAGATCAAACATGATGGAAATAACAATGTTGAAGGAACAACTCTCCAAAGAGTTTTCTATGAAGGATTTGGGTATGACTAAACAAATCCTTGGTATACGGATCAGCAGAGACAGGAAGAATCGGAGATTGTGGCTATCTCAGGAACAGTACATCGAAAAGGCACTAAAAAGGTTCAACATGGATCGGACTAAACCGGTGAGCACTGCACTAACAAGTAACTTCACACTGTCAAAAAGGCAAGGTGCGACGACAGTCGAAGAACATGAATGCATGTCAAAAGTACCATATGCCTCAGCAATTGGTAGCCTCGTGTATGCTATGGTCTATACCAGACCAGAAATTGCACAAGCAGTGGGAGTCATGAGCAGATTCATGAATAATCCAGGTAAGAAGCATTGGAAGGCTGTGCGGTGGATTATGAGCTACTTGAGAGGTACAACTAATCTATCCCTATGCTATGATGGATCAGAGATCAGTTTGAAGGGTTATGTCGATTCTGACATGGCAGGAGACCTAGATGGTAGAAAGAGTACTACAGGGTACGTCTTTACACTGGGCAGTGCAGCAGTGAGTTGGGTCTTGAGATTACAGAAGATTGTAACTCTCTCAACTACAGAAGCAGAGTACGTAGTAGCGACAGAAGCATGTAAGAAAATGGTGTGGCTACAAAGTCTACTAAGAGAATTAGGCAAGGAGCAGAAGGACTGTAAGATTTACAGTGACAGTCAGAGTGCAATTCATCTGGCAAAAAATTCTACATTTCATGCCAAGACAAAGCACATCGACATCAGGTACCATTTCATACGGGGACTCTTAGAAGAAAGAGTTATTACACTGGAAAAGATTCACACCAGCAAGAATCCCGTAGACATATTAACCAAGACTGTTACGATTGAGAAGTTGAAAGGATGTTTAGCTTCGATCGGTCTTCATGCTTGAAGAAGCAAGAGAAGACTCACACCTAGTTTGACTATGTTGGAATTTCGTTACAAATGGCATATTGTCTCCAAGTGGGAGATTGTTAAAGGTGGAGACAAGGTGGGGACAAGGCCATGTGTTTCCATCTTTATTGTCAAAGTCATCATTAATTCTGCAGCCTTGGACTTATTAATTGTGAGAAGGACAGGCCATGTGCATCAATACGGCTGCTTATTAAATAGCCACACATCAATTAATTCTGCAGCCTTGGATTCATTAATTGTGAGAAGGACATGCCATGTGAAATAGCTGCAGATCAATTAATGCACAACTGCTTTCTATGCTTATCAGAGATCGGTGCCGCTTGCTTGCCTATAAATTGGTATTAGTTCTGAAGATAAATGCATAGAGAGAAAATATTGTGAAAGATAAGTGTTTTGTGCATAAACACATTGTGAGAGACAATGTCTTGTACAAAACCAAGTGAGTGATTTTTTGTAAAGGTGTACTGCTCTAATTTTATTTCTGGGGTTTTGCCAAATAGTAAAATACTTTGGGTGTGGGTATGAGGAGTAGGAACATTGTCGAACCTCGTTAAATCTCTGTGTTCAATTATTTGTTTGTGCACATTGTTCGAATTCTTGCTATTTTCCTTAACATTGTTCAGGTAGGGGAGAAAAATAAATTGGATGCAGACATAAATTGAAAACCACTTTACTTGGATCAGCATATTAGTACTATGATGTTAACTCTCTAAAGTTTGCTTAAAAAAAAGGGGAAAGAGACACATTTAAAGAAAGAGTATGATCATTGGATATAAATTAAAAACTATATTGCTTTGAACTCATTACACAAACTTAAACAAACAAGGAAAAAAGATAGGGAAATCACACAGTAGTCTAACATTTGTATAGTACAACAACGCATTAAACTAAAAAATACCATAAACCCTAACTATAGTATAAAGACGACATTATAAATATTGTGCGAACGGATCATGCGTCAGACCAATAAATGTCCAAGTCACCCAAGCCGCTTTCTGAAACTCCCAAGGCGTTCCAAACCGCTTTTGAGGCATCGACAATATTGCTAGGGCACGGAGGTTGATAATCATGATCAGAATCACAGCCTATGGTAGAGTCACACTCATCAACAACCTTAGCCCTAACGCTATTTCCATTGCCATGGATGTTGATATAATTTAAACACCTACTCCCTTTATTATCCCATCCTGTTGAAAGTGCCACCACAGGTTCATCATCTGAATGGTACTAATTGTCACATTCAGATGGTGCACCGCCATCACCACCTGCCTGACAGCTGTTCAGTGTTAAGGTTGCCTTTGTGTTGCCTGACACTGGTGGTGAACACTTGTAGGTGGCATAAAACTTTCAATTTTTGCAGCAATCAGAGTCATTCTCTTGGTTGCATTGTCCTGGCGGTGGGGGCTTTGTGCCTCTTATTTTTCCACTAGGATTGCAAGTTTGAGCTTGGACACCTATATGAACTGTAACTAGAAAAAGAAAGCAAATGAAGAGAAAAATGCTTGAACAAGCTTGCTTCATCATCTTTCTGTTTCTTCTCTTTGTTTTGTGAATTGTTGTGGAATATTGGACTTGGATTTGAAGGGGGCTATATACAATTGCAAGCTACATAAGATTTAACTGTCTTTGAACATGAAAGCAGACAATTTGGTAGCCTAATCTTTAGAGGTTATTTAGCATTTTTTTAAACTCTAAAAATTTATTAGGGAAATGCTTGTTTTATCAATATGCCAATGCCTTTGATTTGTATTTATTGAGGAGTTAACTTTTCTGCATCTTTGTTGTCTGACCTTGGTAATTATTTCTACTAGTATAAAATGTTTATCCTTTAAGATCTTAGTTATCATTTTAAATGAAAAATCACTAATGAAAGGGCTACCTGCAAACTAACAAGCAAAGGGAAAGGCTTCATTTAGTGAATAGATTTATTAACTCAAGATTACTTTGTTTCGTTTGATTTTCCATTAAAGATCAATTTTCAATTAGGAGTAATGTACTGAGTTGGTTCACTAGCGTTTACGCAAGGGCTTATTATTTTTTTCTTTTCTCTTTTCTTGAGTAATGGGGTAATGAATTAACCAGGACTGCTATGAAATGCACAGGCATTAAAGCTGAAGGACTGTTACCTTGTCGTCAAGTGAGAGAATAAGACACAGAAACTGATGATTTGGACCAACAATTTCACATTGTTAAACACCAAGTAAAGCCACCTAAGAGACAATTTAGAAATCCAAGAAAGGGGAAAAACATACTAAATTACGTTATAAGCTTGTTAGACATATGATGGAGACACTTACTCTCTTCCTATGTGTTGGAAGAATTAGGTTGGTCTTCTCTAAAAAGACGCTGAGACAAAAGTAAGTAGCTAATAAAAATGGTGATAATGAAGGAGAAATATGACGTTTAAAGAAAATGAAATCATCCAAATCACGAGTTTCTTCAAAAAAAAAAAAAAAATTTATTTAAAGAAAGAACCTTTTGAATTTTCTGATACAAAAGTTTCTTCAAGACCTAATAAAAATTATTGTGAAATCAAATTTTTTGCAAGTGTTTAGGCCATCTGATTAAAGGATTATTTTGAAAGATGCAATTTGTTTAGTACTGGTATAACCGAAGTTTATCATCTAAAATCCAGATTTAGAGAGTTATTTTGAGAGTTTAAACCTGAAACAGGTAATAGAACACTAAGTTCAACTTAAATCATGCAGTGAACTGATCAAAAAATAAATAAAATTATGCAGTTTGTACTAGGCAAATGGAGTTAACAGATTCAGCATACTTGGCCTTGCGTTCCCTCCCAGAGCCTTTGCATTGTGAGTTCAAACATATTTTCAGAGAGGCAAATAAACCAGTTGATTTATAGGCAGACTTGGCTCATTCTCATTGTAGCACCAAAATGCACAGATTGTTTGGTTCCCTTCCCAGAGTTGTTGCACGAGCTTGAAAGGATGATTTTAATAGCAATTTTGTTTATAAACCTCTTTAAGGGTCCTAGTTTTCTTTCATCAGTTAAGGAACATGATTTTCTACTATCTTTGTTGAGAGTGTTACTGTCATATTCATTCAGTGAAGTTTGCAACAAGAATGACCAAAGAAAAAAATAAGGAAAATAAAATTTTGGAGAGAGAAGTATGATATATTCAGGGAAAAAAATGAAGAGAAATTACACAGCAATCTGAGATTTCTATAGTGCAACAATGCATTAAACACAGAAACACAGCAAACCATAAATACAACATGAGATATTAAAATTATTTTGCAAACAGATCATGCATCAGACCAATAAATGTCCATTTCACCTTGTTTACTTTCTGGCACTCCCAAGGCCTTCCAAATTGCTTTTGAGGCACCGACAATGTTGTTTGCACATGACAGCTGGTAATCATGGTCAAAATCACACCCCAAAGTGAGTCACACTCATCGACAACCTTAGCCCCAACACTATTTCCATTACCATAGATGTTGATATAATTTAAACACCTACTCTCCTTATTATACCATCCTGTTGGGACTCCTTTGTACCGAAAAAAAAAAGAAGAAAAGAAATTGTTTGCCCTTTAAGACCTTAAATAGGCAATAATGATATGGAATTGTTTAATCAACTTTGAAAGTATAAAACTTAACAGGTTCATAATCTTAATTGTCATTGCAAAGAAAAACTAAAGAAGGGGTTACCTCTAACTAGAAGTCTAAAACTAACAACAGGCCGGGTCCAAGATTTTTTCTTTGAGCGGGCCAAATTAAATCTTTAAAAAAATAATAATAATAATATTATATAGTATAAAAAATCGTAAATGAACCCTATCGTTACTCAAACCCACAATCACATAGAACAGAAATTGCATCTTCAACCAATGCATCCAAAAGTATGGTCAGACAACCAAGCAAATTTATTAAAATAATATTATTTAATGTATCAACATTCTCTCTTGTAATTTAAAAAAATTATGATCATTTGATGAATACCGTATCATCTATTGGGTTGATATAATACTCATCCGATGATGCATCAATTCAAAAATTTATCTCAGTTATTGAAAATGATCTTGAAACTCAATTAGATTGTATACATAAATATATATTATCAATTTTTTTATTGGTAAAAATGTATGTGATCAATTTATAACATATATATAAAAAAAAGAGAAAGACAAAATTTAATAAATGTTTCAATTTTAAGTTGTATTCATCTTATTTATTGGATAGAAACTAGAAATCATAGCTTAAAGATTTTTCTCTATTAAAATATTCTCATCTCTTGACTTTTGAAAATAAAAAAATATATTAATTTAAAATTAATTACCTAAATTTTAATTTATATTTTATACTTTTAATTTTGTAAATAACATTCATTTTTTCATGATTAAAATAACATATTTTATGTTAATTATTAGTTAAGTAAAAAAAAGATTTATAAAGATCAAAACTATGAAAATTTAAATAAATACAAATACCTATAAAAGCTTGTTAAATAACAAAGTACCTTTAATTAGAAAAAACTAACAAAAACATGCACTAAAATCTCAAGTGCACTTGCAAGCCAATTGTCCACTTGAGAGAGTCGCGCTCAATCTCCATGCAATGCTTGAAAGACTGCTAGCTAGTGGCTGCTATATTATTTTTTACTACTCTCCGTAACTTTTAAGGTGAGTCATCTAATTTCTTTATTGAACTTTGGGTAGAGGGGCCCGCTAACAAAATTTTGATACTATCAGCAGCTATATCATATATAGCTCAAGGAAAATTATTAGTCTTGGGCCCCTCCCTCCGCCCCTGACTAACAAGCAAAGAGAGAGAAGCTCTCAAGCCAGCGAAAGTGCTGCTTCTTCCTAGCCCCGCCATTCTTTTCCTCCCTCCCCTGAAATTCTGGTTTCTCTCCTAGTTATGAGATATGGGAAAGAAGAAACAAAGCAAGAAAGTTATGGTCTCGGCCCAGGACCTGCGAGACGCTGAATTTGTGCATAATTATTTTAAAGAGAAAGAAGCTACAGTAACAATGAAGGGCAAGATAATTGCAGAAGAAGATAAGAGTCTGGCTGAGACAGAAAGCTTAGGAGGGGAAAAGAATACTCTCTCCAAGAAGTCAGAAGACTATGTTCAGAAGCAAGGAGAAGCTGGTAAAGCTCAGAGAGATCTCAAAGGGAAAGTTGCTATAGTATCAATGTCGGGCTTGAATGTGTCTGCCATTAGGGGATCACAGAAAGGTAAGTAAGTTAGTATGGAGTCTGATAGTCTCTCTTATACTCTGGGAGAAGAGGATACGTGCTCCTTGAGAAAGGAGCTTGAGGATTTATGCTCGGACAGTGATTATGTCGTGCAAAATGCTACCGTGTATAAGAGTGTGAACAGTAACCAGAATCAAATGAAATCTTCCCAGGGCTCTAGGGTCCTATCCAGCAGCATGAGAGTGGAGGAGGCTTGTTCTGAGAAGCTTCTCAATGAAGGTTCTGGCTCAGATAGTGATGATTGCCTATTGAGAGAAGATGAAATCTCCCCTCCTCAAGTATCAGCTCGTATGAACCCAGAAGTGAACAGTAACCTGCACCAGGTGAAGGAGGTAAAGAGGGCATCCTGGGTGAGTCTCTTTGCTGACAACAGAAAGCCTAGTAATGGGAAGCAACTATCAGCTATGCAGTTTGTTGATGAAGACATTTGCATTTCAGAAGAAGATGTAGAGGAAGTGTTTGAGGCCTTGCCACATTGTTTAGTTGGGTACTTTGCTGGAAGGTTCTCTGGTAAAGCAGCTCTGCAGTAAATTACAGAATCCTGGAAGGTAAGAGTCCTCCCTCAATTTCATGAAAGTGGTTGGATTATCTTTCAATTTTATAATGTTGATAGTATGCTGAAAGTATTGCAAGAGGGACCTTATATGATTTATGGTAGACTACTGCTGCTTAAGTCAATGCCCAGATTTTTTCAGTTTGATAATGAGAAAATTAGTATAATGCCTGTTTGGATTCAGCTTAAGAACCTACCACTTGAATTGTGGTCTTCTAAAGTCCTAAGCATGATTGGGTCCAGACTTGGGAGACCCTTATATGCTGATAAACTTACCTCAAGGAAAGAAAGGATCTCCTATGCAAGGATCCTAGTAGAGATTGATATTGCTAAAGAGGTTAAGCATTCAGTCACCATTAACCTTCCAGAAGGAGGGTCAATAGACCAAAGAATTACCTATGAGAACTTGCCTAGGTTCTGTAGTGGCTGCAAAGTGATATGGCACTCAATTTCTACCTGTAGACTTAATCCAAAGTTAGCTCCTTCCAAGAGGACTAATGAGAAGCAAGAAGAGACTGCTAAGGTCTTGAAGGTCCAGTCTAAAGAACCTACTAATCCATATGCTGGAGCTAGCTCAACTCCAGTGCCAGCAGGGGTTGGGTCCAGCATAGATCCTATCTCCCCCTCCCAGATTAATCCTATTGACCCCTCTAGAGGAGCACCAGGGCAGAATAAGATGATATTGCTAGAGTGCATTGTTCCTGTAGGGAACACTGGGGCAATGGTTGAATCCAGGATGAAAGATAGTTCAAGACAACACCAGTCCAAGATCACTGCTTCTAGACTAGAAAGAGCACAACAAGTCTTGAAGGGACCTTAGCCAACTGAAAAAGCAAAGCTGGCCAATCAGTTTGATGGGCTACTGGTTCTTATTAAGAAGAAGAAACTAAAAGGCTCTGGGTCAGGACACAATAAAGAAGAGAAGGGGGGGAATCCTCCCACTACCTCTCATGAGAGTTTCCAGCTGGAATATCTGAAACAGAATGGGGTGCTTCACCTCATGAGAAGTAATAGAATAGATATAATGTGCATTTTAGAGTCCAAGCTAAATGAAGAGAAGCTGGATAGAATAATGAGAAACGAATTCAGATTGTGGCATAAGGTAAACAACTTTAATTCCCATGAAGCTGGCAGAATTTTGATTCTTTGGAATCCTTTAAAGGTCAGTATCACTGTTATTGAATCCTCTCCCCAAGTAGTTCACTGTAAAGTATGTTGTTTAATCACTTCAACTTGTTATATAGCTAGTTTTGTTTATGGTCTTAACACTATTGTATCCAGAAGACCTCTGTGGGAGAGTCTATGTGACTTTAGTAACAAGTCCAATGAACCTTGGCTTGTTCTTGGAGATTTCAACAATGTATTTGCAGTGGGTGAGAAAGAGAATGGGCTACCTGTCACAGCATATGAATTGAGAGATCCTCAGGCCTGCTGCAGTGAGACTGGTTTGTCAGATATTAACTCCATTAGATGCCTATACACCTGGACCAACAATCACACATGGAGTAAGCTGGACAGGGCAATGGTGAACAGTAAATGGGTTCAGATGGGGTATCTTGCGCATGCATTCTTCCCTCATTCTGGGTGCTTGTCTGACCATTCCCCTTGCATTGCTAATCTGCTTGAAAAGGAAAGGGGTGGGAAAAGGCCTTTCAAGTTTTTAAATACGTGGATAGATCATGAAAGCTTCATGGAGACAGTTAGGTAGAACTGGAACAGTAGTTTGTCTAGCTCCAAAATATTCAAGCTGTGCAGAAATCTGAAAAACCTAAAAGGCCCTCTCAAGCTGCTGAATGAGAAGCATTTTAATCATATTTCTGCTAGGGTTATGGAAGCATCCAAGGAGTTGACTAGATTACAACAGAATCTGCACGACAGGGTAATAGATACTGATCTTCAAATGAGAGTGGCTGCCCATAAACTTACTGCCTTCAAGTTGGCTGAGGCTGAAAGAAGCTTTCTCTCCCACCAGGCTAAGTGTAGATTCCTTATGAATAGTGACAGGGGGACAAAGTTTTTTCATGCTTTGATGAAGAGAAAGACCAGTAGGAATTATATTGCTTCTGTGGAAATAATGGACGGGTCTCAATCTACCTCAGAGGCTTAGGTGGTTTATGAATTTTCTATATTCTATTTTGATCTACTGGGTTCTTCTAGTCCTTGCAGCCCCATAGACATTGAAACATTAGAGGAAGGGCCTAAAGTCCTTGAGGAGCAAGCTGATTACCTGATTAAAAAGGTCACAAAAGATGAGATCAAAGATACTTTGTTCAGTATTGGGGATGATAAATCCCTAGGTCCAGATGGCTTCTCTGTTGTCTTCTTAAAAAAAGCTTGGGGAACCATGAATCAGGATTTGGTTGGGGCTATTCAAGAATTCTTCAGGAATGGAAAGCTCCTGAAACAGATAAACCATACTGTTCTTGCAATGATCCCAAAGAGCAAACATGCTGCAAAAGTTGAAGACTTCAGACCTATAGCTTGCTGCAATGTGGTATATAAAATTAGCTCTAAAATCATTGCATCCAGACTATCACCTATCTTGATCAGTATTGTTGACCCAGCTCAGGCAACATTCATAAAAAACAGGAGCATAACTGAGAGTATTTACTTAGTGCAGGAGCTACTCAGAAAGTATAGCAGGAAGAGAATATCTCCTATATGTATGCTCAAGATAGACCTGAGAAAAGCCAATGATACAGTCAACTGGGAGTTTCTAGATAGTATGCTCAGCAACATGGGGTTCCCTGATAAATTTAGAGGATAGGTGATGGAGTGTGTCACCACCCCTGCCTTCTCCATTTCAATTAATGGGAGCATGCATGGTTTCTTTGTGGGGAAGAGAGGTCTTAGACAAGGAGACCCCCTCTCTCCATTCTTGTTTGTATTGTGCTTGGAGTATCTATCTAGACTGCTAGCTAGATTGGAGGATGAACTTGGTTTCAAGTTTCACCCTAAGTGTGAGCAACATAGGATTACCCACTTGGATTTTGCTGATGACCTTATTCTCTTTGCTAGAGGGGACACTTGGTCAGTTAGACACCTTATGAACTATGTGAAGAAGTTTAGTGATTGCTCAGGCCTGCAGGCCAGCTTGATTAAGTCTAGCATATTCTCGGCTAGTATTCCTATGGCAGAGCTCTTGGAAATCAGAAGAATAACAGGATTTGAAGAAGGCTCTATCCCGTTTAGATACTTGGGGGTTCCCTTGGCTTCTTCTAGACTAAACTCAGCCCACTATATGCCCTTAATTGATAAAATATCTGCATATATTAATGTCTGGGTGGATAGTACTTTATCTTATGTTGAAAGGGCAGAGTTGATCAAATCTGTGCTTCAGGGAGTGGAGTGTTTCTGGATGGCAATATTCTCTATTCCAGCCAACATCTTGGCTAGGATCATCTTATTATGCAGATCCTTTTTATGGAGTGGTAAGTCTGGCTCCAGGAAGGCCCTGGTGGCTTGGAAAAAGGTATGCTTGCCTAACTCAGAAGGTGGCCTTAGGCTCTCTGATCTTAAAAGCTGGAACTCAGCTCTCCTTGCAAGAGCATTATGGAACATTCATCACAAAAAAGACTCTCTATGGGTTAAGTGGGTGAACCATTTCTACTTACAAGGGCACTCTATATGGACAGCCACACCCAAGCATGAAGACTCTTCCCTATGGAAAAAGTTACTAGAAATAAAAAATGGCCTGATCACTTCAGTAGGGTCAGCCCAGCAAGCTCAATCCAGGTTACTTGAATGGGAAGAGAAAGGGGATATCAGCATCAAAAAGGTTTATAACTCTTTTAGGCCTAGAGGAACTCAGTTCCACATGGCTCCAATTGTCTGGAACAGTGGCTGCTCTCCTAAGCATTCATTCATTCTCTGGCTGGCTATGAAGCAGGAACTTCTTACTAAAAATAAGATTCATATACAGATATTGACAGAAGGTGTCCTCTATGCAGTGATGTTGAAGAATCAAGTGAGCACCTCTTCTTTGCATGCAGGGTTAGTGCATCCATTTGGACAGACATCAAAGGATTGCTGGGAATAAGAGGAAGAATGAATACTATTAAGAGTGCAACAAAATGGATTCATAAAGAAGACAAAGGTAAAGGTTCCCCAGCCAAAGCCAAGGTAGCAGCTCTAGCCAGCACAGTTCACCACATCTGGACATTAAGAAATGCTAGGCAGTTTGAAAGAAGTGTGACCCATCCTACTAGCATAGCCAAGAAAATTAAAATCCATGCGTATAGAATAGTATATGCAAGTTTTCCTGAGCTTAGATTACTGCTGTAATTTTTGTATCTATGGTCCCTTTTGTAATTGCTCCTAAAGCTATATCTCATGGGTATGCCCAGTGTATTTTGTATATAATTTGATGAATCTATTTACCATTTACAGATCCAAAAAAAAAACAAGCAAAGAGAATGCTTCTTGTAGTGAATAGATTTATTAACCTCAAAATTACTTTGATTCATTTTGATTTTCCATTTTATTTTCTATTCTTGTTAACCTATTAGTATAAGATGAATTAAACATCAATTTTCAATTAAGATGAAAGAGTAGCCAAAAGAATGTACTAATTTGGTTGACTAGTGTTGAATCAAGGGTTAATTAGGTCTGCTATGAAATGCACAGTGTTAGACCAGGTGTTGGCAGCAATTGTCCCATGGTGGAGGCTTGGTTGGGGCCAAGTCACAGTCGAAATGTGGCGTTTGTGCTACTGTGCATTTAAATTATTTGAGTTGAACTCTAGCTATCAATTATATATATATGATACAGTACAATAGATGGAAAATAGAGATAAACTAACAATCAAAGATAAAACCGATCCAAATCATATAAATCTTCTCAAATTACATGGGAACCGCAACCAAATAACATGGCGTGAAGCAAATGCTCAATCACAGATTGTTTAATTTCAAAAATCTATTTTTATTATTCATTCCAAGCTGACTATAAATGACATAAGGACGTCTCTTATATAGAGATATTAACCATAGTCCGAAAAGGAAACTTAATTATGAAAGGAAAGTGACATATGAAATTAACTACACCTAGATACCCACAATATTTTTTGATTACATAATTATCCCTATATCTCCAATTTCTAAATTAAAATCCATAATTCTAATATTTCTTGTGTTCCCCATCATTCTCCACCACTTAGAAATAACTCATCCTGGAGTTGAAAAGTGTAGGAGGATCAACAACTTAGATTGATGGAGAAATAAGGCATAGTCGTGAAACTCATGGAAGCCGAAGTCACTAGGAGGTGAACAAATTTGCATTGGAAATACTTGTTGATGAGGTGCATGAAACCATGTAGGTAGGATAAAGTCAATACCCAGGACATATATGTCAACTCGACCTTCAATCATACCATTAAGTTTGTCGTCCTGTTTGTGTGAATCTTTTCAACTTCCTCGATATGCTCAATAAAATCTTGCTGGACAGGCTCAACGAAGTCAACTGCACAAGGAACAGGTTCAACCGGCTCAACAACATCAAGCTGGTCATCGACCGGTTCATCATCTTTGTCGGCATCTTGTTGCTCTTTGGTATCTTCCCTAGCATCCAGGATCTTTGAATTATCAAGTTCGAGATCATCTTTCACTGTCATCCAAGGATTTGCACAATTCTTTATATTTTGTCAGCAATTGGATTATCTTCTCTCGAACTTGAGGTAAAGCTAATGGGTCGGTCTTCTGCTCTATCACAGGCTCATCGTATATACCATGACCATCATAACCTCCGTAAGCACGATCATTCCCAACACAACCATGATTGGCATCTTTATGAGCATAATAATAATTCTTATAAGCAACTCCTTCATCATCATAAATATAATTGCCGTTACCATTCAAAGCATGGACATCTAGAGAACTCTAATCATACTCATACGCATATTGGTGCTGCAATTATTCAAGTCGTCTCTCATCACACTAAACCCAATATTTCATATTCTTCGTACATACTCCGGGGAAGATAATGCCAGCCATACCTTATCACTTTGGATTTCAAGTCATCCAAGCGAGAGTAAGCACTTGACGGTTGAGCTTGTATATTTCAAATACGAATCCTAGTACGATAAGACATAATAGTAAATTAAAATAGCTCAAACATTTTTTTTGCCTCTTTTTCTTCTGTTTTTTTATTGTCCTTCTCTTTTTTCTTATGTTTTTTTTTTTGCTTTTGATTTAAATTAGAAAAAAAATACAGCTAATTACTGGAAAAAAAAAGAAGAAAAAAACCAGATTTTTTTTTGCTCGGCTCATATATGGCTCTTGAATAAGTTCGGCGAGCTAAGATTGTTATCAGCTCGGCTCAGACTGTTATCGGCTCGCTTAGACTGTTAACAGCTCGGCTCGACTTCGCAGGTACCAGTGCGGCTCAGCTTACACTGCTCACGGCTTGGCTCGACTCGTCCTCTGCTTTCTGAAGGCACCCTAAGTCGGGTCTCTTTGTGGAACGGATCTGACCCAGTTAGATCCTAGACGGATCAGAGCGGAAGGGGAAGGTTGGGCGGAAATAGGCTTCTGGTCCTGATGATGGTGCAGGTTAATTTCAATAATTTGTTTTATTATTAATTCCAAGCTGACTACAAATGATATAGGGACGTCTCTTATATAGAGATTTAACCCTAGTCCAATAAGGAAACTGAATTATGAAAGGAAAGTGACATATGAAATTAATTACACCTACATGCTCATAATATTTTTTGATTATATAATTATCCCCGTATTCCCGAATTCCTAAAATAAAATATCTAATTCTAATCTTCCTCCTATTCCCCATCGGTATAGCTTTTGGTGTAGTGATTGGCGCTCGATCCTGACAATTGATATCAGAGCCAAGCTCACGGGTTCGATTCCCAACGGTGCAACTTTTGATGCAGTGGTTGGCGTAGACAAATGATTGAGACACCTACTCTACTCGGTTCCTATATGTGTTGGAAGAATTAGGCTGGCCTTCTCAAGTAAGGCACTAAGACAAAAGTAATTAGCTAATAAAATCGGTGTTAGACATGCAGAAATATGAAGAAAAAAAGATGATGCAATATGACCATTAAATAAAATGAAATCATCCAACTCACGAGTGTTTTCAATTTTTTTAGCTAAAGAGTTAATCACACAGGAGAAAACCTTTGGATTTTTTAAGTTTCCTCAAGACCTCGAAAATTATGATTGGGAAATCAAACATTTGACAAGTGATTAGGCCATTAGATTAGATAATTCTTGAGAGGACAAACCCAGAAGGCAGCTTGAAAAATGTAATCTATTCAGTATTAATATAAGTTGGTTTAATTGAAATCCTAGGATTTAGAAAGTTTTATTGGAATTGTAAACCTAAAACAGGTAAAGGTAGATCTTCTCAAACAAGAAATGAATGGACCTGCAAGATATACTGATTTAAGAGTTTGTATTTTATTTGCCTTTGAAGCAATTGAAGAATGTTACCGTCATACTCATTCAGTGAAGTTTGCAACAAGAATGGCAAAGAAAATATGAGAGAGAAGAGAAGTTTGCAGAAAGAGTATGATTGGATATAAATTAGAAACTGTATTGCATTGAACTCAATACAAAAAATTAAAAAAAAAGAAGGGAAATCACACAATAGTCTGACATTTGTACAGTACAACAATGCATTGAGCAAACTACCACCATAAGCCATAACTATAGCATGAGACATTATAAAAACAATTCGCGAACAGATCATGCGTCAGACCAATAAATGTCCAAGTCACCCCAGTTGCTTTCCGAAACTCCCAAGGCCTTCCAAACTGCTTTTGAGGCATCTACAATATTGTTAGGGCATGGAGGTTGATAATCATGGTCAGAATCACAGCCCATAGTAGAGTCACACTCATCAACAACCTTAGCCCTAACGCTATTTCCATTGCCATGGATGTTGATATAATTTAAACACCTACTCCCTTTATTATACCATCCTGTTGAAAGTGCCACCACAGGTTCATCATCTGAATGGTACTGATTGTCACATTCAGATGGTGCACCACCATCACCACCTGCCTGGAAGCCGTTAAGTGTTAAGGTTGCCTTCGTGTTGCCTGACACTGGTGGCGAACACTTGTAGGTGGTATAAAACTTTCCGTCTTTGCAGCAATCGGAGTCATTCGCTTGGTTACATTGTCCAGGAGGAGGCTTTTTCCCTTTTATCTTGTAACTAGGATTGCAAGTCTGAGCTTCAACAGATGGAGAGATTGCAACAAGGAAAAGGAGGGAAATGAGGAGAAAAACAGTAGAACAAACTTGCTTCTTCATCTTTTATTTTTAGTTCTATTGTTTTGTGATGGTTAGATGTGAAAATCTTGAATCAGATAAAGGCTATATATAGAGATGAGCTACTCAGGAAACTGTCTTTAATACGAACATAGGACAATTTTGCAGCCTTATCATTTGAAGAAGAATTATATCAGTAAAAAACATCTAATTAACAAAGAAGCTTTGATTATATGAGTAAAAAACATGTTAGCCTTAATTTTGTATTTATCAATAAGTTTTCGTTAAGGATCTTATGGTGGCACCCGCTTCGTCTAAAAGAATTTGCATGGTCCAGATAACTGGTTTATCAGAAATGGGAATGTATTTTATGAGTAGTGAAATAGACTATTAATTTTTCCTAATTAATCTACATTAAGCTCAAATCCTTTTGAGCAAGTGAATCAGACAGAGAGACTAACAATTCTGCCATGTTCATCACTGCTTAAAACGATATAAAAATGTATCACGGCTCTAAGATTCTTCTGGCTTGACATTTACTTTAAATTACACATTCATCTGGTAAAGACACCTAAGCCCTTTATATATTTTGTGAAAATTTGTCCACTTACTGTCATAGAATTAGAGCATATATATAATAACAGGTTACTAAGATGAGTATTATAATGGTGATGTGATAAGAAAACTAAGTACTTCCTTCCTTCTAAAGCACAAGTTATCTAAGTTGATTGAAAATTACAATATAAGAAACATCTGTACAAAGAAACAGCATGATTCATTTGATTGTTATTTTTGCCCGAATCCTGCAACATGACAATTCAGCACTTCTCCTAATTAATAATCTGATTCGTCACGACCACATTGCCCTTGTAGGTGGTTGCGATGAATAGACATGCATGGGAATCATGTAGGACACACAAGTTGTTGCACTCAACAGGAGATGTTATAGAAATTCAGAAGGGCTCAAGAACAGTTAATTTAAAAACCTTTCAAATTTCTGATAAACAAGTTTTAGAAGTCGTTAGGCCACTAGCTTAAAGGATTCTTCAGAGGATATGTTATAGAAATCCAAAACGCAGCTTCGAATGATGCAATTTATTCAGTATTGATATAAGCCAGTTTAACATCTAAAACCCAGCAGTTAGAAAGTTCTATTGCAAGTGTAAACCTGAAACAGGTAAGGCACATTAAAATTAAAATTATACTAGGAAAATAGAGTTAACAGATTCTGTTGAAGTAATAAGTCCCAAGCTTGCAAGCTTTGCTCAGGTAGGGGAGAAATACAAATTGGATGCAGACTTAAATTGAAAACCACTTTACTTGGATCAGCATATTAGTACTATGATGTTAACTCTCTAAAGTTTGCTACAAGAAATGGGGAAAGAGAAATGTTTAAAGAAAGAGTATGATCATTGGATATAAATTAAAAACTATATTGCTTTGAACTCATTACACAAACTTAAACAAACAAGGAAAAAAGATAGGGAAATCACACAGTAGTCTACCATTTGTATAGTACAACAACGCATGAAGCTAAAAAATACCATAAACCCTAACTATAGTACAAAGACGACATTATAAATATTGTAAGAACGGATCATGCGTCAGACCAATAAATGTCCAAGTCACCCCAGCTGCTTTCTGAAACTCCCAAGCCCTTCCAAACCGCTTTTGAGGCATCGGCAATATTGTTAGGGCACGGAGGTTGATAATCATGGTCAGAATCACAGCCCATAGTAAAGTCACACTCATCAACAACCTTAGCCCTAACGCTATTTCCATTGCCATGGATGTTGATATAATTTAAACACCTACTCCCTTTATTATACCATCCTGTTGAAAGTGCCACCACAGGTTCATCATCTGAATGGTACTGATGTCACATTCAGATGGTGCACTGCCATCACCACCTGCCTGAAAGCTGTTCAGTGTTAAGGTTGCCTTTGTGTTGCCTGACACTGGTGGTGAACACTTGTAGGTGGTATAAAACTTTCCATTTCTGCAGCAATCAGAGTCATTCTCTTGGTTGCATTGTCCTGGTGGGGGCTTTGTGCCTCTTTTTTTTCTACAAGGATTGCAAGTTTGAGCTTGGACACCTATATGAACTGTAACTAGAAAAAGAAAGCAAATGAAGAGAAAAAAGCTTGAACAAGCTTGCTTCATCAACTTTCTGTTTCTTCTCTTTGTTTTGTGAATTGTTATGGAATATTGGTGTGAAAGACTTGGATTTGAAGGGGGCTATATATAATTGCAAGCTACATAAGATTTAACTGTCTTTGAACATGAAAGCAGTCAATTTTGTAGCCTAATCTTTAGAGGGTATTTAGCATTTTTTTTAAACTCTAAAAATTTATCAGGGAAATGCTGGTTTTATCAATACGCCAATGCCTTTGATTTGTATTTATTGAGGAGTTTACTTTTCTGCATCTTTGATGTCTGACCTTGGTAATTATTTCTACTAGTATAAAACGTTTATCCTTTAAGATCTTAGTTATCATTTTAAATAAAAAAAATCACTAAAGCAAGGGCTACCTGCAAACTTAACTAAAACTAACGAGCAAAGGGAAAGGCTTCATTTAGTGAATAGATTTATTAAACTCAAGATTACTTTGTTTCGTTTGATTTTCCATTAAACATCAATTTTCAATTAGGAGTAATGTACTGAGTTGTTTCACTAGCGTTTACGCAAGGGCTTATTATTTTTTTCTTTTCTCTTTTCTTGAGTAATGGGGTAATGAATTAATCAGGACTGCTATGAAATGCACAGGCATTAAAGCAGAAAGACTGTTCCCTTGTCGTCAAGTGAGAGAATAAGACACAGAAACTGATGATTTGGACCAACAATTTCACATTGTTAAACACCAAATAAAGACACCTAAGAGACAATTTAGAAATCCAAGAAAGGAGAAAAACATATTAAATTACGTTATAAGCTTGTTAGACATCTGATGGAGACACTTACTCTCTTCCTATGTGTTGGAAGAATTAGGTTGGTCTTCTCTAAAAAGACACTGAGACAAAAGTAAGTAGCTAATAAAAATGGTGATAGTGAAGGAGAAATATGACCTTTAAAGAAAATGAAATCATCCAAATCACGAGTTTCTTCCAAAAAAAAAATTATCTAAAGAAAGAACAGTTAATCCAAGCGATACGTAAAACTTTTTGAATTTTCTGATACAAAAGTTTCTTCAAGACCTAATAAAAATTACTGTGAAATCAAATTTTTTGCAAGTGTTTAGGCCATCTGATTAAAGGATTATGTTGTAGAAATTAGAAAACTAGAGGGCAGATTGAAAGATGCAATTTGTTTAGTACTGGTATAACCGAAGTTTAACATCTAAAATCCAGATTTAGAGAGTTATTTTGAGAGTTTAAACCTGAAACAGGTAAAGGAACACTAAGTTCAACTTAAATCATGCAGTGAACTGATCAAAAAAAAAAATAAAATTACGCAGTTTGTACTAGGCAAATGGAGTTAACAGATTCAGCATACTTGGCCTTGCGCGTTCTCTTCCCAGAGCCTTTGCATTATGAGTTCAAACATATTTTCAGAGAGGCAAATAAACCAGTTGATTTATAGGCAGACTTGGCTCATCCTCATTGTAGCACCAAAATGGACAGATTGTTTGGTTCCCTTCCCAGAGTTGTTGCACGAGCTTGTAAGGATGATTTTAATAGCAATTTTGTTTATAAACCTCCTTGAGGGTCCTAGTTTTCTTTCATCAGTTAAGGAACCTGATTTTCTACTATCTTTGTTGAGAGTTTGTAGCAGTTGAAGAGTGTTACTGTCATATTCATTCAGTGAAGTTTGCAACAAGAATGACCAAAGAAAAAATAAGGAAAATTAAATTTTGGAGAGAGAAGTATGATATATTCAGGGAAAAAATGAGGAGAAATTACACAGCAGTCTGAGATTTCTATAGTGCAACAATGTATTAAGCAAAGAAACACAGCAAACCATAAATACAGCATGAGACATTAAAATTATTTTGCGAACAGATCATGCATCAGACCAATAAATGTCAATTTCACCCTGTTTACTTTCTGGCACTCCCAAGGCGTTCCAAACTGCTTTTGAGGCATCGACAATGTTGTTTGCAAAATGACGGCTGGTAATCATGGTCCAAATCACACCCCATAGTAGAGTCACACTCATCGACAACTTTAGCCCTAACACTATTTCCATTACCATAGATGTGTTAAGGAAAATAGTAAGAATTCGAACAATACATACACACAAAGAATTGAACATAGAGATTTAACGAGGTTCGGCAATGTGCCTACTTCTCGGACCCACACCCAAAATATTTTACTATTTGGCAAAAGCCCAGAAAGAAAACGAGAGCAGTGCTCCGTTACAAAAAACCTACTCACTTGATTTTTTACAAGACACACTTATGTATCTCACACTGTGTTTCTGCACAAGATACTTCTATATATCTCTCACAACATTTTGAGAGATATATATACACTTTGATTTCTTCCGTCTCCCTTCACCAACATTAAATTCAGTGGGCTCCCCCCTAATTAATTTCGGCAACTTGCCATTAATATTGGCAGCTCAATCGGATGAGAAGTTGCTAGGAATTAATGTGAGTTGGATAGCAATTAATAAACACATGACTTATTTCCCTTTTGTGCAGCTACTTCACATGCCTGCTGTCCCTTTTGTGCAGCTATAGACAAGTCTCACCACATGGCATGCTGTCCTTATTGTCTCCACCTTTAACAATCTCCCACTTGGAGACAATTTGCCATTTGTAACGAAATTCCAACATAGTCAAACTAGGTGTGAGTCTTCTCCCGCTTCTTCAAGCATGAAGACCGATGGACGCTGAACATCCTTTCAACTTCTCAATCGTAATAGTCTTGGTTAACATGTCTACAGGATTTTTGCTAGTGTGAATCTTTTCCAACGTAATAACCCTTTCTTCTAAGAGCCCCTGTATGAAATGGTACCTGATGTCGATGTGCTTTGTCCTGGCATGAAATGCAGAATTTTTGGCCAGATGAATTGCGCTCTGACTGTCACTGTAAATCTTATAGTCCTTCTGCTCCTTGCCTAATTCTCTGAGTAGACTTTGTAGCCACACCATTTTCTTACATACTTCTGTCACTGCCACATACTCTGCTTCTGTAGTCAAGAGAGTTACGATCTTTTGTAATCTCGAGACCCAACTCACTGCTGCATTACCCAGTGTAAAGACGTACCCTGTAGTACTCTTTCTACAATCTAGGTCTCATGTCATGTCAGAATCGACATAACTCTTCAAACTGATCTCTGATCCATCATTGCATAGGGATAGATTAATGGTACCTCTCAAGTACCTCATAATCCACTGCACAGCCTTCCAATGCTCCTTGTCTAGATTGTTCATTAATCTTCTCACGACTCCCATTGCTTGTGCAATATCTGGTCTGGTACAGACCATAGCATACATGCGACTACCAATTGCTGAGGCATATGGTACTTTTGATATGTATTCATGTTCTTCGACTGTCGTCGCACTTTTCCCTTTTGAAAGTGCAAAGTAACTTGCTAGTGGAGTGCTCACCGGTTTAGCCCGATCCATGTTGAACCTTTTTAGTACCTTTTCGATGTACTGTTCCTGAGATAGCCACAATCTCCGATTCTTCTTGTCTCTACTGATCCGCATACCAAGGATTTGTTTAGCTATACTCAAATCCTTCATAGAAAACTCTTTGGAGAGTTGTTCCTTCAACATTGTTATTTTCATCATGCTTGATCTTGCAATAAGCATATCATCCACATACAATAGAAGAATGATGTAGGAATCATCAAACTTCTTAAAATAACAACAATGGCCAGCGTTACATCTTGTATACCCGTTTTCAGACATGAAATTATCAAACCTGATATACCACTGTCTGGGTGCTTGTTTCAACCCATACAAGCTTTTCTTGAGCTTACACACCAACTCTTCCTTCCCTAGTTCTTCATACCCCTGTGGTTACTTCATGTAGATATCTTCATTTAGATCACCATGAAGGAAAGCGGTTTTCACATCTAACTGTTCTAGATGTAAGTCCTCTACTGCAACAATGCTCAATACAGATCTGATGGTACATAACTTTACAACAGGAGAGAAAATATCAATATAATAGATACCTGCCTTCTGTTGAAATCCCTTGACTACCAGCCTGGCCTTGTATCGCTTAGTTCCATCGTGTTCTTCTTTCAACTTGTAAACCCACTTATTATGCAAAGCCTTTTTACCTTCTAGAAGCTCAGCCAAATCCCATATCTGATTTTCTATCAGAGAGTCCATTTCATCATTCATTTCAGCCTCCCACTTGAGCTTATCCTTAATCTTCATTGCTTCTTTATAACATTCTAGTTAACTATTGTCAATTAAAAGCAAATAATTCAGAGATGTTAAATAACAAGTTGGGAGTTGACCTTTGTTAACTCTTTCTGATATCCTCAATTCTTGAGGAGGAACTTGGGGAACAGGAGTGTGAGATTCTATATTCTCATCTCTGGGTTGTAACACTCATTTTGTAGAAATTTCCTCAAGTTCTACAAACTCTTTCTTTTTTGTTTCCCCTTCCACCTGTTTCATCATGTCCTTATATAGAACATTCTCGTTAAACACTACATCTCTACTTCTGAAGTCTTTTCGATTTTCTGGATCCCAAAACCGATAGCCAAACTCATTAATGCTATATCCAACAAAGACACACTTTTTGGATTTTGGGTCTAGCTTAGATCTTTCATCTGAGTTTATATGGACATAAGAGGTGCAACTAAATATTCTTAAGTGTGATAAGTTTACCTCTTTTCTCATCCATGCTTCTTCTGGAAGTCCAAACTCAAGTGCAACAGATGGTCCTCTGTTGATCAGATAGACTGATGTGTTCACTGCTTCTGCCTAGAACTGTTTGGATAATCCAACATTAATCCTCATACTTCTAGCACGTTCATTAATGGTTCGGTTCATGCGTTCTGCCATTCCATTTTGCTGCGGTGTTTTAGGAATTGTCTTCAATCTTTTGACACCATTGAGGGCACAATATTCCTCAAATTCATCGCTGCAATATTCTCCACCATTGTCTGACCTCAGACACTTTAGCTTCTGACCTGTTTCAGTCTCAACCATAGCTTTTCACTTTTTGAAGACATCAAATACATCAGATTTATGCTTCAAGAAATATACCCATAACTTCCTAGTGGCATCATCAATAAAAGTAACATAGTATTGAGACCCATTAAGAGATGGTACCTTGGTTGGTCCCTACACGTCTGTATGGACCAATTCTAGCTTTTCAAGCTTTGGTTTTCTGCCCGTCTTAGAAAAACTCACCTTTTTTTACTTTCCATAGAGACAGTCTTCATAGAAGCTCAGGTCTAGATGCTTCAAATTTGGAATCTTCCCTTTTGATAGCATAACCTTCATACCTTTCTCACTCATGTGCCCAAGTTTGCGGTGCCAGGTGTCTGTGCTCGAATAAATTGATGCAGCTGTTAGAACACTATTTATTCCACTCGTCACATAGAGAGTGTCTTCTTTCTTTCCATGAGCTATCACCATAGCCCCTTTCAACACCTTCTAGGAATCACTTGTGAAAGTGGTTCTACATCCTAAATCTGACAGTTGGCCTACTGATATCAGATTTCTTATGAGGTTCGGAACATATCGCACGTCCTTCAACTGTAAGGTAGTCCCATTCGCCAGGTTTATATGTACATCTCCTCTTCCAGTTATGTTGCATGGTTCATCATCTCCAAGATACACTTTCTCGAAATCACCTTGCACATGATTTTGGAGTATCTCTTTCTGACAGGTAGCATGAAAAAATACACCAGAATCTATCACCCATAAATCATTACGAACAATAACAAAAAGGATCAAAGCATCAGAATCTTTATTAGAAAGATTAATCGAATTTTTACTTTCTTGATTATTATTCTGCTTTGGTGCTTTGCAATCTCTCATCAGATGTCATTTCTTTCCGCAGTTCCAGCAACCTCCACTTCCTGATTTTGATCCTCTTGATTTACTCTTCCTAAATTTAGAACTTCCACAGTTCTTGTTTCCTCTATTTGAAGATCTTCTTCTTTTTTCTACGCTTAAAACGTTCCCAAACGTTTCCGCAGATCCTGAAGATCTTCTGCGCAATTCTTCGCTTAGAAAAACTCCCACAACGTCATCAAACTTTAGCTTTCCAGAGCCAGAAGACTTACTGACGACCATTACCAGACTATCCCAACTATCTGGTAACGTTGACAAAGTTAGCAGTGCTCTGACTTCGTCGTTGAAGCTGATCCCAATGGATTCCAACTGACTTGTCAGTGTGTTGAAACCTTTCAAGAGTTCAACGATGCTACCGCCGTATTCCATCTTCATATTGAAGAGTCTTTTCATCAAGAATACCTTATTTGAGGCTGATGGCTTTTCATACATTTTGGACAGAGCCATCATTAAATCTGCAGTGGTTTTCTCCTTCGAGATGTTGAACGCGACAGTTGCAGTAATAGAGAGTCTGATTGTGCCAAGAGCCTTCCTGTCCAATACCTCCCACCGTTCATCTGTTATTTCCTGTGGTTTCTTCGTTTTGCCACCAAGAGGAAGATAGAGGTCTTTCTGGTAAAGATAATCCTCTATTTGCATGTTCTACAAACCGAAGTTTACTCAATTGAACTTCTCGATCCTTGCTTTACCTTTGTCCGCCATTGCTCCCACTAGAATATGGCTTTCTTTGGATCTTTTCTGAAAATTCCTGTGAACCTCCATGTATTAGAACACCGTTGTAGATGAATTAGTACCACCTATAAAATTTTACTATTCATAAAATTCACTATTCATGTGAATAGTAACATCGCTAAAAAGCAGACAACAATTTATCACCAAACGCTCTAATACCAGTTGTTAAGGAAAATAATAAGAATTCGAACAATGCACACACACAAAGAATTGAACACAGAGATTTAACGAGGTTCGACAATGTGCCTACTCCTTGGACTCAAACCCAAAATATTTTGCTATTTGGCAAAATCCCAGAAAGAAAACCAGAGCAGTGCTCCGTTACAAAAAACTACTCACTTGATTTTTTACAAGACACACTTATGTCTCTCACACTGTGTTTCTGCACAAGACACTTCTATATATCTCTCACAACATTTTGAGGGATATATATACACTTTGATTTCATCTGTCTCCCTTCTCCAACATTAAATTCAGTGGGCTCCCCCCTAATTAATTTTGGCAACTTGCCATTAATATTGGCAGCTAAATCGGATGAGAAGTTGCTGGGAATTAATGTGAGTTGGATAGCAATTAATAAACACATGGCTTCTTTCTTTTTTGTGCAGCTACTTCACATGCCTGCTGTCCTTTTTATGCAGCTATAGACAAGTCTCACCACATGGCATGTTGTCCTTATTGTCTCCACCTTTAACAAGATGTTGATATAATTTAAACACCTACTCCCCTTATTATACCATCCTGTTGGGACTCCTTTGTACCGAAAAAGAAAAGAAAAGAAGTTGTTTGTCTTTTAAGACCTTAAATAGGCAATAATGATATGGAATTGTTTAATCAACTTTGATAGTATAAAACTTAACAGGTTCATAATCTTAATTGTCATTGTAAGGAAAAACTAAAGAAGGGGGTACCTCTAACTAGAAGTCTAAAACTAACAACAGGCTAGATCCAAGATTTTTTCTTTGAGGGGGCCAAACTAAATCTAATTTTTTTATAAAAAAAATAATATTATATATTACAAAAAATCGTAAATGAACCCTATCGTTACTCAAACACACGGTCCCATAGAACGGAAAGTGCATCTTCAACCAATGCATCCAAAAGTGTGGTCAGACAACCAAGCAAATTTATTAAAATAATATTATTTAATGTATCAACTTTCTCTCTTGTAATTTTTAAAAAAATTATGATCATTTGATGAATACCGTATCATCTATTGGGTTGACATAATACTCATCCGATGATGCATCAATTCAAAAATTTATCTCAGTTATTGAAAAGGTTCTTGAAAATCAATTAGATTATATACATAAATGTATATGATCATTTTTTTATTGGTAAAAATATATGTGATCAATTTATAACATATATAAACAAAAAAAGAGAAAGACAAAAAATTTAATAAATGTTTCCATTTTAAGTTGTGTTCATCTTATTTATTGGATAGAAACTAGAAATCATAGCTTAAAGATTTTTCTCATTTAAAATATTCTCATCTCTTGACTTTTGAAAATTAAAAAATATACTAATTTAAAATTAATTATCTAAATTTTAATTTATATTTTATACTTTTAATTTTGTAAATAACATTCATTTTTTCATGATTAAAATAACATATTTTATGTTAATTATTAGTTAAGTAAAAAAAAGATTTATAAAATTCAAAACTATGAAAATTTAAATAAATACAAATACCTATAAAGCTTGTTAAATAACAAAGTGCCTTTAATTAGAAAAAAACTAACAAATACATGCACTAAAATCTCAAGTGCATTTGCAAGCCAACTGTCCACTTGAGACAGTTGCGCTCAATCTCCATGCGATGCTTGAAAGACTGCTAGCTAGTGGCTGCTATATTATTTTTTACTACTCTCCGTAACTTTTAAGGTGAGTCATCTAACTTCTTTATTGAACTTTGGGTACAGGGGCCCGCTAACAAAATTTTGATACTATCAGCAGCTATATCATATCATATATAGCTCAAGGAAAATTATAAGTCTCGGCCCCTCCCTCCGCCCCTGACTAACAAGCAAAGAGAAATGCTTCTTGTAGTGAATAGATTTATTAACCTCAAAATTACTTTGATTCATTTTGATTTTCCATTTTTTTTTCTGTTCCTGTTAATCTATTAGTATTAGTTGAATTAAACATCAATTTTCAATTAAGATGAAAGAGTAGCCAATAAGAATGTATTGATTTGGTTGACTAGTGTTGAATCAAGGGTTAATTAGGTCTGCTATGAAATGCACAGTGTTATGCCAGGTGTTGGTAGCAATTGTCTCATGGTGGAGGCTCGGTTGGAGCCAAGTCACAGTCGAAATGTGGTGTTTGTGCTGCTGTGCATTTAAATTATTTGAGTTGAACTCTAGCTATCAGTTATATATATATATGATGCAGTACAATAGATGGAAAATAGAGATAAACTAACAATCACAGCTTAAAACGATCCAAATCACATAGATCTTCTCAAATTACATGGGAACCGCAATCAAATAACATGGCGCGAAGCAACTGCTCAAACATAGATTGTTTAATTTCAATAATCTGTTTTTATTATTCATTCCAAGCTGACTACAAATGATATAGGGACGTCTTTTATATAGAGATATTCACCCTAGTCCGAAAAGGAAACTTAATAATGAAAGGAAAGTGACATATGAAATTAACTACACCTAGATACCCACAATATTTTTTGATTACATAATTATCCCCATATCCCCAATTCCTAAATTAAAATCCCTAATTCTAATATTTCTCGTGTTTCCCATCATTCTCCACCACTTAGAAATAACTAGTCCTCGAGTTGAAAAGTGTAGGAGGATCAACAACTTAGATTGATGGAGAAATAAGACATAGTCGTGAAACTCATGGAAGCCGAAGTCACTAGGAGATGAACAAATTTGCATTGGAAATACTTGTTGACGAGGTGCATGAAACCATGTAGGTAGGATAAAGTCAATACCTAGGACATGTGTGTCAGCTCGACCTTCAATCATACCATTAAGCTTGTCGTCCTGTTTGTGTGAATCTTTTCAACTTCCTCGATATGCTCAATAAAATCTTGCTGGACAGGCTCAACGAAGTCAACTGCACAAGGAACAGGTTCAACCGGCTCAACAACATCAAGCTGGTCGTCGACCGGTTCGTCATCTTTGTCGGCATCTTGTTGCTCTTTGGTGTCTTCCCTAGCATCCATGATATTTGAATTATCAAGTTCGAGATCATCTTTCACTGTCATCCAAGGATTTGCACAATTCTTTACATTTTGTCAGCAATTTGATTATCTTCTCTTGAACTTGGGGTAAAGCTAATATGTCGGTCTTCTGCTCTATCACAGGCTCATCATATATACCATGACCATCATAACCTCCGTAAGCACGATTATTCCCAATACAACAATGGTTAGCATCTTTAGGAGCATAATAATAATTCTTATAAGCGACTCCTTCATCATCATAAATATAATCGTCGTTACCATTCAAAGCATGGACATCTCGAGAACTCTGATCATACTCATACGCATATTGGTGATGCAATTATTCAAGTCGTCTCTCATCACACTAAACCCAATATTTCATATTCTTCATACATACTCCAGGGAAGATAATGCCAACTATACCTTATCGCTTTGGATTTCAAGTCATCCAAGCGAGAGTAAGCACTTGACAGTTGAGCTTGTATATTTCGAATACGAATCCCACCACGATAAGACATAATAGTAAACTAAAATTGGTCAAACATTTTTTTTCCTCTTTTTCTTCTGTTTTTTTTTTTGTCCTTCTCTTTCTTCTTATGTTTTTTTTTTTGTGCGTTTGATTTAAATTAGAAAAAAAAAATACAGCTAATTACTTGAAAAAAAAGAAGAAAAAAACCTGAATTTTTTTTGGCTCGACTCATATATGGCTCTCGAATAAGTTCGGTGAGCTGAGATTGTTATCAGCTCGGCTCAGACTGTTATCGGCTCAACTTGAATTGTTAACGGCTCGGTTCGACTTCGCGGGTACCAGCGCGGCTCAACTTACACTGCTCACGGCTGGGCTCGTCTTCTGCTTTCTGAAGGCACCCTGAGTCGAGTCTCTTTGTGAAACGGATCTAACTCGGTTAGATCCTAGACGGATCAGAGCTGAAGGGGAAGGTTGGGCGGAAATAGGCTTCCGGTCCTGATGATGGTGCCAGTTCTATCGTTGGTTGGCTGAAAATGAGTAGATCGAGCCTGGAAGAGCACGGATTGCACCTCTAGATTCTGGTCATTGGCGGTGACGGTGGGGACTCGAGGGTTTAGGTCGCCTGGTGATTCCATACTGACCTATGGGGGCACCGACTGCTGGGGTGGTGGTGGTCTATGGTGAAGGCTAAAAGGGTGAGTTGGCACGACGGTTTTTAGACTTAAGACAGTGGTGGATCAGGTCGTCCTTCTCGGGTTTTGGTCTCCCAGGAAAGTCGCACCTTTTGGTGATGGTGTGAGTTCCAGGGGTAGTGGCAGCGGACGGCGGCGACGGTTATTGTGAGCTTGTTTGGATGTTGTTTCTGGTTTAGGGGTTTCTTTGGATACTGTTTCGGGTTTAGGGGCTTGTTTGGGTTGAGTATTTCAGAGCAATGGTGGGGAATCGAGTTTAGGATATGATACCACTTGATGCAATACAGTAGATGAAAAATAGAGATAAACTAATAATAACAGATAAAACCAATCTAAATCATATGGATCTTCCCAAATCACATGGGAACCGCAGCCAAATCACATTGCCCGAAGCAACTACTCAATCACAGAGTGTTTAATTTCAATAATATGTTTTTATTATTAATTCCAAGCTGACAACAAATGACATAGGGACGTCTCTTATATGGAGATCTTAACCCTAGTCCGATAAGGAAACTGAATTTTGAAAGGAAAGTAACATATGAAATTAATTATACCTAGATACCTATAATATTTTTTGATTATATAATTATCCTTGTATCCCCAAATTCCTAAAATAAAATATCTAATTCTAATCTTCCTCTTGTTCCCCATCACTATAGCTTTTGGCGTAGTGGTTGGCGCTCGATCCTGACAATTGATATCAGAGCCAAGATCACGGGTTCGATTCCCAACGGTGCAACTTTTGATGTAGTGGTTGGCGTAGACAACTGATTGAGACACCTACTCTACTCGTTTCCTATATATGTTGGAAGAATTAGGCTGGCCTTCTCAAGTAGGGCACCAAGACAAAAGTAATTAGCTAATAAAATCGGTGTTAGACATGCAGAAATATGAAGAAAAAAAAAAGATGATGCAATATGACCATTAAATAATATGAAGAAAAAAAAAAGATGATGCAATATGACCATTAAATAAAATGAAATCATCCAACTCACAAGTTTTTTCAATTTTTTTAGCTAAAGAGTTAATCGCACATGAGAAAACCTTTGGATTTTTTTAAGTTTCCTCAAGACCTCGAAAATTATGATTGGGAAATCAAACATTTGACAAGTGATTAGGCCATTAGATTAGATAATTCTTGAGAGGACAAACCCAGACGACAGCTTGAAAAATGTAATCAATTCAGTATTAATGTAAGTTGGTTTAATTGAAATCCTAGGATTTAGAAAGTTTTATTGGAATTGTAAACCTAAATCAGGTAAAGGTAGATCTTCTCAAACAAGAAATGAATGGACCTGCAAGATATACTGATTTCGGAGTTTGTATTTTTATTTGCCTTTGAAGCAATTGAAGAATGTTACCGTCATATTCATTCAGTGAACTTTGCAACAAGAATGGCAAAGAAAAGATGAGAGAAACGAGAAGTTTGCAGAAAGAGTATGATTGGATATAAATTAGAAACTATATTGCATTGAACTCAATACAACAAATTAAAAAAAAAAAAAGAAAAAAAGAAGGGAAATCACACAATAGCCTGACATTTGTACAGTACAACAATGCATTAAGCCATAACTACAGCATGAGACATTATAAAAACAATTCGCGAACAGATCATGCGTCAGACCAATAAATGTCCAAGTCACCCCAGTTGCTTTCCGAAACTCCCAAGGCCTTCCAAACTGCTTTTGAGGCATCTACAATATTGTTAGGGCATGGAGGTTGATAATCATGGTCAGAATCACAGCCCATAGTAGAGTCACACTCATCAACAACCTTAGCCCTAACACTATTTCCATTGCCATGGATGTTGATATAATTTAAACACCTACTCCCTTTATTATACCATCCTGTCGAAAGTGCCACCACAGGTTCATCATCTGAATGGTACTGATTGTCACATTCAGATGGTGCACCACCATCACCACCTGCCTGGAAGCCGTTAAGTGTTAAGGTTGCCTTCGTGTTGCCTGACACTGGTGGCGAACACTTGTAGGTGGTATAAAACTTTCCGTCTTTGCAGCAATCGGAGTCATTCGCTTGGTTACATTGTCCAGGAGGAGGCTTTTTCCCTTTTATCTTGCCACTAGGATTGCAAGTCTGAGCTTCAACAGATGGAGAGATTGCAACAAGGAAAAGGAGGGAAATGAGGAGAAAAACAGTAGAACAAACTTGCTTCTTCATCTTTTATTTTTAGTTCTATTGTTTTGTGATGGTTGGATGTGAAAATCTTGAATCAGATAAAGGCTATATATAGAGATGAGCTACTCAGGAAACTGTCTTTAATACGAACATAGGACAATTTTGCAGCCTTATCATTTGAAGAAGAATTATATCAGTAAAAAACATCTAATTAACAAAGAAGCTTTGATTATATGAGTAAAAAACATGCTAGGCTTAATTTTGTATTTATCAATAAGTTTTCGTTAAGGATCTTATGGCGGCACCCGCTTCATCTAAAAGAATTCGCATGGTCCAGAAAACTGGTTTATCAGACATGGGAATGTATATTATGAGTAGTGAAATAGACTATTAGTTTTTCCTAATTAATCCTACAGTAAGCTCAAATCCTTTTGAGCAAGTGAATCAGACAGAGAGACTAACAATTCTCCCATGTTAATCACTGCTTAAAACGATATAAAAATGTATCACGGCTCTAAGATTCTTCTGGCTTGACATTTCCTTTAAATTACACATTCATCTGGTAAAGACACCTAAGCCCTTTATATATTTTGTGAAAATTTGTCCACTTACTGTCATAGAATTAGAGCATATATATAATAACAGGTTACTAAGATGAGTATTATAATGGTGATGTGATAAGGAAACTAAGTACTTCCTTTCTTCTAAACCACAAGTTATCTAAGTTGATTGAAAATTACAATATAAGAAACATCTGTACAAAGAAACAGAAAGATTCCTTTGATTGTTATTTTTTCCAGAATCCTGCAACATGACAATTCAGTACTTCTCCTAATTAATAATCTGATTCGTCACGACCACATTGCCCTTGTAGGTGGTTGCGATGAATAGACATGCATGGGAATCATGTAGGACACACAAGTTGTTGCACTCAACAGGAGATGTTATAGAAATTCAGAAGGCCTCAAGAACAGTTAATTTAAAAACCTTTCAAATTTCTGATAAACAAGTTTTAGAAGTCGTTAGGCCAATAGCTTAAAGGATTCTTCAGAGGATATGTTAAAGAAATCCAAAACGCAGCTTCGAAAGATGCAATTTATTCAGTATTGATATAAGCCAGTTTAACATCTAAAACCCAGCAGTTAGAAAGTTCTATTGCAAGTGTAAACCTGAAACAGGTAAGGCACATTAAAATTAAAATTATACTAGGAAAATAGAGTTAACAGATTCTGTTGAAGTAATAAGTCCCAAGCTTGCAAGCTTGCTCAGGTAGGGGAGAAAAACAAATTGGATGCAGACATAAATTGAAAACCACTTTACTTGGATCAGCATATTAGTACTATGATGTTAACTCTCTAAAGTTTGCTACAAGAAATGGGGAAAGAGAAATGTTTAAAGAAAGAGTATGATCATTGGATATAAATTAAAAACTATATTGCTTTGAACTCATTACACAAACTTAAACAAACAAGGAAAAAAGATAGGGAAATCACACAGTAGTCTACCATTTGTATAGTACAACAACGCATTAAGCTAAAAAATACCATAAACCCTAACTATAGTACAAAGACGACATTATAAATATTGTGAGAACGGATCATGTGTCAGACCAATAAATGTCCAAGTCACCCCAGCTGCTTTCTGAAACTCCCAAGGCCTTCCAAACTGCTTTTGAGGCATCGGCAATATATATTGTTAGGGCACGGAGGTTGATAATCATGGTCAGAATCACAGCCCATAGTGTAACGACCCATCCCAGGTTGGTCACCCCTGAGACGGTGTCATCACATTTTGAAAATTCAAGCACGACACTTATATGCAACAATAAAATAAATAACACCAATAGAAAAATTTTACTTAAATCCTCAACCCTCAACAGGGGAGTTACCTCGATCTGATCTTTAAACATTAACTACAACGTAAAATGCATGAATATTTACAAATAAATTTTTATTTTTATTTTCTCATTAGTCTGTGGATGATGACACACACGTGCCTTACAGAAATGATTTCTTCTTAACCTTAACTTGCCAAATTATTTGTCAAGTCTACTACCTGAAAATCATTGTACAATGAGAAGTGAGCTTCACAAGCTTAGTGAATTAAATTTACTAAAAGTATTTCAAATTGCATAAATAGTCATTTAATATTTAATATTTTGTTTTTCACATAACTTGATGAAACTTTCTACTATCATTACACATGTCATACGATTCATTCTCTATCAATATATTTTTCTCAATCATTGGTCCACCTTAAGACCATCAATTATCTCATCATTACTTTGTAATAAGGTTCTCACCATAAAGTCCATCCTTTAGATGGTTCTTATCATTCTCTGCTTCTTGCTTACCATAATTATCTCTCTATGTGAGATCAAATCATCTATAAACAATTTCAAAATAACATACCACACATTAACATTTTAATAATACTATCATCATAACTGTCTCTTTTTGTGAGATTCAATCATCTATAATTATATTCACGATAATACATCACACCTCAGCATTTCAATAATATTTTCATCATAGCTGTCTCTTTCTGTGAGACTCAATCATCTATAATTATATTCACGATAATAGATCACACCTCAGCATTTCAATAATATTATCATCATAACTGTCTCTTTCTGTGAGACTCAATCATCTATAATTATATTCACGATGATACATCACACCTCAGCATTTCAATAATGCAACAATAATTAAAACAGATGCATATGCATGAATGATTATGATGGGAACGTTTTCCCACCTGTCGATAGGTTGTTATTATCTTAGACCGGCTGCCCTCCCGGTTTTTTTATTCTCATTTAGACCGGCTGCCTTCCCGGTTCTTTCATTCTCATAAGATCGGCTGCCTTCCCGGTTCTTTTATTCTCATTTAGACCGGCTATCTTCCTAGTTTTTTTATTCTCATTTAATGCATATGCAGATGAACAATGATCTCAAATGAACATATGAACAGTAACATAAAAACAATATAATTTTAAAACAATTAAATTGGCATTTTTGATCATTCTTAAATTTATGTAAAATTTTCCACAAAGACTCTCATCCCAGATCACATCAAATCATCCATTAAAATTTGTCAAGATTCACTAAATTTCATCATAAATCTCATCGAATCATCCATCAAAGTTTGTTAAGATCCACTAAAATTTACCTCCTCAAAAATTCATATCAAAATCTCAACCATACATCATCAAGAATTTCACTTCTCACTTTTATTATTAAATCAACTCATTTTTCTTATATTATTTCTTTTCACATAATACTTTTCTACGATTCCAACATTTATACCATATCTATCCACCCAAAGATTTATCTACCACCCAATCATACTTTAATAATTAAATTTAATATTATCACCAAATAATTGATTTTTATTTAGATTACTTCAAGTAAATCCAACTCATCACGTAGCACTTAAAGCTACCCATGGATCACTTCCTTGCCTTTCCTGTTTCTCTCAGAAATTCCCCCAATTGTAGATCGTCAACACCTGACATCATATTTATATAAATTTTCTAATTTATTCTTCCATTCGATATAAACCACACACTTTGAAAATTCTCACTTTGAATTCAGGAAAACTTCATAAATGTCATAAATTCAAAAATAACCATTAGCTTATTACCTTTTGCTTTTCTGATAGCTTTTCGTGATTCTCTATAAAATGCCGCAGAAAACTCCTCCAAAATTTTGCTCTTTCAACATTTCTTTGAGTCCCCAATTGTTTAGGGAAAATAGAGAAATTTGAGAGAAAACTAACGAAATCAGTAAGGAAAAATTTGCGTTTACAAGTTAGTGTGTGTATATATATAAGTTGGCTGCAACACAAAAACTCTCGACAGCCAAATTTTTTTTCAACTCAAGTAGCCCTTTTTCCTCTCCTCCCTCCACGTGTTTTACACTTGTTTTCCATTTAGAAACTTTGGCCTAACTTTGGCTGCAAATGGCTGCCACGATTTCAGCCACTTTTATTTTTATTTTTATTTTTATTTTTTGTTTGATTTTTCTTTTCTTTTCTTCTTCTGCTCCTCCCTGAATGTTCTGGACCTTTTTTTTTAACTTTTTCTTTTCTTTTCTTTTCTTTGAATGACATCCACGTCCCGAATATTTTTTTTTTCAACCTTTGTCTCCTTCAATCCTCATTCAGCCTTCTGGGATTTTAACTCTTTGTCATATTTATTAAAATACACATTTATCCTTACTTTATGAATATGAGTATTACAAATCTACCCACCTTACAAAAATTTCGTTCCCAAAATTTCCTCACTTAACTCCGGAAACAATTGTGAATAATACTTCTTCATAATTGTCTCACACTTCCAATAATCTCTTTAACATCCTTTATTTCGCCACAGTACTTGAACCAATGCAATTTCCTTTATTATACAAAACTTGTTCCCTTCTCTAAAATCTTTATTGATATTATGTACACCCAATCCTTCTGAATTTCTATAGCTTAGCTCGAAATATCATGTAAACACTTTCTTAAAAGTGAAACATGAAATACATTATATAAATGTTTTAATTCTGGAGGCAACTCCAGGCTACTCACAACTAGTTCAGCCCCCTTAACAACCTCATAGGGTCCTACTTACTTTAGACTCAACTTTTCTTATTAACATCTATTCGATCTACTCTGTACTGTTTTACGGTTCTCTCTAACCAAGTTGATCATTTTTGCTGTTAACTCAATGATTGATGGACCAGATATATTTCTCTTTCCCATTTCTTCCCAACATATATGAGTCCTACACTTCCTACCATACAATGTCTTAATCGGTGTCATCCCAATACTAGTTTGATACTGATTATTATAAATAGTTTTCAATAGATGGTATGTAATCGTCCCAACTTACTAAGAACTCATCACATTTGCTCTTACATATCCTTCTGTTTGAGCATGAAAATTTATATTAAATTGTAACTGTGTACCCGTGGCTTTCTGAAAACCTCTCAAAAATCAAGATGTAAATTTAGTATCTTTATATGACACTATTCTCAATAATACTCCATACCACTTCAAAATTTTAGCTATATCCTTCTTAAATCCTGACCGCCAGAAATTTTGTCTCAAGCCTCTATATATCTTATTGTTATTTAGTTACATCGAATCTACATCATCATGTGCCTCTCTCATCATCTCCTTCCTCAATTTTGCATTATTGGGAACATAATTTCTATGTTCCAATACCAGGATACTATCATTTCAAATTTTGAACTCATATTGCTTCCTAGTAAGCACTCAATGCTAAATTTTTTCTATCTCTTTATCTCTACCTTGCACCTCTAAAACATTTCACTATAGATGATTGTACAACCATATTTGTTAACCATGATTCTTTATCACTGACATTTAACTTCACTCTTATCTATTCTAAATCTATCATCAATGTCACATCAAGACTCCCAATAGCAGTTAACCTTCTTGAAGACTTTCTACTCAATGCATCAGCTATCACCTTCTCATTTTTTCCTGGATGATAGGAAATTGTACAATCATAGTCACAAACTACTCCATCCACCATCTTTGCCTCAAATTCAACTCTCTCTAAGTAGGTAAGTATGTCAAACTCTTATACCCCATGAATATCTCACAAGTAGCTCCATACAGATGATGTCTCCAATTTTTAAAGTAAACACTATAACAGTCAACTCTAAGTCATGAGTATGGTAATTTCTATCATGAATCTTCAATTTCCTAGAAGTATGGGCGACAGCTTTCTTATATTACACATATCCCAATCATTGATGTGACATATCACTATAAACCACAAATCCTTCATCACCAGAAGGAAACACCAATACTGGAGCCGTAGTCAATTTTTCCTTTAGTACTGAGAGATTTTTTTTTCATACTTAGAGAACTTTGCATGAAATTTCTCTCTCATTAGAATCTTCAACACATTGTCTAATGTTGTTTTTCCTTTTTAGATTATATCAATAATTCAAATACAAGCACAAACTTGTTAAGATATAGTTTAAACACTATATTCATCTAGTCCATGAATGTTTATGGGACATTAGTCAATCCAAATGATATCACAAGAAAATTATGACCATAACATGTCCCAAAGTAGTCTTAGGCACGACTTCTTTTTTTATCCTCAATTGATGATAAATTGATCTCAGGTTTATCTTAGAAAACACTCTTGCTTCTTGAACTGTTCACATAATTTATTTATCCTAAAGAAAAATATTTGTTCTCATTCAACTATCTGTAGTCTATACACACTCTTGTCGTTACATCTTCTTTTTCACAAACAACACATGGGGCTCTCCAAATACATTAGGTCCGATAAATGGTTTATCCAAAAATTCTTCAAATGGCACGTTCAACTCTCTCAATTCAGTCGATGTCATTCTGTAGGGTGCTATTAAATATATGTGATGATCCTGGTATCACATCATTAGAGAATTTAATCTCTCTACTGGGATGCAACCTAGGCAACTCATCAAGAATTACATTAGAATAATCTTTCACCACTAAGATTTATTCTAACTTCTAATTTTCCTTTATAGGATCCATTATGTATGCTAAATACTCCTCACAACCTTTCTTCAATCAGCTCCTAGTGGTCAGAGCAATAATAAGATAGTTAGAAAGCATCTCACGTCTATATCTTGAACACTACCTTCTTACCGGAACAATCAACCCAAGTGTAATACTTCAACAACCAATTCATTCTCAAAATTAAATGAAATTATATTATATTCCAAGATAATAACTCAGCTTCAGCTTCTCTATCACTGATACGAATAACACAACGCTTGTAAATATTTATGATTATCACTTCATCTTTAGTGAAAACTTCAACAAAATATTTTTTGCATCAAAGGACAAACAAATACTTCAATAGACTTTATATGAATACTGGATGCAAAAGAATGGGTTGCATCAAGATCAACCAACATTGACATGTCCATTTTCTTTACACATAAAACACTTCAAATTTTGAAAATTATGGGATAAATATCTTATCTGAATATAATTATAATAAACTTTTATATCCCAATCATACATTAGATTGTCACTTCCACTTGGTGGCATACTTACTTCCTCTACCATGACTTCCAGTTCCCATAATCTGACTCCCAATTCTAAGGGTCCCACCAATAGCATTTTGAGCTACAGAAGTAATAGATCATGTTTTTCTCTAACTATGTACTTCAGTTCCTTGGGACAAGGAACGCCTCCTTTGGGTGGTCTCCCACCCTGCACATTCAAACTGCCACTACCTCCATAACTTTCATGTCTAAGCCTCTTTAACCATTCTTTCTCTTTCCCTTAAACTCCGTCACATCTCTCTCGATCTGAAATAATATATCCACCAATCTGACATAATTCATATGCCTCATGTAAGATAGTTTAGATCAAACCTTAAAACATAGTTCATCTTTGAACCTCTTACACTTCTTCTCCTCTATATCTACCATTTTTGGTACAACCATTGACAAAACCATAAATCTGCTATCATACCGAGCCACAGTTAACACATTTACTCCAAATAAATAATACTTCTATCTTGTTGGGCTCTAGAGATATAAGGAAAATATCTATCAAGAAAACTTCCTTAAACCTATTTCAGGTTAATGGTCTATCAATATTTGTACTTAGCTTGGGAAGAATATCCTTCCACCATTCACAAAACTTCTTATTCTAACTCAAATGAAGCAAAGGCAACCATTTGCCTGTCAGTTACTAGTAAAATACCAAATAATCTCTCTACATGTTTCTCCCGAAACTCAGGCGTAAAAGGATTCCTAGATCCTTTAAACAACAAGGCATTTAACTTAATATATCTAACAAAATAATCTTTCTACATCTCATGCGTAAACTCACTTTTCCCCTTTGAACATTTACTATTACTGGATTAACAACCTCAGGCACTGCTCTAACATGTTCATCAAGTCAATGCTATAAGCTATCAACTCTATCATCTATTACCTTCACTTTTCAAGAGCAGGTGCAAGAGTTTATATTAGCTCATCTCTTTCAACTTCAGATTCTTCCATACGTTTACTAAAATCATTTATTTTACTAATATCAATCATACTATCAACACGTTCCCTTCGGAACTACATATTCAAACTCAACCTCAACTTGTCAAAAATATTAGGGGCTTACCATGCCCTTTACAATTCAGCAACTCTAACTCTAGATCTAGCGCGTCCACGTGACGTCCTGAGACTGTTCATTAAAATAACATTTCTTTTAATCTTTCTATTTCTTACTTTTTATGCAGTCTGCAGAATCATAAAACCTAAAGCTCTGATACCAAAATTGTAACGATCCATCCCAGGTTGGCCACCCTTGAGACGGTGTCTTCACATTTTTAAAATCCAAGCACGACACTTATATGCAACAATAAAATAAATAACACCAATAGAAATTTTTTACATAAATCCTTAACCCTCAACAGGGGAATTACCTCGATTTGATCTTTAAACATTAACTACAACGTAAAATGCATGAATATTTACAAATAAATTTTTCTTTTTATTTTCTCATTAGTCTGAGGATGATGACACGCACGTGGCTTACAGAAAAGATTTCTTCTTAACCTCAACTCACCAAATTATTTGTCAAGCCTGCTACCTGAAAATCATTGTACAATGATAAGTGAGCTTCACAAGCTAAGTGAATTAAATTTACTAAACGTATTCCAAATTCCATAAATAATCCTTTAATATTTAATCTTTTATTTTTCACATAACCTGATGACAACTTTCTACTATCATTACACATGTCATACGATTCATTCTCTATCAATATTTTTTTCTCAATCATAGGCCCACCTTAAGACAATCAATTATCTCATCATTACCTCGTAATGAGGTTCTCATCATAAAGTCCATCATTTAGATGGTTCTTATCATTCTCTGTTTCTTCCTTACCATAATTATCTCTCTCTGTGAGACCAAATCATCTATAAACAATTTCAAAATAACATATCACACATCAACATTTTAATAATACTATCATCATATCTGTCACTTTTTGTGAGATTCAATCATCTATAATTATATTCACGATGACACATCACACTTCAGCATTTCAATAATATTTTCATCATAACTGTCTCTTTCTGTGAGACTCAATCATCTATAATTATATTCACGATGATACATCACACCTCAGCATTTCAATAATATTATTATCATAACTGTCTCTTTCTGTGAGACTCAATCATCTATAATTATATTCACGATGATACATCACACCTCAGCATTTCAATAATGCAGCAATAATTAAAACAGATGGATATGCATGAATGATTATGATGGGAACGTCTTCCCACCTATCGATAGGTTGTTATTATCTTAGACCGGCTGCCTTCCCGGTTCTTTTATTCTCATTTAGACCGGCTGCCTTCCCAGTTCTTTCATTCTCATAAGACCGGCTGCCGGTTCTTTTATTCTCATTTAGACTGGTTGCCTTCCCGGTTCTTTTATTCTCATTTAGACCGGCTGCCTTCCCGGTTCTTTTATTCTCATTTAATGCATATGCAGATGAACAATGATCTCAAACGAACATATGAACAGTAACATAAAAACAACATAATTTTAAAACAATTAAATTGGCATTTCTGATCATTCTCAAATTTATAAAAAAATTTCCACAAAGACTCTCTCTTCCAAATCACATCAAATCATCCATTAAAACTTGTCAAGATTCACTAAATTTCATCCCAAATCCCATCAAATCATCCACAAAGTTTGTTAAGATCCACTAAAATTTACCTCCTCAAAAATTCATATCAAAATCTCAACCATATCTCATCAAGAATTTCACTTCTCACTTTTATTATTAAATCAACTCATTTTTCTAATATTATTTCTTTTCACGTAATACTTTTCTACGATTCCAACATTTATATCATATCTATCCACCCAAAGAATTATCTCCCTCTCAATCGTGCTTTATATAATTAAATTTAATATTATCACCAAATAATTGATTTTTATTTAGATTACTTAAAGTAAATCCAACTCACCACGTAGCACTTAAAGCTACCCATGGATCACTTCATTACCTTTCCCGTTTCTCTCAGAAATTCTCCCAATTGTAGATCGTCAACACCTGACATCATATTTATATAAATTTTCTAATTTATTCTTCAATTCGATATAAACCACACACTTTGAAAATTCCCACTTTGAATTCAGGAAAACTTCATAAATGTCAGAAATTCAAAAATAACATTTACCTTATTACCTTCTGCTTTTCTGATAGCTTTTCGTGATTCTCTATAAAATTCTGCAGAAAACTCCTCCAAAATTTTGCTCTTTCAGCATTTTTTTGAGTCCCCAAGTGTTTAGGGAAAATAGAGAAATTTGAGAGAAAACTAACGAAATCAATAAGGAAAATTTTGTGTTTACAAGTTAGTGTGTGTATATATATATAAGTTGGCTGCAACACAAAAACTCTCGACAGCCAAAAAAATTTTCAACTCAAGCAACCCTTTTTTCCTTTCCTCCCTCCACGTGTTTTACACTTATTTTCCATTTAGAAACTTTGGCCTAACTTTGGCAGCAAGTGGCTGCCACGATTTCAGCCACTTTTTTATGACTTTTTTTTCCTTTTCTTCTTCTGCTCCTCCTTGAACGTTCTAGACCATTTTTTTTAACTTTTTCTTTTCTTTTCTTTTAATGACGTCCACATCCCAAATATTTTTTTTTTCAACCTTTGTCTCCTTCAATCCTCATTCAGCCTTCTGGGATTTTAACTCTTTGTCATATTTATTAAAATACACATTTACCTTTACTTTACGAATACAGTATTACACATATTAGAGTTACACTCATCAACAACCTTAGCCCTAACACTATTTCCATTGCCATGGATGTTGATATAATTTAAACACCTACTCCCTTTATTATACCATCCTGTTGAAAGTCCCACCACAGGTTCATCATCTGAATGGTACTGATTGTCACATTCAGATGGTGCACCGCCACCACCACCTGCCTGAAAGCTGTTCAGTGTTAAGGTTGCCTTTATGTTGCCTGACACTGGTGATGAACACTTGTAGGT